>JARYZH020000011.1:3848075-4448075 GCA_030021035.2 Notholithocarpus densiflorus | reverse complement strand
ACTCACTTTACAAAACATGCTGCAGCAATGGATTTATTTTAGCTTTCAACACAATAAAATAATATAAACATCACAATAAAATAATATATCTACTACAATAAAATAATATATCTACTACAATAAACAACCATTACAACCTCCCGCAACCGCTACCACTACCGTTGCCACTACCGTCGCCGCCACCAACTCTTCCACTGCCACCGCCACCGCAATCGCTACCGCTGCCACTACCGCCGCCGACTCTTCCCAATCATTCAAAGACATGTATCAGAGCTCAACAAAAATTACACATACTATTTCTTACTCTATCCCTACCCAAAAGAAAAAGCTAAAAACACCGAGAAGCTTCACGGTTTTCATGTAGTAGCTTTATTTAATTGGCTCACATCGGTCCTCGTTGGGTATAAATAGAAAGGGCTCAGAAATTGTAGGAAATGATCGATTAGAACCTCTCGGGACTCAGACCTCATAGATCTGTCAGAGAGTTTAGATCCGACGAATTTTTCTCTGGAGAACAAAATCTCAAGGAAAGCTACGGCGATGACGACGAGTATCGTTCGCCGGAAAAGCGCAAGTAGTCTGAACCGAGCCGACTTGAAAACTCAACAGGAGACGAAGAAGATGAAGGCGAAGAAGAAGAGGCAGAGATTCAAGCGGCGATTGGTGAAGTACGAGGAGTTGCCGAAATACCTGAGAGACAATGAGTATATATTGGACTATTACCGGTGCGAGTGGCCGCTCAAAGACGCGTTCCTCAGCGTCTTCTCCTGGCACAACGAAACCCTCAACGTATGGATGTACGTGAGACCGATTCTCAGCCTTCTCTTTTTATCCGTACATGTATAAACAAACGTATATTATTTTAATCCGACTGAGAATAAAATAAATTTTTTTTTTAGCTCTCAGCTATAGTGCACAGCCATATATAGCTGTGCACTGTAATAATGAATGTAAAAATTTTACCTTTAACTCCATTGCTGTAGTATGGATTTTTATGTTTTGATGAAGCTAAAATAGCTATATAGCTATTTAGCTTCATTGCTGTGAGTGCTCTTAAGACTTACAAGTTACAACTACACCTGCCATCCCTTTGTTTTTTGACTCTTTTTTTTTTTTTTTTTTATATATAAATAGTAAATCCCATTAGAGACCAGAAGGGAATTAGCATGAGAATGTATATTAAATTCTAATAGATTATGATATATTTTAAAATCAAACTGAACCAAAAAAGAGAAGCTTTTTTTTTTTTTTTTTTTTTTTTTAATAATCTTAATAAAATGAAGTTCCAAAAGCTAAGCCGTAGGTCAAGCCAAGATTACCGCAAACATATCCCTCGTACTTTTCTTAAAATAGAAGCTTTGAATTGGAAGTCAAGGCATAAGAATAAGACGTTGATAACCTAGGAGAGTGGAAAGCGTCTTCCCCTGGAAACAACAACATGTGACTATTAATTAAATCAAAGCTGTCTGAGGCTCATGGGGGTATTGGGTGACGGGGATTTTGTAGTAGCTCAACTTTGTTTGTTTGTTTGTGTTTTTGTTGTTGTTGTTGTTGTTGTTGTTGTTGTTGTTAATAATTCAAAAATTATGATGTAGAGAAGGGTTTGAATACTAAATGTCTTCATTGAAGAAAAAAAAAATGTCAGTTGAATTATAAAGCTCTTGATCCATTGACAATATAATAGCTCGACTTTGTATACTAACATATGGCGGGTCTACTTCAACACAACATAGATTTATTATCACAAAATTCTTGTACCTACAATGTTCACTCTTTGCTTATGGTTAAATTTTCAAATCTCTTATTTGATAATAAGAGACTTTATTAATTATTAATTGAGTTAATTTTTTTTTGAGGGACAAACTTCATACTTTTTATTAATGAAAACCAAGAATGTCAGCTTGGACAACAGAAAACAAAGGTGGTGGAACATCCTCCATCCACACAACAAAATCCAAAATTCTTAAAGCATATCAAGTTAAGGAATGAACAACCGTATTACTTTCTCTCTTTACATGAGAGTAACGTAATTAGTTAAAAAGTCTAGCATCAAAACGAACATCATCAATAAATAAACCATCAGTGGACAAGAAAATACTATCTTCTTTGAGAGCCTTCATGAGAACCTGACAATCTCCTTCAAGGATAACTAGGTTGAAGCCCAAATTCGCTGCAAATTGGAGTGCCTTGGAAGCTGCCTTTGCTTCAATGATCAGAGGAGTGTAGATCCGTGGGAGTTGCTGGGCAAGATATGCTAGCACTGAGCCATTCTCATCGCGCAAAACTACTCCAATACCGAGTTTTGGTCCTTTGCTAAGGTTGCCCCATCAAAATTTATTTTGATTGTTCCCTGCGGTGGAGGCTGTCATTGAACTTGCACCCGAGGAAGAGTGTTGGGAAATTTAGACCTCGGTCAATAGAATTAACAAGTTTTAAATCCAAGTTATTAATTAGATTTATTATGAATAAACCTTGTTAAAACAAACAAACATCAATATCATATCAATATCATGCACAGCGAAATAGTAAATAAGACAAGATATGATGACTCAGGAAAACCAATGAAACAAACTAATTTCACAGTAAAAAAACTTGGGGGGAAACCTTCCCAAAAAGCAATTCACTATAGTAAAGAGAAGTTTCGAATCTAGTACAAAACCTTTGTCCCTAGACTCTACAATCCCCGTAGATAAACTTACAATTGAAACCTTTTACCGCTTCAGAACCTCTGAAATCTTCAATATATGAACGTCACCCTTTTGCACGGAACCCAGTACGTGACTAACTCCAGCAACTTGAAGATGTTGTTGGCTGCAAAGTTCTTCACTTCATCAACAATGAAGATCAAGAAGTACTTGGTTACAAAACCCTAAGGCGCAAAAGACGCAGTAACTTCTTGTAAAGAGAATAAGGCACTAGGTCACTTTCTGCATATGTTTTCCATGTATAACGGCCTTTAAAATAATTCTTATGTATGTCTAGGGTTGTGAGAAAAGAAACCCTACACATACATGTCAGCTAGGGCCAAAAATCAGATTTGGAAATTCTGATTTCGTAGATTTCGACAGATTCAGCTTCTGTCGAGCTTCGTTCTTAAATCTTAATAGATACTGTTTATGTCGAGGCATCTATCGAGTTTTAATGAACAGTTTTTCTTCACTTATTTCTTGGTCTAATTTTCATGGTTTTAACACTTGACTTGAACTCTTGTTTCTTGAAGTACTAAATCCATCCTAGATCTACCTAATTACATGTAAAGTGCATTTTGTCAAAAAATTAGCCAATTACATAAAATATGTCCTTAACAAAGAGGAACATTGTGCGCTGGTTGGACTGATAGAAATTTAGCAAGTCGATCTCTCACCAAGGCAGCAAGCAAAAGAGGACTGCAGCTGGGTTGATGCATACGAACTTGATCCCGTTGGTTCCAAATTGACCAACCAGTGATGGCAAATAGCTTTGGTTGTTGATGGTTTTTTATAATCCATGAGAGTAGCTCCTCAAAGCTCAGAAAACTTGTCGATCTCCCAGACTACGTCAAGTTCTTTGCACGCCCATAATGCATGTAGCGCTATCTTTGCTTCATGTTTGCACCGGTCACATGTTGAACAATAAATGATCATTCGCATTAGATTCTGCTTCGAAAGTAAGGATTCTTGGCATGCCCTCCAAAGTAAAATTTTCATCTTGTTTGGGACGTTGAGAGACCAAATTCCTCACCATAATTCTGTTTCAGGTTGTGGATTAAAAACAGAGCGCTCAGTGCTAGCTTCCTTCTTCAAGAACTGATATCCTGATTTGCTGGTGTAGTCTCCATTGCTCGTGTATGGCCAAAACAGACTGTCTGCCTTCTTCACCCGTGAGAGTGGAATGGATTTGATGAGGACAGCTTCGTCCCTGGTGAAAAAGCCATCAATGAGGCTGTGATTCCACTGCCTTTGTGACTTGTCAATGAGAATTTCGACCTTGACATTTGTTAAGGAGTCTAATATAGGGGAGAGAACATTGGGGTTGCTTTGTCTAGGTAGCCAAAAATCACGCCATAAACTAACTGAGTTGCCATCACCAACACGCCACCTACATCCCAATTTCAGCACTTCTCGTCCATGTAAAATACTTGTCCATGCATATGAGCTTGATCTTGAATTTTTTGCTTCCATGATTGAGCAATGTGAGAAGAACCGTGCTTTAAAAACTCTATGAAAGAGGGAGTTTTTATTTTGCAAAAGCTGCCATGCTTGTTTAGCTAGTAGGGAATCATTGAACAAAGCAAGGTCCCTAAAGCCCATTCCAACCACCATCTTGAGCTTTGTCAACTCATCCCGTTTAATCCAATAAATTTTCCTTTTATCGCCCTGTTAACCCCACCAGAATTTTTTAATCATAGTTTCAATGTCATGGCATAATCCCAAAGGGATTTTGAAACATCCCATGGTAAAGGTTGAGATGCCTGCTTGAGACAATAACCTACTCTCCCAACCCTGCAACTTCCTCCATATTTTTTCCTTGGTAAAATTGAAGCTTTCTTTTTTGTTTCTACCCACCAAAGTTGGCAAGCAAGATACTTATCATATTGTGTAATTTCTTGTAGACCTAAAACAGATTTGATTTCTTGTCTAGTGCTTTCCTGAGTTTAGGGCTATCCACGGGTCGGGTCAGCTCGAGTTTGGGCCTGACCCGGACTCAACCTAACTGGGTCGGTTACCAAAAATGTGACCTGCAACTGACCCAATATATGGCTTGGACCAGGCGGTTCGGGTCATCGGTTGAATGGGTTGGATTGGTCGATTTGACGGGTTTGGGCTTCGAATTGAGTCACTCCTCACAAGCCGTCCGTTTCCTCCCCTCAATGGTGAGTTTTCTCCATCTTTTCTTCCCACTCAACCTCACTGCCATGCTCCACCGCTGCATGTCTCTGATCCACCACCGCCATCATCCACCCCCGCCAGCATCCAAGCTATCCTCCTCCATGAGCTCCGATCCACATCCAAGCTACCATCTATGCACATAACCCAATCCCCATTTCGGCAAACCCACACCCACTTTGGCCGATCCACACCTACCATACCCACACCCACCTTGGCCGATCTACACCTACCATACCCACACCCACCTTGGCCAATCCACATCCCACATACCCACACCCACTGATCCACATCCAAGATGAAAATATACCTGAGAGTCTAAGACTAAGAAGCTAAGAACGAGAGGCTAAGAAGACTTAACCCATGGTGGAAAGTGAGGCGAAGTGGTGTCAGGTGTGGTGATGAGGTGGCGGCGGCGGTAGCAGCAGCTAGGGTTTGGAGAAGAGTGTAGACTGTGGAGGCCAGAGGGTGTGGAGTGAAGAGTTGAGACTAGAGAGACTTGAGATTGAAATTTGAGAGTAGAGAGAACGAATAGTGATTTTTGAGAGAGTGAGATTCTGATTTCTGAGAGAGTGAGATGGTGAGATGAGATTGAGGATTGAGAGAGGCTTTTGAGAGTGGAACTGTGGAAGAGATTTTGATTTGAAGTTCAATACAGCTTTACGTGTGGACTGAGGCTCTGCGTTTGCGTGTGATCTCAGCAACTCAGTGTTTAGTCTTATCACTTATCAGGTCAGTCTTCACGTGTTCGCCCAAAAAGAACTGATTTTTTTAAAAAAAAATCTTAAACTATCAGTCGGGTTGGGTAATACGGGTTTATAATACCTGAACCCACTACTTGAACTGAAAATTCGGTTTTTGTGAGAGGCAGACCCAAATCCGACCGACCATGGGCTTCAGGTCCACCCACTGGGCCTCGGGTTGGTCTTACCCTGTCGGTTTGGTCGGGTCTTTTACCCGCTGGACAGCCCTACCTGAGTTGATGTGCTGAAGAAGATGGTTGTTTTATTTTTGTTAACTTTTTTGTCCTAAATCCTCCTCATAGTGGTTCAAAATGCCATGTATTTTTTCACATTCTTCAGGAGTAGCCTTGCAAAATAAAAGGCTATCATTTGCAAACAATAAATGGGTTAGTTCAAGACCTCGTCGACATAAGGAGAAACCCTTGATGTCACTCGTATCGTATGTACAACATGTTTTATGAGTCCATGTAGCCCTTTTGTGCATAGGAGGAAAAGGAAAGGAGACAGTAGGTTTCCTTGTTTGATCCCTCTGGTGGGATGTATCATACCATGAGGTTCACCATTTACTATGATTGAGTATGTAACTATTCTCACACAAACCATTACAAGGCCAATCCATTTTTCATTGAAGCCCATCTTCCTCATAAGGTTTTCCAAGTACACCCATTCCACAAGATCATAGGCTTTACTCATGTCGAGTTTTATAGCCATGAAACCCGAATCACCTAATTTAGGATTTCTCATATGATGCAATGTCTCAAAGGCAACAAGGATGTTATCAGTGATAAGCCGATCTTTAGCAAAAGCAGATTGATGTTTAGTGATAGTGGATGGCAAAATCTTCTTCAGCCTATTAGCCAAAACTTTAGAAAAAATTTTGTAAAGCACATTACATAAACTAATAGGTCGATATTCTTGTACATGCTCAGGATTTGTGGTCTTTGGGATAAGAGTAACAAAGGTGTAATTAATGGGATGAGGAAGAGTACCTGAATTTAACCAAGAGAGAACATAATTTGTAACATCATGGTCCACTACTCCCCAAAAATGTTGATAAAACAACGGTGGCATTTCATTCGGGCCAAATGCCTTAAGTTGTGCCATTTGTTTTAGAGCTAAAGAAACCTCAGATTCTAAAAATACTCCCGTAAGAGCCAAGTTCATCTCATCGGAAATCAAGTTAGTTTGTAATATTTATGTAGTGTAAAATTGTTATTATTTTGATGATTGAAAATTAGTTTTCTTAAATTTAAGAGTGTACACGATACTACATCACTTAAAATTATACTAAAAATTGATTCCAACAAATAATGAGAATTAATTTTAAATGATGAGCTACTACATTCACCTTGAAATTTATTAATTACCAAATATTTAATTTCAAATGGACTGCCTCAATTTCAAAGCAAATTGGGGGAATCGATTTCTCAAACTACTACTTTTTCAAAATTTTAAATTAAATAATTTAATTATTGTTCTACTTTTTTTTTTCTTTCTCAATTTACTAATCGTCTAATCCCTAGTATCTTTTAAGTTTTAACTATATATTGTAAACATTTTTTCTCTATTTGCTTTATTAAAAGATAAAAGTTTCTACATATGCTTGAGAAAGTACAAATAAAAAAAAGTGAAAAATGAATGGCACATGGGTACACGCTTAATTGAAATTTGTCTACTGTATCATTCTTAACCATGATCTCTCTCTCTCTCTCTCCACCAAAAACCACCATTAAGATTACTATAACATTGAATCTTGAGGTGCATTTTACGTAGGAATTCGGAATGAAAATGGCTACTTTATGAGAATTTGAGAAAATTTAATTGTTTGTTTAACAAATTTTTCAATAATTATAATTCCTATTTACATTCAAATTCTAATTTCTCACCGTTTAAGCATTTCAAGTCTAATGCATTTTGTTCTTGTAGGAATTATTAATGCGACTCTTAAATTTAACTTCTCTCTCTCTTTTTGTTGTTTTTGGTGTTTTAACCAAAGTAAGAAAGGAGAGTACACCTTCTGTAGTTTTTCCATTATAAGAAGGAATTTACTAACGTGTGCCCTTAGGACATATATTAGTAATCCATTTTAGGAAACTTTTTATGGAAAAACGAAAAAGTAATTCACTATTTTGACAACTTTTTCAATTTCTCATAAAAACTTTTCCAAAATGGATAATTAACCGGACCCTTATAAGAAAGTGCTACACAACTTTGTTGAACTTTGTCACGTAAGCAATACTTATAGTGAAAAGGTTATGAAAGGACTGATTTGATACGTTTATAATTTTTTTAAGACTAAAAATGAACTTCTACAAAAGACCATGGTCTTTAAAGTTTGGGTTAAGTTTTATTTTAATTCCTTAAAATATAAAATGCTTTTTTAATTCTAAATAATTATAATCATATTAAAGTTAGTCCTTCTAAAGTTAGTCCTTCTATGGTGTGCATGTTATAATAATATAGTGATACTTCACTCTGTTGAATTTTGTCACTTAATCAATAATTATGATGACAAGGCTATGGAAAGACTGACTTGAAATTTTTACAATTTTTCAAACTAGAAATAAATTTTCACAACGGATCACTGTCACATATTCACAGCTTTATATAGTCATTATACACATCAACTTTCCCAATCGATTCACCACGGTAATCCATTTGATTACATGTGTATAACATGTCACAGTGACCCATTTCCCTTTTTTTAGGACTAAAAATGAACTTTCCCCATTGATTCACCAACTCTTATAGCAATATCATCTATAATTCATTTCAGTGGTAGGTTATATATATCATTTGTCATCCTTTTCAATGGTTATCACTTCTTTGTCTAACAGGAGTACTCCATGTGAAGACCCACGTATGAGGCTCACCTTTACGTAAGAGAAATGTGTAATACATTAGGTACACTAAATAATTCTACCACTGAAGAGAAACGTTGAAAACAATTGCAAACTTAGAAACTAAATTGATAAAATTAAAATGGAGCAAAATGACAATTGCCTAAAATTAAATAGTGTAAAATAAAATTTGATCCTAAATTAAATTATTGATTTTATACTAAAAATAAATGGTATGTAATTTTTTTTAAGATACAACAAAAAATGAGTATATATAATAGTTAGTACGTTAGACTACTTAATTAATATGATATATTAGTTGGGTTTTGACAACATCTTACAAAATTATACTAAGATAGTATAAATATATTACTAAATATGAATATATTAAAAGAAATAATCTAATGTATACATTCCTTTTTTTTATTCTTTATCTTTTATTTAAATTTGTAATACACGTTTTAATTTATCTCTCTACCAATTTTAATACATTAAAAAAATTGGAATCAGATGAAATATGAATATGCAGCCTCATATATTATTAATTATGTTTTTATTTATTTATTTATTTATTTTTGTATACAAAAATTGGTTAAACATATGTTTTCTTTTTTTTTTTTGGTGTACAAAAGTTGGTTAGATAGAAGTGACTAATGTTGCTTTCTTACTTGGATGTGACCATAGTAGCACTATAACCACTCTCAAGCTAAGACCCTACACCACAATTATTGATGAGCAAGATGAACAGTCTACAGATGGACTTGAAACCATGCCCGAAAATGTTGGCCCAAGCCCTTTCCACTAGGCCACAAATGTGTTGGTATTTTATTTATTAATTAGTTCGTAATTAGGATAATGGATAAACCATTATATATAAAGGTATGCCCTTAGCCTTAGCTCCAAAGATGGGTGGTTTAACTAAAGAACCGACCCCCCTTTCCCTTAGCCCCAGAAAAGGATTGTTTTGTTGATTACCACTTTGCAAAGTAGAAAGACAAGTTAGGACACCCCAATAATTTTGTTCTCATAAATAACTTTACAAGGATTACAAAAACAATGATGGCTTGGCGATTATTGTGACTTAAAGTAACTATAACTTAATTTATTTTAGTGGGTTACAATTAACTCATCTAATAAAGTCTTGAATTATGTTTACATCAAAAATTGGATACCATCATAACTTCAATCCAATCTATCAAAAAGCTTAATTTATTTCGTAAGAGCTTGGTTAGTACAATGAAAATCATATCTAATTACAAGACACAAGAAGGAAATTTTAGGAAGCTACCTCGGAAAAGTGTACCTACTCTGGGATTTACCTCGGTAGCTCGGACTTGCCTCGGACACAATCTCAACACTGAGCCTGGAAGGTCATTGGTTTTGACCAATGATCCGAGGATCTTCATTTATTATCAGAATGGGCTAGTCAATGCTGGATTTGTTTCCTCCGTTTGGGCCAATGCTTAAAATAGGCCCAATGTTTATTCCTTTATAATAAGGCCCAATATTCACCCTACTACAATACTAATTTTAATACTTTAAAAAAAATTGGAACTAAATGAAATCTGAATATACAGCCTCATATATTATTAATTATGTTTATATATATATATATATATATATATATATATATATATATATATATATACACAAAAAATTGGTTAGACAAGGACGACCAATGTTACTTCCCTATATACCAGGGTGTGACCATAGTAAAAACATAACCACTCTCAAGTTAAGACCCCACACCACAGACTTTGATGAGTTAGATAAACAATTTGCAGGTGAGTTTGAACCCATGCCCAAAGGCATGTTAGCCCAAGCCCTTGTCACTAGGCCACCAGCGTGTTGGTATTTTATTTATTAATTATGTTAGTAATTAGGATAATGGATAACCATATATTATGTATAAAATGTATGCCCTTAGCCTTAGCTCCAAAGATAGGTGTTTTAACTAAAGAACCGACCCCCCTTTCCCTTAGCCCCAGAAAAGGATTGTCTTGTTGATTACCACTATGCAAAGCAGAAAGACAAGTTAGGACACCCCAATAATTTTGTTCTCATAAATAACTTTACAAGGATTCCAAAAACAATGATGGCTTGGCCATTATTGTGGCTTAAAGTTAACTATAACTTAATTTATTTTAGTGGGTTACAATTAACTTTTCTAATAATAAAGTCTTGAATTATGTTTACATCAAAAATTGGATACCATCATAACTTCAATCCAAATCTATGAAAAAGCTTATTTTATTTCATAAGAGCATGGTCGGTACAATGAAAATCACATACTAATTAAAAGAAACATGAAGGAGAAATCACATGTATTAAGGATATTGCTTCAACACACTTTCACTGCATCATAGTGGCACGAAACTGTTTTTTCCCAATAAAACAAACAATATATGATTCCATACAGTGGATTCTAGCTGGAATTCTTTCTTTTTGCTAAATGATTATTAGCTGGACTTCAATTCACCTTTGCTTGGGATCCAAACGTAAGGGAGAAGAATGTGAGTGACATCGATCTCTGGACTGGAGTACCAAAGTAACAACGTACACGTCTTGGTTTTACCAAAAAAAAAACGTACACGTCTTGGACTCTACGTTGTAAAAGCATCCCACGCATTGCCCATGTGAGACCTAATCACAAAAGTTTTAGTCTATCCACTAGTTTTATTGTAATTATTAAGGGACACAAGCTCAACCTTCTTATTCGATAAAGAAGTCCCATGAGATGATCATGATTCATGATTCATGAGGCATCCCTATATCTTTAAACGGATCAAACTGGTTTCGGCTTATAATTGCCAACCCATATTATAAATGATAGAGACATGCATGCCTTAGTGATAGCTAGAAACATGGGACAATATGGTATCATTTTCTGTCTTTGCTTTCAAACTTGTCTATGAGTTTCTTCAATTATGATGAAGATCAGAAACTACTATCACCACTCTTTGCTTCAGGAAATTAGCATGTTAGCCTTATCTATTTCATGCTCCATGGCCAATCTAGTCATCAATTTGATCGAGCACACTTCCTCTTCACTTTTTGCCTTTTTGGTGACCACAGAAACAATAATGGAAATGGTGATTAACATTAGTGTAATTGAAGAATCCAAATTTAAGCAGCTATGGTCCAGACCAGAGACCACTCAGATTTTATCAAGCAGCTCATGTACAAAATCCTATCACCCAATGCTACAATTGATCAGTCTCAAAAAAAAAGAAAAAGAAAAGAGGACCACATGTACTTTCTATTTCTACTCATATGATTACTTCAACACACACTTGATTTGGTAAAACAAAACTTTGTTTTATTATTAAGAATATATATTGCTACAGATCCCAACATATTATAAAAGATAAAGAATTTAGGAATTGTTAACTGATGTGTGAGCAAATCACTCAAGTGATTGGAACATGTTTCCTGGCCGGTGCAAGCGCTTTGACCTTTATAATTAGTCAAACAAGTAAACGGCAAGCTTTGCCCCTCCACTAATGAAGGAAATGAGAATGTTATCCTTTTGAGAACATCCCAGAACCCAGCATAGCCCAAATGAAGCTTTGAAAATAGTGCAATGATAAAGTACACTAACACATAAAAAAGTGGATTGAGTAAAATGGAAAATTGCAATGATGGTTTTAGAAGGAAAACTAGAGTGGTGAACAACTGATGCAAACACACGCAAACATAAGAATGAATTTCCATGTTTCTCATTTCTGAAGTGCTCAATTAGTGCTCAACTGTGACAATGCTGAATCACGAAGTTCAAAATATTATTTTGGACCCAAAAAGAATGCAAAAATAAAAATGGACACCGAGATCGTAGGTAGGGGCAAAACATATAGCCAAAAGGTTCAAACTACATTCTACAAACATATTAAGTTATAAACACCAATGACCAAGTTTTAAAACTAGTGGTGTATATTCAAGAGTTAGGCCCTTTTAGATATACACTACTATAAGTTTCTTTAAGACCTTCTCTCCTCTTTTAGATATACACTACTATGAGTTACTTAAGAGGCCGCAGAAAAATGAATGAACAGCAGTACATGTTTAATAGGACAATTCTTTAGAAGATATGATATCTGCTAGTTGATTATCATTGCAAACAAATGGAGCAATTACCAATTAATCACCAGCAACCTGCCATGATAACCATATATAGGATTCCATATAATTAGCATGGGCTCTATAATATAATCAAAAGCCAAATAAGTAACCAGCCTGAATTTGATCTCAAAAGAAGAGATTGCAATTCACAATTAACTAGCCTTAATTTCCATTTTTGCTTCTCCATTGTTTATCATTGTAAGTTCTTGTAAAACAATTTCACACTTTCTGATTTTAGATATGACAATTTCTTGGACAAAATGGGTAAATACCCTTAATTTTAAAACTATGTAACAAAATACCCATCTTTCCACCCCTGTTTTGAAATTCAATTTTAACAAAATAGAGTTATAGATGGAACTCGACATCATCAAAATCAAGTTTTATGTGCATTTTTAAGTAGAACAATTAAAAAAAAAAAAAAAAAATCAGTGGAGATTTTTAAATGAACTCGACATCATCAACATAGTGCTCTCTCGTATACTTTCTGTTAAGGGAAATTTTGGAGTAACAAATTAATATAAGCCCAAAGCCCACTAACTCAATATTTCCAGCAACTCAGACAGTCGAACCCGTGAAAGAAGCCCATGTAGTTCGTAAAATTAAATGCAGGGCTGGTTAGAATTGGGCCCACAAGGTCCAGCCCAAAGATCCACCATTTGGTCTTTAAATTTGGTAAAGCTAAGTTAGCAAAAATGGCCAGAATATAAGGCCCACGGCTACAACAAAGGACTTGCTATGCGGACCAAGCCTGCATTTGAGAAGAAGAAACCCAACAAAGAGATAATTTGGAGATGTGAATTGGAGGGCAAAAGACTGGCTCATCAAGGGCCACTCTGTAGAGAAACCACATAGCTCAGGTTAAATGCAATATGCAAAAACCAGACACTCAAGGAAGAACCAAAAGTCTGTTAAATTAACGCACATGCTTGACATACATTTTTTATCCCAATAATGGATTCAATCAACATTTAATGCTGATTTCCTAATTCTCAAATTCATCAAATCGGGAAAATCAATAACAACCTACTCCTTTTGAGTGTTTTCTGTCTAAAGAAAGTACATAAGTCCATCAAATATACCAGGTTGTCCTCTCATTCAGTAGATTTTTTAGTGACTCTAAAAGATCTATAAAATGGAGGAGGACCTGAACATTTAGGACATCAAATTGAGGAGACTTAGAGAGAGATAGAAAATTACATTTTGAATTCAGGTGCTTCTTAGTTCTTATATTCGCATAAACCTTCAAACAAATTTAGTAGATACTTAAACATTAAGTGCACTAAACAGGAGTGACTTTTTTTCTTTCATTACACTAATCACAATTTTTCTTTATTCCAAGGCCAATACCAGGATTTACCCAAGTTTTGTGAGTTGGACATAGTGTTTTCCCTTCTTTTGTAGGCTTGTCAAGTGCTGTGTAATTCCAAGGCTTTGTTTTGACTGAATATTTTTCTACCATAAAGTGTTTTTAAGAAAAAAGAAAATATTTTCAATTGTTTGGTTGCGTTTCTAAAAATAATATGAAAAACAAAATTTTTTACTACTTTCTCATATTTTCTCATCCCCAAGCACATATAAAAAAGAAGAAGAGAATTTTAGATTTAAAGAAAAATTGTGGCCAACGACCAATGACCGGTGGTAGTGGTTGGTGATTGAAGTCTAGGGATATTAGTGGGGGGTGGTGGTTGGGTGGTTAACAATGGGAGTTAGGGTGGAGGTTTGGTTGATGAATTTTGAGTGGGGCAAAAATAAAAGGACTGCAAATGAAAATGTAAAAAAAATTTCGCTAGAAGTGCCTTTATTCTACTATTAACAAGAAAACAATTTCCAATTGACCAACGTTTTTAGTAGCCCCAAACACCTACAAATACGAAAAATATTTTCCAAAAATTAAATTGTGTTGAAACAAACATGCCTTAAAATACACTATTAGCCTTCCCTATTATTCGTGAAGACAAAAGTCATGGATTCAACTCCATAAACTAAATTCAGGTTAGCGAGGAAGACCAATCAAGTGCATGCGTATAGCAATACTATAAATGCAAACTATTTTACAATATTTTTACAAAATTTTTATTTGGTAAATTCTTACTGGTTCTCATTTGGGTCCATTACTAACATCATCTTTTTACTTACCAATAACCACCTACCAAATCAACAATTTATAAAATAATTTATGACTTTAGCATTTTCCATATTTTATACCAAAAATTGCTTAGTCAATAAGAATGCAAGGAGCACATAAATCATACTGTTTTAGATTTCTTAGTTATTAAGACAAGGAGCACATAAATCATGCTGTTTTAGCTACGGGAAAATAAGAATCTATGAAGCACGGATGCGGCTGGGAGGGTGCTGCATCGGAATCCGACGCAGCTGCCCGCACGTCAGTGCCGCGTCTGAGCTTTTTTTTTTTTTCACGGATTCGTGCCGACTCGGCTTCAATTCGCGCCGAACCGGGCCGATTCGGCCAAAATCGGGTCGTATCGGCCAAATCAAGTCGTATCGGCCGGTGATCAAAACAGCCGAAACGGATCGAAATAGGTCGAAATCGGCCTTGAATCATGCTGGAATAGTCGAAATCGACTTTGAATGAGGTCCAAACATCCTAAATCTGTCATTCCTCAATTTTATTCTGAATATTTATTGCTTCTTTTGTGTTTTCTTTTTTCTTTTGTGTTTCTTGCCTTCTTCTTTCTTTGTTTTGTGAATCAAGCCATAATAATGTGTTTTTTTAAAATATTTTAATAGTAAAAATATATAGAAAATATAAATAAAAATATTTTTAATAATTTTTTAATCGCCGCACTCTGTTGCATCTGCACCTTACTTTTTCAAAAATTGTCGAGTTCCACACCTGTACCCGAATCCTAAAAGATACCCGTGCTTCATAGATAAGAACCCCATAGAGTATTGTTATCTATAGACATATCCTTGTTTTTCTCTCTAGTCAAATACGGTTACTATTAATGTTGGAAGATTGTCATTTACTTAGAATCTACCGTGTTTTTTTCATAGCAAATATGACAAATAGATTGTCCAACTAGTAAAAATATAATAATAATAAGCAAGCTAAATTTGTTCAAACTTTGACAAATAAATAGTCCAAAAAGTAGTCATGTCATATGCGCGTACGTATGGCGGCACGGCCCCACATGGCCATGGAGCGTGGACGGACAAGTCCAAGAATGAAATTCTCTTACACACACAACAATGTCTTTGTTTTTTCTCAGACACTGCTCTGTGCCACAACAACGCACGCAAACAATATATGGATCAAAACCCAAATGTCCAAAACCAAAAGCCTCTCTTTTTGTGATTATTGGGGTTTAAACCTTTGAGGCTTTATTACTCCTATAGTATTGCTGCTCTTATAGTCTTCTTCTTCTTCCCCAAAATCTCAAAATTCTCAGTTATCTTTGCAATCTCACTGCCGTTCATCAATGAGGATCAGAAAACGGTGGCCCCCTCCTCCTCCTCCTCTTTTAGTTTCACCGCCAGATGTTTTATCTTCAACTCCTCAGGCGAGTCAACCTCCACTACAGCCATCTATCACTGGCTATGATCTACGGCTACCGGAGCATCTTCAGCCAGTCAAAGTCAGCAATATCAGCTGCTGGGATTGCCCAAACCATAACAACTATTCGAAGGCAAAAAACGAGTGTAGCTCAGATAGTTATTCCAACGAGGTACATAAGAGGTCTAATGTTTGTTCTTCTCTCCACTATGTTCTTTGTATGTAGCTTATTAAGGTTTTTATCAATGTTTAAACAGTGTTCGTTTTGGGCTTGCCTTATAGGAACCACCTACCCCTGCCGGAGAAGAAGAAAGCACTTCCAAGGACAACAAGTTTAGTGCAACTAAGCAAAGGTAATAATCTTAAAGGAAAATTCTATGTGTTTTAATAGGATGTGTATTGTGCAGTTCATACTTCATATTGTAGAAACCACCTAAGTAGGTTTTTATGGTAAAATTGGCCGAATATTTTAGAATTACTGGTGTGATGCTCTAACTTTTTACCACTCGTTTTTATTTATTATAAATTTTCCGTTGCCCTCTTGTACGTAGCACCAATATTCTTTAGAGTTTCCAGCTGTAGTAATTAATGCGCCTAGCTTCTGTGTGTGCGCGCGCGTTTGCAGTGTCAGATGGTACAATCAGAAAAGTGCTGCAGAGACAGAGACATCACCTACAACTTCCATTTCTTCCTCCTTATCTCATCTTGGTACGTACACACATATCAGTTCTATATTCGTACATACATTCCTGTATGTTCATGGATTTTGTTAATATGTGCTTTTAAAATACATGTTAAATCATTTATTTTTGAAAATACTTTTTTAGAAATTGAAAAAGTGTTGACAATTTTTTCAATTTTTAAGAAAATATTTTCAAAAATAGATAGTTTAATGTGTGCACACATTAACCGCACACATTAACCAGACCTAAGTTCATAACCATATACAAAATGTCCATACTTCTGTTGTGTGCCTACTGCCTAGAGAAGCCAATATTGCCTCACCATTTCTTACAAAGTTCTCTTTTGTTTTCATTTCATCAAAAAATAGATAATAACATTAATATGAATGTTTTTTGTATATATGTGTATGTATGTTGGCGAGTTTATTATAGAAAAAATTACATAACTTTTTTCACCTCCAATGTTATGATATTAAAAAAAAAAATTATTGTGTATGTAGCATTGATGATTATTGACACCGTTATTTCAGTCTCTGATATGGATTTGATGAACAATGACACTGACAGGAAGCTGGAGTGAGGAAGAGAAAGCATTTCCATTGAAGAAAAGAAGAGCAAGCTTCATTAGATTAATGTTAAAAAATGAAGCTACAAGGAAGCAAGAGAAGGAAGAAATGGGTAAGAAGAGTACTAGTACTGGTGCAATTGCAAATGATGAGGGGAGGTGCGTCAGGTCAAATGGGAAGAAATGGAGATGTTGGCAATCGGCTCTTGAGGGTTATGCTCAATGTGAGTATCACTTGAATCAAGAAAGAGTGAGAAACATGAGGCATATTTGTAAGCAAAGACAAGCTGCACAGATAAGTAGTAAAGCTGAGAAGGTACTGGAGACTAGTTTGTACGGTGAGGATGAGTTTAGCAGTGATGATGATGATGATGATTATGATGTGGGATTTGAGGTTGGTAAGGTTGGTTTGGTGAAGGCACGGTCAATAACTAGTTTTTACTAGCTCTTACTGCTTCCCGCCTGTGGCTACTCTTGACTTCTACATGGCCTTAGCTAGTGACAAATTAATGGCAATAGTTGAATTGGTAGGTGTTTGATCAATTTCTATGAACACAAATAGTGCATTTAGTTATCATGGCTAACATTTTCCAACATGAAATATGAACTTTTGTTTAATGCTGTTCAAATGTTGACGCAAATGAAACGGGTCTTTCATGCTTCTTTCCAATTTGCATATTGTTTATTTTTATATTATTTTATTAAGAGCGGGGTGAGTAGGGGGAAAAACTATCTCATGTGCCTATCTTATAGAGCTTGCCTCTTACAAGTTATCTTATATGCCCGTCTTATGCAGCGCCTTTTGCTTGGGACCTACATGCTTGTGAGAGGTGTTCTATAAAACCAACACACAAGGGGAGTATGGGTAATACGGTAAAAATAATGTTACACACAATGTTTCTCACAACGGTTTATTTGACATGTTTTTATTTGCTCTTATTTAGGTCTACCACATATATTACTTTCTGATTTACCATTTATAACTTATCATCTTAGCAATTATGAATACTTGGCAAAACTACTTTTATTGATCTAGTAATGGAATGTTCTCATGTTGTCATGCACCTTCCTCTTAATTTATTGGGAGGGAGTGATAGATCAACCATTAAATTTATAAGTGATGGATCAATCATTGATTTCAGTAATGTTACTGTGTTAACTGTCTTAGTTCAATTACCACAATTGATTACGAGTTTAAATTAATTTAATTAGTAAAATTTTTTGTTGTTGAATAAAAAATATATAGATTTAAATAATACTTATACCAAAAAGAACCTTGTTATTGTTTTGGTTTGATAAAAATGAGCAATTATTATTGAGTAGGCAGAATATGTTCAAATCCTAACTTATCTATTCAAAAAAAAAAAAAAAAAAAAAAAAAACCCTGTATAATTGAAGTTTTGCCTTTCATTATCTTCTTATTTTTCTTTAAAAAAAAAAAAGATCTTCATTTTGTGAGCAAAACTGTGATATAATTAGGCTCCTAAGTAATTATGTATAGCAGATCATAGAACTGGATCAGTTCTAATGCAAGCTAAACCAAAAGGTTAGCTAATTCTAAATTGAACTAGTTTATTTCAATTAGTTTTTCTAGAATCGGATGAGGACAAGTTTTAGTAACATACAATCTACGAAAATGTCAAATTTAATAATGGAAAATGTTAAGGAGCTATTTTTATAAATATTTTATTGGGAGAATGATAAAATAATAAATGTTGTTAACAGTTTTTTATATTTTTCAAAAAAGTGATGTCAAAACTTTTATATTATGGTTTATTAACAATTGTCTTAAGATCATCCATTAACATAACTTTTTAATAATAGTTATTGTAGTGAATACATATGAGAAAACGTCATTTCAATTTTATTTGTAGAGAGAACGTATTTAAAAGAAATACTGTAGAAAAATAATGAATTTAGAAAAATAATTACTTTGCAGTGAAAATGACTTAAATTATAAACTTTTTCATTATTGGAATGGTTATATGATAAAATTAAGAAATTGACGGGGAAAAATCTTTAAAAAAAAAAAACGATGGAGAAAACTTGAAAAATATTAACTGATTACGTCATTCCCTGTTATTGAACTTGGACATGGATTTGGGTATGACTTATGAGTCCAATTAGGGGGCGTCCATGGGTCGAGCGACGACGTCGGTTTTAGAGTTAATTTGGGAATCGACTCAATCACGATGAGTCTGGAAATGCTAAACCCATTGTCAAGTACGAGTATTGGAGTTCTCATCCACCACGGCATGGGAGTTCCAAAGATTGGATTGGACAAAACCACTAGTTAGCTCGAATTTGGTGGCAGTTGCAAAGATCTCAATAGATTTGATGAAGACCTTAAGATAGATCTGTAAAGAATAGTGGCACAAGACAAAGAATGGTGGCTCATGGCGACGGGATGGGAAAGAGAACAAAATACTTTCGAACAAGTCCAATGAACATGATTTTTTAGACAAGACACTTGTCACTCAAGCTGAGATTTTCAACGATGCAAATTTGCCATCAACCAGTCTAGCGCTTAGATTGGATGACCTTCAACTCAGGTGCCTTCAAGTTGGGAGGTTTATCAGGTTCGAGTCTAGGTTGGACAGTCCTAAGTCCATATAATGATGACCTATGGGCTAAAGAAACATAATTTTGGCCATAGTGGAGAAGGTATTTGATATCAAATGATACCATGTCAGCGGTATCAAAATTTAATAAGTATGAGATATGCTAACAAAAAATAACTAACCCACTAACAAATGAAAGACACGTGTTAGTGAGTAGTTATGTTTGAGTATTTAAAGTAATTATTTTTCTAAATTCATTATTTGCAGAGAGAATGTATTTTTAAGAATGAAAATGCGAAGTGGATCTTTGTCCTTAGTCAAAACTCTTCTTTTTGTTGAAGGGGTTCTTAAAAGTAGAAGTTTTCAAATCAATGATTCTATCAAAAGTTCATTCTCTTGGGTAAGTATCTTTGTCTAAGCCTTTTTAAAGTGATAGTATATTGTTCTATCCCCATAAACATCCATGACTTAGATTTGCTACCAGAAGAAGAAAAAAGCTTTAAGTGGATATTGTTTGGGTTGGTTGGAAAATTTTGATATGTACAATTAATAGACAGTTGATCATGAATTTATAAATATATAATGAGTGCTTTATCGAATTGATGGTTCTTTTTAGGTGTGTGTTTCCAACTTCTTTCAATTTCTTTTTGGTTTTTTTTTCCTCCAGTTTTACAGTATCTTCTAATATACTTTGTAAAAATTCTAGAATGGTAATGCACATTTAGTTGGAAAAGAAAAAAGAAAAATAAAAGTTGTGCACATTACTTTTAAGGATTCTGCAATCACACGCTATTGACTTGATTACTCATATGCAAATTAAACTTGAAATGTCATATTTACATGTTTGCACATACCAAATTTAAATGTCATATTAAGTTTCCACATACTAACTTGATTACTCATATGCATATTAAATTATTTATCAGATGAATGAATACTCATGCATATTGGTAGTATCTGAGAAGAGTACTAAAAATTCATAATCATATCACTTAACTTTTTAATATTGTTATTGTTGATGTGATGCTACTTTAAAGTAGTGAGAATGGGAATTTGAATTGTGCATGATGATCTATAGAACAGATGGGGTTTGATGGAAGGTTGAATAACCAAACACTTTGAAATGCATATCATTTATGCCAATGGTGTGAGACCACTCCACAAACATTTTCATGCATGATAGCTTAGTGATTGACTTTGAAAGTTCAAATAGCGTATAAAACACTATAAACGTTTAGACTCCCAATTTACAAATTACCAATTCAAGCTTAATATCAAACAATGTATGTGCGGAAAATGAACATAAGCTTATAAAAGAATTGATAAACAATCTAAACCAATTAAAATCACATCCACAATAGAAACTAAATGGCAAAGATTAAGGGAAGAGATATGCAAACACAAGGACAATACAGCGATGTGTTATCGAAGAGGAAATCGAAGCTCTTAGCGTAAAACCTCTCCGCCGCCCTCTAAGCGGTAAATAATCCACTAAAGAATGTAGTTGGGATACATGAACAGCAGAAGACCCTCCAAGCCTAATCTACCCAGTGTACCTAAGCCCTCCAAGCTCCTACTCCAACAAGATTATGCCGAACCTATTTCTTCTTTAGCTTACCGGATTCCACTACTGACCATAACATCAACCAATGTGAATTGGTCCCTTCCTAACTGCTCCCCAAAACACCAAAAAGCCTTCTCACAGATATGGGTATGGTGAGAAAAGGATTTGGTTAAGAACCTCTCAAGAATGTAACAATGGAGAGGGTGAGAGTAGAGGAATTTGAAAAATCTCTATGTAAAGATTGTGGATGAGTAAATCTTGTTTTTCTCTAGGGTTTCTCTCTCAAAATTCTCTCTGGAAGCTCTCTACATATTGTGGGTATAAGGGGTATTTATACTGGTGTGAGAAAGGAATGCGAAGGGTCAGTTTTTCCAAAACAGAGCTGGCTGCCAGCTTGGCCTCGCGACTTGACTGAGCCGCGAGTTCAAGCCGCGAGGTAACTGAACTACCAGTCTATACTTTTTGTCCTGTAGTGCTCCAGCTGGCATGACGCTTCAACTTTTGGCATGCTTGACACGTGTGCAACTTCTGGCGGCTTGCAAGCCGTGAGATCTAATCGCGAGACTCTGCTTCTTTGCACAATCTTGAGCATTTCTTCATACTGTCTCATACACTACCCTTACATGATTCCCACTTAAAAACAGGGTTACTAATTGCTAAAATACAAGCAAATTTGGCACGGAATAAAGCCAACAGAATGGTTGATTAAATTCAACTTTACAATCTCCCCCTTTGGCTATTCCGTGACAAAACCCTAAAACAAACTCTAGACTTAACATGTGAGTTGGGAACAGTTGAACATAACTCACTCACACCTAACTCTAGAATCTGTGTAGCTCTTGAATCATAAGAACAAGTAACTCCTGAAACACAACAATACAATATGATCATTGTATGCAAAAAACTTGTAATGCATATGGAGCAAGCATAATGCGATCAAGCAAAACAGAATATAAGTAATAAACTATGACTTGACCAAAAAGGAACAATTACTATAAATAGTGACCACAATTCCCATTCACACAAGGAACGAACATTCGGACATGCAAGCTAATAAGCTCAATGCAAAGTATCATTTGCATGTCCAACACTCAACCAATGCAACAACTCAAGGTAATTGCATTAAGGATATAAAATCCAACAAATGGCACAAGAGTGAAAGTACTTAAAGAAAATGCATAACATGTAACAACAAGTACAAAGCTACAAAGTAAAGGTACAACTACATGTACGGTAAATAAACAGAAACAATATAAACTAAAAGTGCTTAAAGTTTCTCCCCTTCAAAATAATGAGAAGCTGTGATGCACTTGAAACATATATAGTTGTAACCTGAAACACTTGCACAAAACACATTAAACTCTCAAGGTAAAACAAGTAATAAAATGACAAGTATAATTTAACAAGTAAAGTGCGATCAAGTAAACATGATGTGAAACATGTGAGCAACTTGATCATATACCAAAACAGTCATAAAGAAATGACAGACAAAACAAAGTTTTCTTATTAACACAATCTCTTCTCCCCTTTGGTATATGCATCTCTCCTATGGAATAACTCTCCCCCTACACATGTGCACGAGAAATATAATTTCTCCCCCTAAAAATATGCACAAGAGTCATATAGAAATGACAGAACTCGGTATACTACTCTAGAGTATACTCTCCATTTTTTTGACACGAATAGACAAATGGTCAAGGAGAAATGAGGGTAAGAGATGAAGGTACAAACAATGATAATGATGCATGAGGGAAAAAATGAAAAGTTTTTGAAAACAGTTCTGAAAAGACCTTTAAAGCGCAAGACACGCGTTTTTCGCAACTGAAACAAGTTGCGAACAAGTTGCCAGGAAAAGTCGCCAAACACCTGAGACGAAATTTTTTGAAAATTTGTCTAAGTGTTTTTCGCGACTGGAAGTTCCACCCGCGAGGAAGTCGCGAAGGGAGCCGTGAAAATTTCTGTGTAACCCTCGCGACTGGAGCTTTCACCCGCGAACAAGTCGCCAATATGAGTCGCGAGAAACCTAAAAACCCAGATTTTGAAAAATTTTCTAAGTATTTTTTCGCGACTGGGACTTTGACCCGCCAATGAGTCGCGAATATTCTCTGAGTGGTGCTCGCGACTGGGGGCATGCGACTGGACCGACCCGCGACCAAGTCGCCCGAACAGGGCAACACAGTTTTTGATATTTTTGATATTTTACAAAAACAAAATACTTTCCAAAAACAACTAAAACACTCAAAAATCTTTTTGTGTTTGATCAACAAAAATTGAGCATGTGATAACACATTTAATCAAATACAATCATACAAATGAATAAGACATTCATTGAGCATAAACATGTGTGATGTGTGTGGATATCAACAATGAGATAATCCCTAGCCTAATGTGAAGCTTCAATGATTAATTCAACCAAGCCATACACAATTAGCACTAGATAAAGTGACATTTCTCAATTATAGAAATATGCATATATGACCTCCCACATAACTTGATAACAAAACTTTGAAGCTTTTCATTTGGCTCCATATACATCATATCATTTGATCTTTTTGAATCATTACATCTCATTTTGAGATCGATGCCTGAAATTTTTGACATTTCAATTGATGAGCAAGTCTTTGGTTTTTTGGGCATCATACATTTTATTTTAAGTCGCTTTTCCTTTTTCCTAGTCAAATAATAGTATGTGCGACAGGCTTTTGCAGCTCATTATTTCTTTTCATTTGGAGATTTACATTTGTTGAGCTCTTTAAGTAAAAACAACAAATAAAAGAGTGGGAAGATATATAGGCAAGTCTATGCATGTCTCAAGATCAACAATATTATTGACTAATCATTCATTACAAGTTTGAAAATCTATTTACAACAATCATATAGATGTCAAAATTTCTCCCACAATGATATGAGTGCATAGGGAATAAGCTACGCTCGTAAATGCACGAAGCCATTAGTACAAAGGTACAAGGCAAAGCATGTTTGTGACAATACACAAAAATGCCGATAAAACTTTTTGGATTTTCTATTTTTTATGTGTTTTTTGGATTATTGACACAAAAACAATTAAAGATTGATAAAAAACAAACAATGTAAAAACATTCAAAGCAAGAAAAGATAACAAACACAAATTTGTTAAAACATGCTAGAGAGATAACACAAAGTACACACCCAATCAATGTCACAAAAACATAGGAAGTATTAATGCATGGACATGTTGTAATGCTTATGCATGAGTACCCTTCTTCACCCACATGGCATGTGCGTTTGGGGTGATATCCCTAGAGGATTGGGTACAATTGTTTTGACTTTCAAACCTTTTGTTGAACCTTGTCAAGCAGGTGGTGAATGCATCAATCATTTTCATTACATCTCCAATGTTAGACACAGCTTCTCCCCCTTTTGTTTGCTTGGGGTTCCCTTTATCCTTTCTTTGTCCCCTTGGCCTTTGATAGGTGCCATTCTTTAATGCCCAAAGCTTACGACAATTCAGTCTGGTGTGTCCTTGAATTCTACAGTGATAGCAGAAAAGTTGAATTCTCGGACCTCTTTGTGACTTTGGGAGAGAGTTCCCTTGAGCCTTAGGTTTGACCACTGATTGGTTAGGTGGCCTAGACAAAAACCGTTGGTCAGTCACATTCCACTTCTTCTCCGCCTTCACTTTTTCAACAGAAGAGATTTTCACCATTGGTTCCTTAGCTTTCACAAACTTCATGTCCTTGGACACTTTGACACTCGAACTGCTTTCTCCGGTGTATCTCAATCTGCTTTTGTCAGAGAAAGATTTTTGATGAGCAAGCACTTCATCAAGTTTCTTAAAGGAGACACGCTCTACTTTAGCATTAACTTGAATTACTTCAAGCTCAAAAATTTTTATCTTTGAGTAAGCTTCGGTCAGCTCTCCATTCAGCGTCTCGACTTCACACTTAGTCTCCTTGTATTGGATTAAAAGACTCTTGTAGTCTTGCTCTGCTCTCTTCATTTTCTTAATGGCTGCTTTAGCCACTTTCACATATTCACCAGTCTTTTCAAGGAAGGAATTGTAGGTTTCTTGCAGTCCCACTGATCTTTCATCTTCCTTAACATCAGATTCCTCTACAATCCCCATCGACTCCACATCAGTGTGCTCACCAAGCTCTTCCACTAACAAACTCAAATCATCTGAAGATTGTACGGGAGCAATGGTCATAAATGCCGAGTGGTTTCCTCCTCTGTCACAGCTTTCTTCTGAGTCTGAATTAGAGGAGTCTGAGTCACTAAGAGTAGCGGCATACACTTTACCTTTCTTTCTCAAATAGTTGGGACACTCCTTCTTGAGATGTCCATGACCATTGCATTCATAGCATGTCATTCCTTGAGAGGATTGAGAATCCTTCCCATCTTTCCTTTTCAGATTATCAACCTTATCACACAATAGTCTATTTCTTCTTTTATACTTCTTAATCGAAGAATTAGACTCGCATAGACCATTGTGTAGAATGTGATTCTCAGCATGTGAACAAACATACTAATAGAGTTAGTATCACAAACATTTAAACCACAATTCAACATAGCCTTTTCCATAGCTTCATCCATAGCTAAGGGGTCTAGGATCGCACTTAGGTAATAAAACCACAACAAGTGCACCCGCTCTGATATCAATTGAAAGTTCAAATAGCGTATAAAACACTATGAACGTTTAGACCCCCAATTTACAAATTACCAATTCAAGCTTAATATCAAACAATGTATGTGCGGAAAATGAACATAAGCTTATAAAAGAATTGATAAATAATCTAAACCAATTAAAATCACATCCACAGCAGAAATTAAATGGCAAAGATTAAGGGAAGAGAGATGCAAACACAAGGACAACACAGCGATGTGTTATCGAAAAGGAAACCGAAGCTTTCGGCGTAAAACCTCTTCGCCGCCCTCCAAGTGGTAAATAATCTACTAAAGAATGTAGTTGGGATACATGAACAGCAGAAGACCCTCCAAGCCTAATCTACCCAGTGTATCTAAGCCCTCCAAGCTCCTACTCCAACGAGGTTACGCCGAACCTATTTTTTCTTTAGTTTACCGGATTCTGCTACTGACCATAGCATCAACTAATGTGAATTGGTCCCTTCCTAACTGCTTCTCAAAGCACCAAAAAGTCTTTTCACAAATATGGGTATGGTGAGAAAAAGATTTGGCTAAGAACTTCTCAAGGATGTAACAATGGAGAGGGTGAGAGTAGAGGAATTTGAAGAGTCTCTATGTAAAGATTGTGGATGAGTCAATCTTTTTTTTCTCTAGGGTTTCTCTCTCAAAATTCTCTCTGGAAGCTCTCTACATATCGTGGGTATAAGGGGTATTTATACTGGTGTGAGAAAGGAATGCAAAGAGTCAGTTTTTTCCAAAACAGAGCTGGTTGGCGGCTTGGCCTCGCGACTTGACTGAGCCACGAGTTCAAGCGGCGAGGTAACTGATCGGCCAGTCTGTACTTTTTGTCCTGTAGTGCTCCAGCTGGCACAACGCTTCAACTTCTGGCATGCTTGGCACGTGTGCAACTTCCAGCGGCTTGCAAGCCGTGAGCAACCCGCGAGATCCAGTCGCGAGACTCTACTTCTTTGCACAATCTTGAGCATTTCTTCACACTTTCTTACACACTACCCTTACATGATTCCCACCTAAAAACAGGGTTACTAATTGCTAAAATACAAGCAAATTTGGCACGGAATAAAGCCAACATAATGGTTGATTAAATTCAACCTTACAGACTTTATGGATAGTAGAAAAGATTCACGTCTAAGATAGATGTGAAAGCATTTTTTTAATTCTTTGCTTTCTCTTTGCCCATTAAATAATAAGTTTAGGGATATAAATTTTAAAAAAAAATTAAATTAAATTCCTATTTTGCAAATTTTAATATTGAAGTTAGATAAAAGAGCTTCATTTATCAAGTTAAAAAAGGACCAGGTTTTACATTCCATGTTAAGTGTGTGCTCAATGCTTGATATATTCTTTTTCTTTTTTGACATGGCAATGCTTTAGATGATGATTTTCAAACCACATGCTCATATCTTTTGATTTTCATGATGGACTGTATGTAATTTAAAGTCTTTGGTGTTATCTTTAATGTGAGTTACTAAATTCAATTGTGGATTAGTGAAACTAAATAATATGATTCTTATTATGTTAAGTGGACATTTTCATGTGGTGGTTTTTGTTATTGTCAAGGAAGTTAGTAAGTTATTTTCTTTTTCAAGGCATATAAGCTACACTTTTGGGAGATCTAGGGTACCATGGAAAAGAAAGAACACTGCCAGGGGCCTGAAAACAACTTTATGTTGCTCTTTGGGACCATGATTTAACTTTGCCTTGAGGTTAAAAATGAGATTACATCATACAAAGATACAATTGTATACAGTAATGAAGATTTCCAACCATGAGAAGTGGAAGCATATAAGCATAAACAAATTATTTTTGTTTTTATTTGTATGTAAGTTTTTTATGTTATATTATTGCGATTTTAATGTGGAAATTGTTACTATAAACCTTGATTTATTTGTTCAAATATACAAATTTTATTTATTAGTGCTTAATAAAGAAAAAAAAAAACATATAATATATTAAAATAAATTTCCTGAACTTTCCCGTGCATAGCACGGGTTAGCGACTAGTTTTATCATATAACCATTTCAATAATGAAAAACTTTATAATTTAAGTCATTTTCACTGCAAAGTAATTATTTTTCTAAATTCATTATTTTTAAGATGACAAAAAAAGACATAGGAATAAAGCAAGAACAAGTAGTAATAGATTAAAGAAGAGAGAGTTCCTTATTAGTACAACTAGTAAGTTACCAGTGCAATTCGCAGATAATATTGTAATATTTTATGTAAAATGGTTTTGGAGAATGGTGTATATGTATTATAGCATAATTGTTATAGAACTTTATTAGTAATGAGTTCATCACAAAAAACAACAATTATAAATTGCTATCACATATCCATTATATTTATTCATTGAAGTAATGAGAAATAATTATTAAAAAAAAAAAAAAAAACTTTGGAGGAATATTATAGAAAAAAAAGTTTATATAAAACAAAATACACATCTTAAACACCCATAGTTAATCACATCATTTACAAAAATCACAAATTCACAACGTTTATGGTCTGTTTCGATTGAGGGAGAGGGAGAGGGAGTAGAGTAGATTTAGCCCAAAATTAGCATATTTTTAGCCAACTCTACTCTACTCTCCTCCACTCCCCCTCCTTCTCCCCTCCATCCAAACAGGCCATTAACTTTAACATCAAAATCGTAATTGTCGTTGTCACTCAGTATAAAAAGTAAGCCCCCCTTCCTTGGTTGTAACCAACTCATACAGGTTAGGATTAGATGAAACAACAATGTTAGAGTTAGGTAGGTGTCGTCAAAAGATTGAATGTAAATGACATCGTTTTTGGTCTCTGTCTATTTGATATGAGATGGCATGAATGATTATGGGTAGGTATACATAAAAGGGTAGAAGTGCAAGAGGTGAAAATATTGAATTAAAATGCAAAGAGTTTTGTGTGTATGTGTGAGAGATGAAAAGTCTTGAAATATTAAACCAAATGGTACAAATAATATTTATTTTTTAATTATAAAAGTCTTGAAATATTGAACAAAATAAAACAAAAAGTCTACATTTAATTTGTTTTTATCTCTGATGTGACATTTGAGAATATTCCAATTCTCTTTAAAAAGAATATGTCACTCGGCAGAACCTTATACTTTTTCACATAAGATCTCTGCTTTTATATAATATATATATATAATTTATTCTTATTTAATTTGTTCTTATCTCTGATGTGGCATTTGAGAATATTCCAATTCTCTTTGCAAAGAATACGCCGCTTGGCAGAACCTTATGCTTTTCCACATAAGATCTCTGCTTTTATATATATATATATATATATATATATAAATATATATTTATATATATATATATATATATATAGATTTGTCGATCTCACCTCCTTGCTATATGGATAATATTGCTTCCATTGAATGGTTAGTAATTACTTCTTTTTTTATGAAGTTTTTTATTATTTTTTAAATGGTAGTTAGGGAGTTAATTGATACAAATTGATAAGAAATGATATTTCATAAACATAAATATAAAATTTCGACACAAATTATTCAAATAAAAATCGTTTCAATTCACCCCTTTGAATTATTATTTAAAAATATCAGAACCACAAGTAACCATCTAAGGTAGTGACCGAATGGGTAGAGTATTACTCTCTCCGTCCCACTTTGTTTGTCATGTTTGAAAAGTCAAATATTTTAAGGGAACATCATTTATTGTCTTGCCTGCCTTATAAAAATGTATAAGTTTACAAAACTACCCTTAAATAAATTTATCAGTTTTTTTTAAAAAGAGTTATTTTTAATGAGGCTTAGGGGTATAATAGGAACATTAGTAAACTAATAACTTTTATTTTTAGAAACAGGACAATATTTTGGGACATCCCAAAATGGAATAGAGGACAAACAAAGTGGGACGGAGGGAGTAGTATAGGATGGGTCTTGAGTTCTAATTAATAGAGGCAATAACGTGACGTTGGTCTAATTTAAGGATTGAAAAAGTCTGAACCCACCAACACCTCTCCACCAACCACGAGCCACATGGACGAGTTGTGACACAAATTGTGGCACCAGAACTGCTCTTAAGGATTATTGCCTCCCACTACTTAGAGTATTACTATTTTCACACTCACACAGAAGTAGGATTATCACAACTTCTACCTTCTTACTTATTATAAAAATAAATCCTTAAAGTAGAATGTACTTATTCCTTATATAGGTACAAAATGACCTATTGTTTCCCTCCCTCTTATATGTGTGTAAAAATAAATAAATAAATAAGGACCTGTTATATGGAAATCAAACATTACATTTTTTTTTTTTTAAGAAGAGGTCAAACATTACTTTGTTGCCAAAAAAAAAAAAAAAAAAAAAAAAAAAAACTCTCTAAAATATGACTTATTATTATTATTAAACTTTGTTTATTTATTGAGTTTTTAAAAAATTTGTGTGTCAAAAAGAATTCACATGGAGAGATATTTTGTTCATATAAAATGTAAGTAAAATTTTCGTGGTTTTCCATTATTTTAGTTGAAAGAGATTTATTAAAGATCTGAAATTTAAAGATATGATCAAATATAGGTTGTCTATTGCCCGCAAAAAACTAGGGGTGGCAAAATTGGACACGACCTGCGAACCCGACACGACACGAAATTAGTAGGTTATGGATTGAGGCTTAACAGGTTCATGCCATATTCGGGTTGACACGACTGACCCGTTTAATACATGGGTTGGGTTAGTGTTGAACACATAGAACTCGTTTAACCCGTCTGACCTGTTTAATTAAATGACATTTTACCAATATACCCTTCAAACTCTAGGTATATAAACTTATTAGTTGTTGTGGTTTATTTTCTTTGACATATTGTTATTTTTATTTGTGGTATTGGGATATACTTTATTTTTGAATGATTATTTGTGATGCAGTTACTCGTTAGTTCTGAATTTTATATTAAAAATATTTATTTGTTTGTTTTTTCATATATTTTTTTTATTTTGATAAAATCTGATAAACAGGTCGACACAACTGACCCGTTTAATAAATGGGTCGTGTTAGGGTTAAAGAATCTTAACTTGTTTAATAAACATGTCGGGTTAGTGTTGACCTATATAGTCGAATACTCATGAGTTGACACGATACGAACCCGACACGCGAATACGAATTGCCACTCTTACGCAAAACCCAACCCACTTGGTCAATTTAAACCGATTTGACAGCCCATGGTTGGCTCCATTTTCATAGGTTGGTCTTGAATGTTAAAAAAAGTTAGGTTTTGATTTGCATCTTAGGTCCCTTGATTCCTGACAAGTCAAAATTGAACCAACCGAATCCCTTGTTACTCTTTCTCTCTCTCAAATTTCCTTACCACCAAACTGGTCTTTCCCTCTTCCATTTTTTTTTTTTTTAATTTGCCGAAGTTACAAAAATTAAGCTCGAGACTTGGCATCTCTTAACCTATCAAGGTCAAGATATGGCCATCGAAGTCTAGATCTAACCATAAAGGTCAAAATTCTTGTTGTTTGTTGTCATTTCTCGACACATTTAGTGACCGTTTGGATACAAACGTGTTTGCGTTTGTGCTTGTGCTGGCGTTTTTTGTGTGGGTCTTGTGCACTATTCACGAGACCTGCAAGTACGGATTTCAGCAAATTTTTCTTTAAAACTGGGTTCCACAGCATTATTCACACATTTAAAAATTATTTTGCTGCAATTTTTTCAATTTTTATCAATAAACAGTATCCAAACAGACTTTTACTCGTTGTTCTCTCGTTGAGATATCCAACCGATAGCTAGACAACTCCAATAGTGAAAAGCAATGACCTGATCAATTGATAATTTGATATTGGTCAGTCGGCAATGATTGGCCTCCTTTCCAACCAGCTATCATCAGGTTGAGTGACGGGTTTAGGGAAAACCGAAGCCGATTTGACCCAAAGACGCCGCTAAAATTATAAGGTTTCTTTACGTAAATATCCTAAAAAAATGAAATTAAAACGAAAGAAAAGTGAGCAAAGCAAGCAGGACAAGAATATTCAATTTAGGCTCTCCATTGGTGGGCCCCACGCCCGTTTTGCCTTCCCATCCCCAACTCACCTTGCGGATAAGCTTTCTATTCAACCGTTCTCCGATTCTCTTATTTTCGAACCAAGCAAAAGCCTTAAAAAAAAAAAAAAAAAAAGTATTTTGTAAAATAAAATATCTACTCCATGAAACACCCCTCCCAAGTCCCAACTCTAGTAAGTTAGACTTAGACCCCAATACTAACTCGTTCCAACCTTCAATTCAAAGCCCCATAAGTATCACCAAGGAATGATTTTCCTCAAGCTTTCTCATCACCAATCAACCTAGTAAATACCACCTTAATCCCTCTTTATTCCTTTTCTTCTTAAACAAAAAGTGGTGGGGAGAGAGACAGAGACAGAGAAAAAATGTCTGTAATAGCAGCGAATGCTCAAATTCTGTACAGGGAATTTCACCACCGAGACCAACAGCAGCAGTATTCAATAAGCAGTGGGAGATTTTTGATTTTGCAAAGAAGTTCTTCTGGGTATTGGGTTGATAGAAGAAACAGAGAGTGCAAGAAGAGTTTGAGAAGAGACATTAGAGTGGATGCGTTTTGGCCAGACTTGTCAAGACCCACAACTGTTGAGATGGAACACATCAACGACAGTGATCATCTTGATCAGATTCTACTCCTAGCACAAAAGCACTCCGAGCCCATTCTCATCGACTGGTATCTCTCTGTCTCTCTGTCTCTCTCTCTGACTCTGTGTGGGTGTGTGTGTTCTGCTCTCAGTGGATTTCTGCAAAACGATGCTGTTTAGAGCGCACCCGGTTTTTTGTTTTAAATTTTTATTAGTTGCTTTTTTTTTTTAAATAAAAAAGTTATAGTTGTTATGGAATGGTGTCGCATAGACCAAGCCACTGTACAAACGACTTGTAGTTTAAAATTTTTAATAGCTATTCGCAGGCCGGGTCGGGTTTTAAACACGTAGCCCGAATCTGGCCTAAATTTGATCAAGTGATTTTTTTTTTTTTTTTTTTTTTTTGACAAGAGGAGGGCTAGTGAATGGTGATTGATTTTTTTTTCGGAAGGATTTTTTTTTTTTGATAGGTTTTTGGAAGTATTGATAGACTTTCTTTTTTTTTTCTTTTTATATTTATTTTAGAGGCTGACATTGCATCAAGGTTTAGACCAAAATATAAAATAATAAAGATGGAAAACGAGTTTTTTTTTTTCCTTATAAAGCAGCTTCTCCAAAAAAAAAATAAATTATAAAGCAGTCAAAATGCTTTTATTAGTTGGTTCTTGGATTCTTTTTCTTCCAAAATTCTAATTTTATAAAGGCTGGTTTTCTGTTATTGCCAGGATGGCTACTTGGTGCCGCAAATGCATCTACTTGAAGCCTAAGTTGGAGAAATTGGCTGCTGAGTTTGATACCAAGTAACCTCTCTCTCTCTCTCTCTCTCGTGTGAAACAAGCTATCTAAATTAGGTATCAATTGTTGTTTTCTTCACCATTTGTTACCTGTATCATGGTTTGACAGTACAAGCGTTATTGAATAATTGAGTTGTTCTTTCTTTAATATTATTTAAACCCCACATGACTATAGCCTTCAACTTCAAGGCACCACATTCTCACAATATATAGTTTTACCACTCTTAAAGTTCCCACATTCTCACAATATATATAGCATACCACTCATGAAGTTAGTGGTATGTGAAAATGTTCATATTTCATCAGTGCCAAGGTTTGAGTGACTGGTGGGCTAAGAACCTTATAGCTGTATTGCCCAGTCTCCTTTATGAAAAGAATCAGTGTTCGAATCACCCTTCTCCACTTGTTTTTACATTTGAATTATTTTTATAAAAAAAAGTTGCGTGACTAGAATTTTTCTTCTTCTTTGATAAATGAGAGCTTTTATTCAAGAAAAATGTTACAAAATCATTTCAAACAGAAGCAGCTGACTGCATACTTGCCATTCAGGCTACCGAGGATATCTCCTACTGCTACTCTAGTACATAAAATGTTGTTCTCCACAAATAGCATAGAACTCTATCTTGGATTGAGTTTCTAATTCTTTTACAGCTTGACAAATGGCAATGTATATCTTACAAAATAGATTGTAGCCTTCAAGATATCAGCCTCCATTCAAACTTTACACTTATAAACGCTTGCATTTCAATCAATCCACACATGGTTTATCACTGCAGCCCAAGCTAATCTGCATATTGTCTTCTAAAAACTCTTGCCTTTCAGCTTTTGCATTGCCCAACTGAGTTCTTCCTCCCAATCTCCAGTTTGCCTGTGATTTGTACACCTCTAGAACATCCTTCCATATTCTTTTGGAGAATTGTATTCAAAGAAACAAATAATCTCTAGTTTCAACTCTTCCTCTGCAGAAACTGCAAAGCATGTCTCCTTGATAGCCCCATTTAGCAAATCTCTCTCTGGTTCTTAGTCTATCCAAGCCAGCTTAAGAATGTGTATTTAGGAATATCTTTAGAGCACCAAATTAGCTTCCATCAGTTCACATATGGTCTCTTCTCTCTTATTTCCTCCCTGGTTTGCTTACATTGGTATTGTTGACTAGAATTGAGTCAGATATTCCAATTTGACATCTACCAATATTTAAGACTTTAAGGTGTTAAATGTTTTCTTATCTCTTTCAAATAACATATGCATAAATAAAAGGACAAACTAAACATTTGGTGTGTTGACATCAATGAGTATGAATTTTCATGCTGATTCATCGATTTTGGTGATGAGAGTAGTGAAGGCTCTTGTGACATTAAGACTTGAAAGCAGCTTTCTTTACAATTCTTTTGCTTTTAGACTATGAATATTAAACATGTGCCGTTACTGTTTTGTCCAAAATCTGGACATCAATGACTAACTCGTGCTTGAGTCACTGAGTTGAAGGATATGTTGAGAATGGTTACTAGTTCAGAAGTTTTAGCCAACCGAAAAATATATATAAAAAATAATTTAAAAAGAAAAGATTGAAGTTTTCGCTCTGTTCCCTCTTTTATTAATTTAGACTAATCTAATCAAGACTTGTCATCAAGCTTAGCTCACTAGACTTGAGCCTAAGCACAAATCTTTCATTTCCTTTCTGGAAGTCGGTCAAAATCTAATGTGGGAGCTCCTTGTCATGGATTAACCAATACTAATGTATCAAAATTTGAATATCCTTTTCAATTATTGGTGGTTATTATAATTCCAATTAAATTTTTTTCTTCTGATTCTTTGTTTATAACAGGGCCAAATTTTATTGGGTGGATGTCAACAAGGTACCTCAAACTCTAGTCAAGCGGGGAAACATCTCTGTATGTATGATATATACTGCGTTCTCTAATTTGTCTTCTTAAATATGTATAATACACACACATGTTTTCCCTGGACGCTTTTAATGATGCTTTCTTGTGTTCTCTTTTCTCAGAAGATGCCAACAATTCAGGTCTGTGTCTGTCCATCTAAGTTTTTTATTTTTCAAAATTTTCTTGATTTTAGTGAGAGTGATCCTAAGGAAAACTTACAAACGGATTGTAAAAATTTATTGCAGCTATGGAAAGATGGAGAGATGAAAGCAGAAGTAATAGGAGGGCATAAGGCCTGGCTTGTGGTTGATGAAGTGAGAGAAATGATCCAAAAGTTTGTATAACTTACTCTTGGCACTTCTCTCTTTTTACAAATTCTTGTTTATATCTTTTCCCTCTTATATTGCAGTCATGCGTATATCATATAGTACAGTAATATTTCCTTACCTATAGTCTATTACGGGTACTTTGAGGGATGAAATCTAAATTTTTTGCCCATTGCATTCCGTGTCACCACCTTGGATGTTTCAAATTTGAGACAATTGGCACCTTCTCATCTTATAAGTTCTAGGTGAAAGATGAAGTCGTAGGTTTAAGACTCATTAAATGTATGTACAACTTGATTCTCAAAAAAACAATGTATGTACAACTTATCAATTATTATTATTTAAAAAAAGAAAAAAGAAAAAGAAAAAAAAGAAGAGATGTACTAGTAGAAACTTGTTCATTGTTATGAAGGTTTAAAAAGTTAAAAAGTATTTGGATATAATTTCTAGGATTGTCTTATCCCCCGTTCATTTAGGGATATTGAACACACGATGAAAATTGGAATGGTACAATTAAAGTATGAAGTGAACCATATTTAGGTTGCTTGAATGATTTTCTCTTCCAAACTTCATAAAATATTCGTTAAGCTTTTTTGAGAAATTTAAAAGGGTCATCTTTTGGCATGTTATAACTTTCAATTGGTTTAAAAAATGATACCAAGAGCAATTATATGGACAACTTTTTATCTCAACTTATTTCACAATATATTGAAGTGATAATAAATAATGAGTTCAATATCATTTTTACATAGTGTTCACTGGCACCGCTAACACCACTATTAATGTCCATCAATGACAACATGTGTTACATTTCACCTCAACAAATGTATAATAAGTTGTAAAGATACTATATTACCAATAATTTTCCAACTAACTAAAATCCACCATTATATATTTAGGTAAAAGGGTAGAGTATCCTAGGTGAAGTGCATTAAGTTTCCTAATTAATTTTTTTTTATATAAAATTTAGTTTCCTAGTTAAATTCAAGCATATTGTATTGAATTTAATTGTTATTATAAAAAAAAAAAAAATTACTTATGTTTCATTGGCCAATATAATCACGTGTTTGAATTTTAATAAGAAAATTCTATGCTTAAAAGCTACTATTAGAGGGGTTTTAAAATTTTAATTAAAATCTTTGGACAAAATTTTAAGGGCCAGCTAACCAACGTATTTTAACCTTTAAGTTGCAAGGACAAATGTGCACTTTGCATTTTACACCCGTTTAAGCAGGTGTTCAACTTCAACGACTCACACTTTGACTTGGCAGCATAGATTGGTATGCATAATTATATATGTATATGAACACTATCCTACATACAATATAATAAAAGGAAGCTCATAAGCCATAGCATCAGATCGTCGCTTTGGCCGAGTGGTTAAGGCGTGTGCCTGCTAAGTACATGGGGTTTCCCCGCGAGAGTTCGAATCTCTCAGGCGACGATTATTTTTTATTTCATTTCTCTCTTTTCGCTTTTCTCTGATCCACGTCAAGCTGTGAATGCCATGAAGCTTACAAATCAGTAGCTAAAATGCTTCTTCCATGCCGCTGAAGGCAAGGCTAATTAGATTAAGGACAAAAGACCTTCTCAATGCCATACCACCTTTATACCACAACAAATTATAAAAGATTATTATCGAGACACCTAATATATCAATATATGTATCTATCTTCTTTTATTGTTCATATATATCTCTTTATCCCATAACACTTATACTTATGTATCAATAAATCCAAGACACATATTGTCAGGGGCAATCGGCTCTAGACATTTTGGAGTAAGGCGAAAATTAAAATTTGGTCTTTTTTATATTTATGTATTAATTAAATTAATATTTTTATATTATAATATATTTCATTTAAAATCTATTTTTGGTGAATTTCTTGCTCATTTGTGATATTTTCATCTAAATTTTGTATTATATTTTGTTTATTACTAATAACAAATTTATCCATTGATTATTTTTGAGACTCAATTAGTTTTTCTTTTCTTTTTTTCTTTTTTTTAAGTTTTTCATATCCAGATGCATATTTTCTAGTAGACATTTATAATCAAACAATATATTTATAAAGACTAAAAATAAGAAATAACTTTCAAGCGTAGAGCAAATGAGAAATAAAATCTGATTTATATAAAAAGTATTGTTATAGTTTCACTAAACAATAACAAATTTTTAGCAATCTCAACCTGCATAAATAAAGATTTATTCATTATATTACTAATAATTAAAAAAAAAAAAATATATATATATATATATATATATATTGGGTGGGTCTTATTAATAAGACTTGTGTGGCCATCTTGCCGTCTTTTTGGCTGGGCTGGGCTGGGCTTGTACTTTTGTTATGACTGTACTTAACAAAAGTTAAAATTAAAAAAAAAAAAAATTAAGTACAACCATAACAAAAGTACAAGCCCAGTCCAGCCCAGCCAAGAAGATGCCAAGATGGCCACACAAGTCTTATTAATAAGACCCGTCCACAAAAAATACAAAACAAATCCTATTCCACTTATAACAAAAACAAAAAAAATGCAGGCTTAAAAAATAAAAAAATAAAAAAACCTTAAAAGCCCAAACGTCCAGCCATAACTCAATATAAACAGGCCCAGTCTTAACAAATAAAAAGTAGAGAAAGCCCAACGTTGTGTCTGTTCTTGTTAGCATAGTCAATTGGCCTTGGGATTGTCAGTGATTTTTTGAAAGACACAGGTGCGTGGTTTGCAAAACCCATCACTGAGAGAGCCACAACTCATGAACCAATCCAACCACACCCACCACCACCATCACTGATATCATTGGGTGCAGATTTCTTTTCGGGTTTTTCCGCCCAGATCTTCTGTTCGGTTAGAAAATTAAATTTCATGTAGTTGCTGTGAATTTTTTTTTTTTTTTTTTCGGATTCTCCTCCTCTGCTTCAATCAATACTTTGTTGCTTCGGCATAAAGTTAAACCTCTCGTGTGATAATGCTCTAAAATTCGTTGATTTTCGTGGACCTTGTTGATTTCGCCATTGTTAGACTTTGCGTATGTGTTTGAGATTTAGAAGGCTATTGGCGAATTTAATGTTAATGACCAACTGTCTATAATTCTTACATATACTAGCATAGTTTGCCAATATGTTTCAAAAGTGGTTACTTTTAGGATTTGATTTATAAAAATAAAAATTTGCTGAAGAATTCAATATTCACAGTTCAAACGTCTTCTTTAGCAATTTCACCTCAAAAACCATAACCCAATTTTGCAATGTGGCTTAGGCATAATCCAAAGTTGCCAAGAGTTTCCATGAATGTCTCTCTTAAGTGTTTTTCTATGTGACTGTGAGTTTCTCTTTCTCTCTTAGACTTGATTTGAGCATGCGTGAAGGTGTTTGATCAAAATTTCAGTGATAATGCAATGATTCTCATCTGACTTTGAAGTTTGAAGTATTTTTTGTGTTTAAAATTATAATAGCTTTAGTGATGATGTTCTTTCACCATAAACCGGTAAATTCTAAACACAAGGAGCTATCAGGTCATGCTTAGCTCTAGATTGGCTCTGGCTTCGAGAGTAATTTGAACCATTGATGGTAGAAGAAGATTGTTATTGAGATGTGTGATTGTGTCTATAGATTGAGATGGTAGCTTTCTTACGAGAGAGAGAGAGAGAGACCCATAACTACATTGTTCAAATCTTGAAATTTTTTAATTTCCAAATCTTTAATTTTAAGTTTCTGAATAAGCTCATTTTCTACATCCTTTTAGGTGGTTCCTTTTTCTTCATATCGTGAGGAGGAAGGCTGTGAACTATTCTAGTTTCCATGGCTACTGAAACAGCTATTCAAGATCCAAGAAAACATGCTTTGGAGGCATTGAAGCGGAGGTTTGCCTTTGTCGAGGCTGATCTGCTACAACAAAAGAACAAAAAGAGTATAAAAGAAGGAGATGGAAAAGAACCTCATAGGACAACTTCTTTAGCAGATAAAACTGATGCAGCAGTCACTCCCTCGTTTGATGCTCAACACAAGAAAGGTATTTTTTTTTTAATTAAAAACAAAAATTCTTGTATGCCTAACTTTGGTTTTGAGGATCTCCCTTTTATTAGGGGAAAAAAAATTTCATTAAGAAATAAATATCATCTTAAGGCTGTCTCAGAACAGTCTCAAATTCTTCATTTTTGTATGTCCAATGTCCAACAGACAACCGTTATAAATAGTTTGGCTACTCGGGTGTCCAGATTGGCTCCCATTTTTTAATACCATACACTTTTTTGGTTTTTGTCTAGTTAGTTGTTCTAGAACCAAACTTTGTAGTTCTGTTATAAAGGAATGCATTTGTTCTTTCTGGAGTCATCCTGCTTAACAAGGTACAGCTCTAGGTATGCAAAATTGCATATAGTTTTAGTTTTATGAACTGTATTAAAAAAAGGAATGTAACGTGGTTCTATATGTACTGTGTGTCACAACTCACAATGTATTGCTTTAGGCATGCATATACTTGTTTTAGTTTTTTAAGTCAAATTTATTTTAAAAAAGGAATGTAATGTGTACTTATATCCTTGTGCTTATATATATTCTAATTGATTAGATGGAAGTCAAATTTTTTGTTTTTTTGTTTTTGTTTTATGCAGATCCTGAAGAAAATGCTCCAGCATATTTGCAGCTCTCTCAAGCTGTACATGAGAATCTGCTGGCATCCAATATTAAGGTACATCTTTTCTTTCTGAACCATGAGCCTTTGATCATTGGAGCTGCTTCAATTAGTGAGTTGACTTTACAGAATTAAGAGATGATATATTCTCAGCTCCTTGGCTCATCGTGCAGCTTTCTAGTAGAAAAGGAGACACGGTTGATAAGATTTTACACGAGCTTCTTCAGAATGGTGATATGGCTCAGAAGTACATGCAGAAGTCCAGAAAAATACATATTGACCATTTCGTCCTTCTTGATAATTATGTACAAGGACGTGGCGTATCTACTGGTTCTCATATCAGGGCTTTGCGGATGCATTCGAAGCGTTCTAAAAAGCACATGTCCATGAAACAGCATAAAAAATGTGGATCATTTGATTTGCCCCAAGAGCTTCATAAGTGAGTTTAATACTTCTCTGATTTGTTCATGGTTGTGACTTAATGATTTTTCTCCTTCTTCTAAGTTAATTTAATGTTTCTCTTCTTTGTTTATGGTTGTGACCTTGTGGTCCTTTTCTTCTTCTATACTTGCAATCTAGATATTATTATTCTCACTGTATATCTGGTGGCTACTTTTTTTCATGAACAACTAAGTATTTAGGCTAACCTTCTCAAAAGGACATAGCCTCATTTTTTGGAAAGCATACTAAGCTGGACTGGGAATCTGGGGAAGGCTGTATCAAGTTGATCATCTATCCCTATCGAATGTTGAGCCAAAACTGCTCACTCAGACAGTTGGGTTGCAAGCTTGTAATTTGCATTGCTTTAGTTGTCTGAACTGGTACCATGACTTTATCGGTTTATCCTATAAGTAGTTGGGTCAAACCTATGTAAGCAATAATTTCAAGAAATAATCCCATCCTGCTGGTTGAACTGGTTTTACTCTTCAGAGGGTTGGTGTTTTATGAGAGGCTTTACATGAGGGATCTGTTTCCCCTGTTCCACTCTTGACTAGTTTGATGCTTGCCAATTGTTTTGAATTTTCAGCTGTAGTTTGTCCAACAATTTGGAGGAAGAAATTAGGAAAATAACAATTGACTTACTCTTGAATGTTTAGATGATGAGAGAATACAGATGGAAATTAAAGTTTACTTCTGTATATGATGTAATCCGAAGAATAATTGTTTTTATGCATTTCAAAGTTGATTCTGCCTTTAAATTTTCTCAAACAACAGTATGTTCTAATTATTATTGGATGTGTTTGGATAACAGGTTTGATGTTTTTAGGCCTATGCATGAAATGTGGGAAGGCTACATGATGCAACTGCTTAAAACTGTCGGGTAGGAATATTGTCCTTCTATGCTGATCTTGCAATCATGCAGTTTCTTATCCTTCATTATTATTATAATTTTTTTTTGCATTTTTTATCTTTCTTTTATGTGCTTATTATCATTCAGTATACAGGTTTATAATTTTGTTTGATCTTACAGGAAAAATCAGTTGGCTCAGTGTCTTCTCAGCGCAGATCTACACGGTGCTTTCATTCTAGGTAACACTATACTCTTTTTACAGGAATCTTTGCAATAAGAGTGCTTGTCGAACCTATAGTAGCTGTTTGCTTCTAGAGAACGTAGAAGTAATTTTGATGTGTAATCTTGTTATCCGCCTTTTACTGTCCCTATTACTTTCTACATCATGCCATGATGGACTGGTCTACAATGGCAACAGCCTACTACTTGTGTTATTGCTGGGTTGCATGTAAATTTCCTGTCACTTGTGGGAGACTTTTTTTTATAAATAACGTAAAAAAATTTATTAAGAATAAAAAGCCAACCAAATACACTGGAAATGTACTATAGTGGCAAAAATCAAGAACCCAGATTACAATGATCAATAAGATCAGGGAGGGACAAACAAGAACAAGATGGTAAAAATAAACTCCAATCAAGGAGAGTACTGAAGAAGAAAGACTTTATATCAAGGATAGACTGTTCACAATCCTCAAAGCATTTAGCATTCTCCCGCCATAAGCACCAAAACAAACAATGCAGCGCAAACCTCTAGAAATCTATATTTCGATGTCTACCGAACTTGCTCTGCCAAGAATCTAACAGCTCAATAACTTTATATGGCACAACCCAGTGGATACCAAACGTTTACCTGTGCACGCAGTACTATGCCTTTGGAAAGAACTGCAAAAATTGTCCTACGGAACAAATATAAGATAGTGAGAATATAAAAAGCAAACCCTGGTTGGAAAAAGATGCATGGGTAGTTCCCCCACCAGTGTCCCTTGATGAGTTGTTACTGGCAAGAAGTCCAAAATTCACAGAGAGGTACACTGTATGACTCTTCAAGTTCATGGGGATATCCTTTTTGCCTGTTTGGTACAGCTTATTTTTCAGCCTTTTAATAACAGGGTTGTTTGAAAAAGCTGTACCTACAAAAAAGTGCAGTTTAATAAATTTGTAGTTGAAAAAGTGTTTTGAAACCTCCTTACCGAAATGGCACAAGCCTTTAAGTCGCCCCCTCCCCCCTTGTTTCTTTTTTTCCTTCGAGTCATTTTACTTCGAAAGGAATGTTCAATGATATCTTGTCTGTGCGTCTGAGGGCCATGTATGGTCTATTAAATGTTCACCAGCTTATTAAACTATTTGGAGTGGTGTGCACATAGACTTAATCTGCACACTAATCAGCAGTGTCAACTGCAGTAAAAGAGATTAATAAATGAAAGGACCCCCCACCTTTCCAAAAAAAAAAAAACCTATACATATGCGCGAAAGTCCTGCACTTTTTTTTTTTTTGATAAGTAATAAGAATCATATTAATCATGAAGAAAAAGCAAAAACAACAAATACAAGGTGTTCATGATGGTGAACACAAGAAACAGCAACAAAAAACAACAAAGATATGAAAAGCAACTTAAGGGGCAATTCTAAGGGAAGTAAGAAACTCCAAAGTAGAAGAACAATTTGAAGAACCCCAGCACCTAGCCCAATCAAAAAGAGTACTCTGGCATAGAGCTTGTAACTGAATATGCGATTTCTCTTTAGCCTCAAAAGAGCGCCGATTTCTTTTCATCCAAACAACCCACATCAAACAGCCAGGAACCATATTCCATACGTCCGAAGAAAATTTCCCCAACCAATTACTCCAACAAAACACCAAACTCTCCACTGAACCTAGCATGACCCATTGGATCCTAAAAACTTGTAACATTTGCACCCACAAAAAATGAGCTACGGACAATGTAGGAGAAGATGGTCCACAAATTCCTCGTTACAATAGCATATACAGCACCTATTCGCCAAAGGGAGACCCCGAAGCATCAAATTATCCAAGGTAAGTATCCAACCATGAGCTGCAGTCCACATGAAGAAAGCCATCCTTTTAGGAACCTTGAGTTTCCAAATCCCCTTCCAAGGGAAGCTAGAGAGAGAGGTACCCCTGATCTTATTATAAAAGGACCGAATATCAAACTTACCATTCCCATTAAGACACCAATGGGGACTATCACACCCAATGCCTCTCAGAATCTGAGATTGAATGAAATCCTGGAAGGAGAAGGCAGCTTCTAATTCTCTCTCATGAAAATTCCTATAAAATCTCAAATTCCAAAATCTATTATTCCCACCCTCCTGATGACACAATACATCAAAAATGCAAGCTTCCTTGTCATTCCACCTATCATGCCAAAAAAGAATGCGAGAGCCATCACCCACCACGAGGGCCAAATGTTTGGAGAACTTCTTCCAACCATCATTAATACCACGACAAAGACCACACCCGTGGGCCCTTTTGCAAACTTTAGTATTTCACCCCCCTTGACCCTCTCCATATTTGGTGGCAATAACCCTCCATCAGAGATGAGTTCCTTCTTGGCCAAACCTCCATAACCATTTTCCTAATAGGGCTTGATTGAAGTGAACTAACTTCCTAATCCCCAAACCACCCATCTCTAATGGTGAACGCACCTTCTCCCAAGCCATCAAAGAATGTTTGAAACACTCCTCTAAAGACCCCCATAAAAAATTCAAAAGTCCTGCACTTATCTCTCTCTCTCTCTCCTTTTTTTATTTATTATTTTTTTGTTTTTTATATTTAATTACTTACTACAGTTTCCTTCCAAATTTCTGGCAGTTGCTGAGTGTAAAGCAACTTCTTTCACTGGAGTGAGTGGCATCATGATTCGTGAAACTGCAGAAACATTTGGGATAATTACACAAGATGATGTCTTCCGAGGTAATTCATCCACCTGCCCCAACTTCAAATTAATTTAACCATAATTAGTTATAGTTTTGATATTCTTATAGTCTCATACTAAACATGTATGCATGAGGAAGATTTAGATTGAATGCATTGTGTATATGCTCTTGTGTAGCCTTTTATACAATTTTTCTTATATGAAGTAATGGAGCTCTACAGCTGGCAAAATAAAATGTTTGACTAGTATATTTTCTGTCCATGATTTTGCAGTATTTGTAAATTGACAAGGTAGTGAAGTAATTATCTTAATCAGGGAAATCTCTAACTATTTAGCAAAACCAAAGGAGTATGCCTTACTATTTAGTAAAAGTAAGAAATACAGGGGGTTCAAATGATAGCCCAATGGTAATGGCATTCTTTGTGGTGCTCCATGTTTGTGGTTCGAACTCCACCTCCCATCTTCCCCACTATCTAAAAGGTTGTATCCAGTACACAAAGCTCTCACTTTTGCGGGGTCTTGAAAAGGTGAAGGTAGGCAGCCTTACCCTCAATTTTTTTTGGAGGCTGATATCCTAATTCAAACCCGCGACTTCTCACCTTTGGTGGAAGGTACTTGCCATCACACCAAGGCCCCCACTATCTACCTATCCCCCCCCCCCCAAAAGAAAAAAAAGAAAAAGAAAAAAAGAAACACAAGGTATATTTTAATGCCTAAATATGCAATGAAAGTCACCGGATTTTGGGTGGTTCATTTACACCATGTCTTAATTAGGGTTTAATTTCCATGCTTCACAAGAGCCTTACACTTTCATGCATAGTAGAAAGTAAAACAAATTGAGTGTGCCCCTGAGCTAAAAGCTGTAAAAGACATCTGAAGCTAAATAGACACCATTTCTATATTTATTGGATCAATAATTTTTTTTTGATAGATTGGATCAGTAATTGCTCTACGTACATTTACATTCTCTTCTTATCATCTGACTTCATATTGGAGGATGCTGATAGTTAAAGCTTTAATTTTTTAAATATATTTTGCAGTTGTGCCCAAAAAGATTTCTGTCTTTATTTTCCAAGTTGATTGCTGGAAAGTTACATTGCATGGGGACAAACTCACTTCAAGAAATTTGGGCTTGTGATCTTGATATTCATCATTGCATCCAAGGTGATTTTTTTTTTCATCATATAGGATTTTGCCACAAATGATCAAGAACTTGTATTCTTACTTATTTTTGGCTGTGAATACAGTTAAGATGTGCTATTTGTTGGTGGCACACTTAAGATTTTCCATTTCTTTGCATAAATTTCATGTTTCTTTGTAAATAGTTACCCCACCCCCTCCCTCTTTTAGCAAGTCATACACACACACACCCGATAAGTTTTGAACTCACAATGACCCTCCACCTAGCTCTTATAAAGGGAGGAATTGCCAGTTGAGCTAGAACTCATTGGTATGGGAAATGTTTTGGACAGTGCTAGTACTAGGCTTCAGATACCTAACTCCAAAATTGCAAATGGGCAAAATGCTTGAATTTATTCTGTTGGGAAGGGAGTTTTTTGTACAGTGCCAGTACTAGGCTTCAAGGACCTAATTCCAAATGGGCAAAATGCATAAATTGGAAATTTCTATGGAAAATTTAGTCTCTTGGTTGTTCAAACATGATATTTTCGATGTATTGGTGTGTCATATTGCAGTTAGGTCTGTTTGTTTTAGCTTTCTAAACACACTCATCAATATATGGGAAAGCTAGATTAAGATTCTTTCTTCCATATATTTATTTTATTTTATGGACTATGGTGGTTCAAACTTGCAACCATTGCATATTTTGAACATAAGATTGATACTTTGCATTCATTTTGGGGGAAACAATTTCACTCAAGAAGGCTTTTCTTTTTGTATTCTAGAAACTCAGAGAATTTATTTAGGTCCAACTTTGATGGAGCTACAGGAAAGCACAAAATGTGTATCAAGCGATATTAGTGATGGCCCCATTCAGAGATTCGTTAAGATCAAGTGAAAATTTAGAATCTAGCGGTGAGGAGTTGACCACGTCATATCCTATTCTTTCATTTCTATGTGGAGATGGGTCTTAACAAGGATGATTGATGTGACAATTTTTGGTTGGCAGGCAGCTGAGACAGTTTTGGTTTTACTTTTTAGACTGAAAACTATGACAGGAAGGGCAAACCTATCCTCAAGGTGATTGCACTGCCAGGTGGTCTATCCTGTTCTTTCATTTCTATGTTGTGCTTGACAGTACAAAATAGGCGTGAGAAATGCTGTTTATGATTGGTCGGGAAAAACTTACGAAACTTGTAATATTTATTTCTCTTTATATTTAAGTGATTTTTTTCTTTGCTTTCTTGGCTATAATTTGCTCTCTAAAGGATGTGTTTTTGATCAAGTATTAATCCTTAGTTTCTGTTAAAAGAGCAACTCTCTTCCTCTAGTTTTTGATTTATAGAATGCTGCTTTTTACATCTGACGAAGGCTATGGTAATGCAGAGTTCCTAGTCCTGTATTTATACTAGGATGCATATCTGGATGTTGTTATTGAGAGCTGCAGATGCTATAGGGCCCCCACGGCCCCACAGTAGAAAAAGGCCATCACTTAGTGCTGGTCCCTCAAGGTGGGATGGGTGGTGGCAACTGGCAAAGGCCCCAGTCTTGGTTTTGTTAGATTTTCTGTTGCATAGTTAGTGAGTGGCATATAGTGCACTGAAAAAATGATTTTCAAATGCCAACAAGTTCTGCTATGCAGATGCTAGAAATCCCAAGTCTGGCCCCTCAAGTTGGGTGGTGGCAAAGGCCCCAGTCATGGTTATAATAGATTTTCTGTTGCATAGTTAGTGAGTGACCAATAGTGCATTGATAAATTGATTGTCAAGGACAAGTTTGACTCCAAACCAGATTAAAGCTATCTTTCCCAATCCACTATGACAATTTGTAAGACTATCTTTGGTGTACTATTTAAACAAGTTACACGATTCATTAAAAAACTCATGTAACTAAAATTACACATAGATGGTCTTTTCAATTGCCACATAATAGGTTAGAGGGAAATTTCCGATTGTCAAATGCCAATAGAAACCTCAAGGGGTAGCTACTAGTTTGTTTAGACCTGAAATATTTTAGTGGTTGGTTTAGACAAAAGGGTATAGAGACTCTTACTAATTGTTGTGTTTTGCACTTGAACATCTTTCTTCTTTTTCTTTTTCTTTATTCACTCAAATTTGGAGGAAAAAAGTCTTTTTTTTTTAATTTAAAAAAAATTACTTGCCTTTTTCAAATAAACTCCAATAGACTATCTTTCTCTATTCCATTGAAATATTAATTCTTCATCCTTTCTGAATTTTTTCCCAATGGACACAAACACCCAATTAGAGAGATTATTTGATTTGGAATAATATATTAATGGGTTAGAGAGATACAGTGCTCTCTAGTTGTGTAGAGTCAATATAGATCTCTTCCCCCCCCCCCCCCCCACCCCTTTTTTTTTTTCAAAAAGCACCCAAGTAGAGAGGTTGTTGAAGAGAGATTTTGTAGATTCACCCTCTAAATTTTGGAGCAAAAGTGGAAAGGTGGCAACTAATTTGGTTTTCTGATGTTATTTCTAGGCATGCATTTGTGACTCGGTTTAACCATAAACTTACCACCCTTAATAGATCGGTTTCTTGGGGTATAATGGTGATTTGCTTAGCTCTTGTGGGGGCAAGCTCGAATGCAACAACCACATTTCTTTAAGTGTCCCTTAACTATAACAGTGTAGTTGCAGCTGGGATGATGCTGTGGATTTGGATGTCCATGATTTGAAAGATGTTTTGCAGGCCTAAATCTTGTTTTTTGCTGCCATTGGGCTGCATGTGACTGTCCAGTCTTGGTCCTCAATAAAAATTGCTCATTTATCCGCGGCCGCGGGGGGTGGGGGGGATGCGCTATTCTTCAGTAAAGTTCAGATCAGAGAATGGTATAAGAGTAAATTGAAATAGATTGTTGTTATCACTGATATTTTGCCGCAAAGAAAACAAGATTTCCTACGACTTCCCTTTCCCAACAAAAGAAAAAAAAAAGTCATTAACCTACTGTTAAACAATCATGGAAGACAATTGACTTCATGTATGACCACAAAGCATGGAAGCACAGCCCTTGGATTCAAAACCATAAGCTTCTCCGAGCCATTTGAGTCATCTCCATTTGATGCCGACACAGAATCAAACCGACCATCTTCCCCAATATCCATGAGCTCATGTCTATGGTAACCACCAACACGGCCTGCAATTACTCGGCATAAAATGATAGCCCTCTTTGCACACTCTTTTGGCAACATAATCATTTGTCACCTTCTCATGTGCCTTCCAACTGTTCTCATGGACTAATTCTGGTGCATCTTCAACCATAAAGCTGGAACGGATCATTCTGCATACCCCACAACATTTCTTGTCACAAATGCTTGAATCTCCATTAGTTCCTAGAGAACAAGTTATCAGGGCACCTAGGAACCTTAGGAGTTCATTCCCATCAACAATCAGTCTCTCCATTAGCTGAGTGTCACATGAATTTGCAGCATTGAGTTTCACTTTGTTTCTGAACTCTTCAAACTTGTTTAGAACACTTTCACTGTGATTAACCTTCAAGACCTTCTGAACTGTGAGGCCTATCTCCTTAGGCCATCCCGATCCTCTGGCTACACTTGCAACCTCCTCAGCGCAAAGCTTACCTCGAATTATCCTCGTAGAAGACTTGTACAAGCCCACGGAGGCAGGGGTAAAGTTAACCCAGATTTGTCATGTTCGAATGGAACCTAGCTGGATGGATCCCATCATATCATTTTTAATGAAAGACCTCTTGCCTGAAAATAAATTGGAGGCAGAAAAAATACGAAGAAAGGCACCTCGCTTCTGGTTGTCCGAAGACCGAAAATTATACAAGCGCTCTTTTGCCGGACCATATCTATTATGTATTCATCCTGAAGCGACAGAGGTCATCCTAGAAGAGCTGCACGAGGGGATTTGTGGGAGCCACACTGGAGGCAGGTCTCTATCTCTTAGAGCTGTCACACAAGGCTACTGGTGGCCAAACATGCAAAGAGAAGCACACGAGTACGTAAAGAAGTGCGACCAATGCCAGCGATTCGCACCAAACATACATCAACCAGGGGGGATCCTTAATCCGATAACCAGTCCCTAGCCATTTGCTCAATGGGGCCTGGATATTGTCGGGCCTTTCCCCAAAGCAGCAGGAAACAAGAGATATTTGCTGGTCGGCACTGACTATTTTACAAAGTGGGTTGAAGCCGAGCCTTTATCAAACATCAGGGATGTGGACGCTAAGAAGTTTATTTGGCGGAACATCGTTACTCGGTTCGGGGTCCCTCGTACTATTATCTCGGACAATGGTCTTCAGTTCGACAGTAAGGCCTTCAGGAGATACTGCGGCGAATTAGGAATAACGAATAGATATTCCACCCCAGCTTACCCCCAAGGGAACGGACAAGCCGAGGCCGTTAATAAAGTCATAGTAAACGGACTGAAGAAGAGGTTAGATGATGCGAAAGGAAGATGGGTGGAAGAATTGCCGCATGTCCTATGGGCCTATCGAACCACACCTCGTAGATCAACGGGGGAAACCCCCTTTTCGATGACTTATGATGTCGAAGCTGTCATTCCTTTGGAAACTGGGTTTCCAACGCTAAAAAGCAGTTCGTTCAGTTCAAATAATAATGATAACCTGCTGGAAAGAAGTTTAGATCTCGTTGAAGAGAGGAGGGAAAGTGCACTGGTCCAATTGGCGTACTACCAACACAAACTTAAGCAAGGATACGATGCTAAAGTGAAGCTAAGGCCACTAGCACCTGGTGACTTGGTCTTGAGGAAAGTTCTGGGCACTGCAAAAAACCCAGCGTGGGGAAAGCTAGGGCCCAATTGGGAGGGACCATATCGCATCACCTCGAAAGCAGGTATAGGGGCATACTTCTTAGAAGACTTAGACGAACGTGTAATACCTCGTCCTTGGAATGTAAACAACCTGAAAAGGTATTATTACTAATAAGAATTTCCTTTATCATTAAATTCGTGTGTTGTGTGACGAAATAGCTTATGTTTATTATAAAAGTGTTTAAACAGAACCTTAGTCATGCCTGATGTCCTCGGACCAGATGCTTTGGGGAAATTATTACACTTATGTTTGTTATAAAAGTGTTTAAACAGAACCTTAGCCATGCCTGATGTCCTCGGATCAGATGCTTTGGGGAAATTATTACACTTATGTTTGTTATAAAAGTGTTATAAAACAGAACCTTAGTCATGCCTGATGTCCTCGGACCAGATGCTTTAATGAAATTATTACACTTATGTTTGTTATAAAAGTGTTTAAACAGAACCTTAGTCATGCCTGATGTCCTCAGACCAGATGCTTTGGGGAAATTATTACACTTATGTTTTTTTTATAAAAGTGTTTAAACAGAACTTTAGTCATGCCTGATATCGTCGGACCAGATGCTTTAGGGAAATTATTACACTTATGTTTTTTTATAAAAGTGTTTAAACAGAACCTTAGTCATGCCTGATGTCCTCGAACCAGATGCTTTGGGGAAATTATTACACTTATGTTTATTATAAAAGTGTTAGAACACAAAGTTAACACGCCTTTGGGTTGCCAGGTAATAACATTCCATTAGCGTGATCGAATAAATCTTAAGTTATTGCAAGACCCTCTGACCATGCACAACCGAATTAATTTCCTAGTGTTTTCTTTTTATAATGCATTCATTGGAATTTAAGTTATAACAAGTCCTTGCTGTTATTCTTCATTACGAAAACGTCGAGCCTTTAAAATAAGAACATGTTGTGGTCGTCCGTTATAAATATTTTTTGAAAAGCCTTAGTATATAAATAAGAAGTCATCTCAAACCTTAACAAAAGCAAATGACAAATGTATAAATGCAAAAGGTAAGAAAGACAAGTCTATTCTTTAGTCAACAATAGAATCAGTACATCATAAGTGTTTACAGAAGCTACACTTCAACAAAAAAAGGGTGGCTACACTTAAACAAAAAGAAGAAGAAGAAGAAATTTTTACAGCTACTCTTTCAAAGACTAAGAGTCCTTCTCGGGACATTTAGCTTTGGCCTTGACACCCTCAGCATCAGACTTTTTCTCAACTACCTTGGCCTGAGAAACCACGTCCTTGATGGTAAGGGAATCCTCCGCAGATTTATCTTTAACGACTCCCTTGGAGGCCTCAGCAGCTCCGATAGGGGCACCTGCAGTAGCTATCTGCTCTGGAGGAGGGAAAGGGAGACTAATCGCCATCGGAGGGCTGGTCGGAAGTTCCCTGATGTGTTCAGGGAAAAAAACGTTCTCAGATCTCCTCAGCTCCGAATCAACAGGAACCCCTGCACGATTAAGTGCTTCCATCCAAGTCTTCGTGCAATACTCCCTGCACACCTCAGCCACCTCCTCAGTCAACCTCTCCTCCGTTTCCCTTACCCCGCGTTCGTAGGCCGCCTCCTCCGCAGACTTAGCAGCTTCCATCGCTTTTAGTGCTGCCTCTTTAGCTTTCTGCAATTCAGCTTTCAAGCTTAGCACTGCTGCTTTCTCAGTAGCCAAATTTAGCTGAGTCGTGTAAAGCTGTTTTCTCTGGTCCTCGGCCTGGGCCTCAACATTTTTTAGCCCAGCCTTAGCACTTGAGCATTCTCGCTCTGAAATCTTCAGCTTCTCGGCCAACTGCAATTTTTCCTCTCTCAGGCTCCCAAGAGTCTTCTCAACTTCACGGCGAGAGTGGGACTCAGCCTCACATTTATTCTGAGCATTTCTAACCCACTCTTTGGCCACGTAGACTTGTTGAGTGACCTACATAAACAGTAGCAAAGAAGACATGGATGTAAAGGCAAGCATAATAATATTGATAAGATCAATAACTTTATAACGTCTAAATTACTGAATAAATCTAGCTTACCAAGGCGAGATCCTTCTTTAAGGACATGAAGAGCTCGGGCTGCCTGGTGCGCCTAAGGGCCTCCATATCCCGGGGAAGAAAGAGGGGTTGCTCCAAAGCTTGGGCCAGATGGACTGAGTGACCTCTCTGGGACTCCCTGATTGTGGCATCCCAGGGAATTTGAGCCCCATCTAACTTAATCCGAGGAGCCCAGAAGCGCTGTTGTCTGCGCACCTCAGCGTCTTCTCTGCTATCAACAGAGCTTGCCCTATTCTCCTTAGGGTCTCTCATCTTCTGCTGTTTGGAGCTCTTCAGAGGAATCACCTCGCCTTTTTCGATCTCCTGCATTGGTTTCTTCTTCTTCAAGTCAGGGATGGCGCGAAGTCCAAGATCAGCAGGAAGAGGAGGCGGAGGGGGTAGATTGGCAGGAGCCAAATCCTGAGATGGGCCCTTCGAGGCTCCTTTCTTGCCTCTGTTGGCTACCAAGCCTTTCAAAGATGACCTTTCCTTCAGACTCATCTCTCCTTGTTCTTCTGAGCTTGAATCTACTCGGGAAATAATGAGTGCTGGCTGGATCGCTACGGAGAGTCTGTCAGCGTCGTCCTCAGAATCCGAAAGCTGCACTGGCCTCTCTAGTCTACTTTCTTCCCCTTCAAAATGGAACTGGTCTATCTCCTCGTCTAAGGACGCCCGTGAAGAAGCTATTTCCTCTTCTTCTGCCACTTCAGCTCCGAGAGGGACTTGTTGTAATGGAAGCACAAGTTGAGGAGGGATTTGAGAGACTGGTAGAATGATAGGAGGAAGGTCGTCTCGGGGCAGAAAGTCGGGTTTTGACACGTCGATACGATTAATCCGACGATCACCAGCTCTAATAGCATTTCCAACTTCCTGAAAAGCCCTCGAAAGGGGTTCAAAATCTAGGACGAGGTGAACAGCTCGTAATTGTCGATCCTCGCTCACAAAAATCTCTGACCTGAGAAGGTAGTTGAGAGCAACCACGTTGGTGTGACTGAGCCGAGGAGCAACAAGTGTTCTATCTGCAAAAGTAACCAAAAGGTCAAGCGGGATTAAACAATGAGAATCTATTATCAAAAGAGATTGTAATGTGGAAACACGGATGAAGGATAAAAACTAAACCCTATGTTAAGGGATCTAACTCTAGGGTACCCCACCTGTCTCTCTCTCCCGAGTTGGGCAGGGTCGACCATCGTGCCATGCCCCTGAAGCGATGAGGTAGTCATCTTTCATCCCTTTATTTGACTTGGGGAGACACGAAATGAGCCTCACAACGGACGACCTGGACTTGAGATAAAATCCTCCGTTGGCTTGCGAGTGGCACTCGTACAGGTGAACCACATCGTGCCAGGTGAGGCCCAAATGAAGATGCTGGTCTAGAGCATCGATGCACCCAAGAATCCTAAACATGTTGGGTGCGCATTGATGAGGGCATAACCTATGATTTATAAGGTACTCTCGGGTTATCCTACCCATTGGAAGGGTCATTCCCCCTTCTATGAAGGCTATTATAGGAATGACCACTTCTCCGGCCTCTCTAGGTATAATGACCTCTTTTGAGGAACAATACCGCAGGCCAACCTCCTGGGGTATATTATATTTCTGCTTAAAGGCTTCTATTTTGGCTGGGGAATCTACTAGACGCTCAAATCTACCCATATTTTACAACCTAAAGGCAGAATGAATGATTTTAGAGGGTAAGGAAACAAATAGGGAGGCCGAGGAGACAGACCGACAAGCAAACTCTAATACAAAAACTAAACAAACTTACGGGATTACAAATGCTAGTATCTGAAAGCTTTTTGAGAAGACCTTCGAAGACCTCTTACGAGAAATAACGACAGAGATTTGGGAATTGGCGTTTTTTAGAAAGACAGGAGCGTTAGAGTTCTCTGGAGCGCTTGAAGTTTCTTTGGAGAAGAAGATAAATGATTCCTCAAGGCTTTATATTAACAGAGAGGGAGAGGGGAAATTATCCCGCTCATAATTTCAAGGGAAATATCAGTCGTTGGATCTGCGCATCAACCGTTGGATGTGGGAGACAAGACGCCTCCTGGAGTAATTAATAACTGCTTCGGGGATTGCGAAGTGTCAGAAGTTATCACGAAACGCAATTAAGTCACATCCCCGCACGTGCGAATTAAATATTCCGTCTTCATCTCTTGAAAGTCAAAACCTCACTTTTTCTCCTATGATGAGAGGGAAAAAATTGAAGTTTTGAGGGGCTATTGTGGGGACAAATAACCAAGAGTCACGCATCCTGGGCTGTGGGCTTGGTCCGAGGAAGACTCATGGGCCGAGCAATGTGGCAGTTATTAAAACATTCTACTTTCAAAAGATTCGCACATAGGAACGGCGATTCTGTCCGAGGAGGGTATAGTCCTCGGATAAGAAGATTTCGGTTCAAGGATGAATCCCAGTGGTTGGAGTAATCCTCCTGGAATCCCCAATGACAGAAACGACCTTGGTGAGCTTACTGGGAAGGAAAAGATCCCCGAAAATATCTGAAGAAAGGCTGCTACCACCACATTGAATACCCTGCAACTACTTTTCTGGCCGCATTTATGTGGAGAAGAACTTTGAACAGTGCTACCAAGACTATGACCTCTCACAGGGAAGCCAAAGAAAAGATCTGATGGGATAAGTATCAAGGGGCACCTTAAATGAATGACAAGTGTAAGGATAGGATGCTTAGAAGATGATTATATAATGTCATTCCTCCTCCATTGTAAAGGAGATCTTTTTGGAAGAAAAAAAGAAAAGAAGCAAAGAACTAGAACGTGAATTACATAAGAGGATTCCTCCTCGGACCTAAATAAAACAGACTTATGCCAAGTTATCTCGATATGCTTTGGGCCTTCTGATCAGCCTTTTAGTTCAGTTGTAAGAATAGGTTAAACGAAGTCCTCACCATTCAGATCTAATTCTTAAGCCCACTCTCTACAAATATATTGCAGCGGACTTATTGGGCCCGGGTCTTGCATGCTTTGGACTTGAGTGCACAATTTGTTGCCCTACATATATATATATATATATATATATATTTGAGAAAATTATGAACTTCTACAGACACTAATCTGTTCCTATGCACAAAGATCATGAAAATCATATTTTCTCAATTTTTTGTTGTATTGTAGAATTTTCTATAACTGTTCAAGTCTATTTTAACAGTCATATAGGCTTCTTTACCTTTACGGTTTTGTAGGGAACAGATAAGCTGTTGAGCAAGATGTTTTCAGTTACTCTTCTACCTGTTAGAAATGTATGGTCCGTTTGGATTGAGGGGGAGTAGAGTAGAGTAGAGTAGATTTAGTACAAAATTAGCTTATTTTTAGCCAATACTACTCTACTCCTCTCCACTCCCCCTCCTTCCCTCTCTATCCAAACAAGCCAGTAGTTTGCATAGGAGAGAACTACTTTTGGCTGTGAAATATGATGTTATAGAATAACAATTCTATTTATTCGTTTTGGTTGTGAAATATGGAGTATGAAAAAGTTACTCTTTTTTCTTTTTTCTTTCTTTTTTTTTTTTTTTTTGAGATGGATGAAAAAGGAATTTTCTTTGCATTTCTCATTAATTTTGAAATATTTTAGTTAGTTGTCAAGTTTGCAAAACTATTTAACAAACTAGCATCTTGAGTCTTTGAAACTCGAGTCTATAAAACTCGAGTTTCAATCTGAGGTGGAAGAAAAAATCCACGTGAAACTCAAGTCTCTAAGACTCGAGTTCCTTTGTTAAGAATATCGTTCACTTGGGTTTCTTCGTTCTGGGTTTCTTCATTTTCCTGGGGTTTTTTTCTTCTTCTTCATCTTCATTTTGTTCTTCTTCTACTGGGCTTCTTCTTCGTTTTGGGATCCATTTATTTGAGGCCCTTGTTGTTTGATTTTCAATTGGTTAGGGCAACGGCTAGACAATCTCAGGCTAAATCAGTCCACAACTTCATCGTTAAGGTTGGGTTTTTTTTCTTTGGAGATGCTTTTCTTGTTTTTTTTTTTTTTTTTTTGAAAAAAAATATCATGTGGGTTTGTAATGTTCTGGGTTTCTTCTTTTTTGCTCTGCTGGGTTTCTTCTTCTTTGTTTTGCTGGTTTTCTTCTATTGGGTTTATCTTCTTTGTTCTGTTGGGTTTCCTTCTTCGTTCTTCTTCTCCTCTCTGTGGAACTCGATTCTTATAGACTCGATTTCCATGTGGCTTTTTTCTTCCACATCGGATTTGAACTCGAGTCTGAAGGACTCGATTTTCGTCATTGATCTCGACCCTTTAATGCTCGAGATGCTAGTTTGTTAAAATGTTTCCAAAATATGCCAACTAAAAAAATAGTTTCTAACAATAATGTAGCATCACTATTAATTTTGTATCACAGGTCACTTGGGGGCTCCCATCTTACCTCTTCCTTAGGACTAGTTTGGGACAGCTTCAGATTTGTAGTCTAGAACTCATCTAGCATGTGTCGTGCCTTCTACAGAATAGCTAAACCCGGTAGTCTTGCCTTACCAAGTCTGACTTCATTACGGTTGAACCATAAACACCAAGCCACCATAACGACAAGCTCTAGCAAGTCATCCCCCATTCTTTGCCTGAACTCCAAGTGCCATAAAAAATCCACAAATTCTAGAAAATTGGTCCCACGTACTTCAAAGGGAATACCAGAAAGCTTCCAAATCTCCTGCGCTTTTTCACAATCCCATTGTACATGCTCACTACTTTCAGCCCCTAAATCGCATGCCTTACAAGTAGGATTATCAATCACTTTCTAGTGACATAAGTTGGCTTTTGTTGGTATGGTATTTTTACTCGCACACCATGCAAAGGACTTGACTTTGTTTGAAACATTGAGCCTCCATATGGTTTTCTAGAACAATTTATTTGTTTGGTTGTTTGATGCTTCCCTAGAATTCCCATCGTGCACCATCTCCAAGGCTAATTTGTAAGCACTACACACTGTGAAGTCCCCTTTTGGGGTAAATGCCTAAACCATTTGATCACAAGGAAGTCGAAAGCTAAGGGGAATGCTTAGAATTGCAGAGGCATTTATTGGTGAGAAAAATTGTTGAACCATATCAGCTCTCCAAGCCTCTGTGTGTGGGTCAATGAGCAGGGAAACCTTTGCATCATGTGGGACATTGGCGGGCTGGATGTGTGTTTGAAAGTAGATGGTTTAGTAAGCCATTTATCCCTCCAAATATGTAGTGATTGTCCATTCCCCACCTGCCATCGATGCCCTTTCTAAACAATTTTCTAGGCTGCCAAACTACTACGCCAAGCGAAAGAGGGATGGTTGTCTAATTCAGCCGAAAGGAAATCTCCATCAGGAAAGTACCATGCCTTGAAGACTTTATGGACTAGTGAGGTAGTGTTAGTTTGCAATCTCCAGCCCTATTTTGCCAAAAGAGCAAGGTTGAAGGCTTTAAGATTGCGAAAACCCAAACCACCCTCTTCCTTTGGTAGACACATCTTGTCCCAACTCAACCAAGCCGTTTTATTTTTCTCATTTGTTTGCCCCCAACAAAATTTACATACCATACTAGTCATCTCATCACAAAGAGCATTGGGAGTTTAAAAGACACTCATAGTATACGTTGGCATCGGTTGTGCCACAGTCTTGATCAAGATCTCTTTTCCTGCATTGGATAACAACTTCTCTTTCCACCCTAAAAGTTTACTATCCAACCTCTCAATTAATTGATGGAGTATATTACACTTATTTTTTTCCTACCAGTGATGGAAGCCCAAGGTACTTCTCATGTTGCTTAATGATCTCCGCCCCAAATTTGTGCTTGATCTCATATTTTTGTGGTGTGTTACGACTAAAGAAGAGAGAAGTCTTTTCTCGGTTCAACTGCTGGCCTAAAGCTTTCTCATATTTTTCCAAGATACCAATCAAGTTAGAACATTCTTCACCTGTGGCTTTACAAAAAATTAGACTGTCATTAGCAAAGAACAAGCGTGAGATTGATGGTCCTCTGGCACATGCCTCAATTCTCTTTATAGTTCCAAGTTCCACTGATTTTCTTATAAGGGCTGAAAAACCTTTTGCACAAAAAAAGAAAAGATAAGGGGAGAAGGGATCCCCTTGGCGTAATCCCTTAGTAGGAGTAATGACACCTTGGGGTTGGCCATTAATTTTGACTGAATAAGCGACAGAGCAAACACACTTCATCATTATGTCAACCCACTGTGTATGAAAGCCCATCTTGATCATTATTTTTTCTAGACAATCCCATTTGACCCTATCATAAGCCTTACTCATGTCTAATTTAAGATCCATCTCCCCCACCTTTCCATTCTTTTTTTGGCTTATATGATGCATTGTTTCAAAAGCAACGAGAACATTATCTGTGATAAGACGCTAAGACATAAAAGCACTTTGGTTCTTACTAATAATATGTGGTAGAAATGTTTTTAATCTATTAGCAAGGACCTTAGAAGTAGTCCTACAATAACATTGCTAAGGCTAATAGGTCTGTATTGGGTAATCTTTGTTGGATTTTTCACTTTGGGAACGAGAATAACGAGTTTCATTAAATTTTGGGGGGGGGGGGGGGTGGGGGAGGGTTGATCCCATGATTCAGGAAATCCAAAACAGTACGTGTAATGCAATTTCCAACTAAAGAACAATTCTTAAGAATTGATTTTCAATAAATTATTACACCTTGAAAAAATATATATGTATTCAAAACTTTTTTGCATGAAATTTAGATAGTAAACAAATATTCCTTTTGTCCCAAAGTTAACCTAAAAATTAAAGAACAGGAAATTTCTATTCAAGAATATGAAGAATCCCTGTTGAAACTTTCAACTAACTCGTGTAGAGCAGCTTTTTGATGTCACAAATTTCTTGCATTCAAATTTTGAGATACTTTTTACAAAAAAAATAAACTAAACACATGCAAGTCATGGCAAAGACCAGGTGTTGGTCCTATCCTTCTAGCCATGTTTTGCAATGAGTCTCTTTACATGGTATAAAGCCTTTTATACGTAGTCCAACCTTTGCCAGGAAAGGACCATTGAGTCTAATGGGCCATCAAGAAGAAGAAGAGAGTTAATGGTCTGCCACTCAGACCATACAGAGACCTGCACCAATCCGCCTTTCAGAAAAAAATTTCACTCTTTGTCATCACCTAGAATAAGTTGAAGAATACTGTTTTGCAACTGGGAATGAGCAATGACCGTAGTATACGGCAAGAGCTAGCAGCATCAGCTCCTTAGTTTTCAACATCTAAAATAAACAAACTAGTTCTCTGAATCATAATTTGTGAAATCAGGTTCCTGGGGCTTCTGCAGTTTCACCAGGCCTCCAGCACTTGGGTTCCGAAGCCTATGACCGCGAAGGGCATTAGCTGCAAATCGGGATGCTAAGATAGTTGCACCAAGCCTAGATGTACTATCACTTCGAGAAACTAATGCCCTTACATCATCATATTCTTTACCATAGTGTAATGCTTCCTCCTCTTCTTCTTCTTCTTCTGCCTCTTCTTGACGATGACGTTCTGCAGCTCTCCTCTTGAGATTCCGTCGCCAAGCAGCCTGGATAAAGCAGGCAGCCCAGGTCCTCCACTGCTGTGAGTAGAAGCGGAAGGTGTGCTGAACTTGCCTACTATGAAGGCGCCTAAACTGACTGGCAACAAACTTCAACTCTTCTGCTTCCAAGGCAAAGGCTTCCACTTCAGTTAAAGCCTTCACTGTCCGAGTTGATGATGGTAAGTTGGAACCAGCTTTAGGGTCCAGTGCCCAAGTTAGAAGCTCCTCTCCACAGAAGTCCCCTTCTTTCAGTAGACCTCGGTTGAAAAATCCACTCCTTCCACCATCTGTAGTGACACTCTCCAGGCGCCCACGAATGATAAAGAGCATCTCATCCACCGGGTCCCCTTCCCGAACAATGTAGGTTCTCTCTGTGTATAAACTGGGCTTCAATCGCTCACAGATGGCATCAAGTAACCTCTCATCCATATTGGCAAACAAAGGAACCTGCATACACCATCATATAGAATTCACACTCTTTGAGTAAACATCAGCAAGATAGGACACTGGCAGGATACAAGACTGATGTTAAAGTGCTATTGAGATTAAATAGCAAAGGAATTTTTTATTTAAAAAATGAACAGAATGCTCTATAGGCTTAAGACAAATGAAAGAATGCTAGATATCCTATTGGTGATTCAAGTTATAACATAATTACTTTTATATACTTACCCTTCTCACCAAATTCAAACAAAGATGTCGTTTGATATCCCTCCTGAGATCTTTTGGTAAACTCTGGACCAAGCTCTCTTCATCTACTCCTCGTGTTTCTAACCACTTATACTGGTCATAGCGTCTAACTCTTTCCCTCAGATCCTGTGGAAGTAAGCGATGATGCATCCACTGTTCAGAATCACGCCTTTTGATTCTCATCTCTTCAACACGAACTGAAAGAGACTGGAGGTATGTCTATTGCAATCACAGGATACCTTAAAGGTCAGCATTATTGTAAAATCTTTGTACTTCCTTAAAAACATAAAATCTGCATACAAAATTTAAACTGTTTCCACAATTATATCATAGTTCCACTTTCCTTTAAAAAGAAAACTTTAAAATGCATATGCTTCGTCCATTAGTGCCAACAACAACTAGTTGTCAAGCATTGTTATTCTCAAAAAATGAGATATAAGAGCAATTCCAATTACTATTTTGCTTTAATTACCAAAAAAAGAATATCCAAATATGTTTCAGCACTTATATGTAATAATACTGACTAACATGAGCGTCCTCATGCGCAACCCAAAATAATCATCTGAAGAAATGGTTATAAATTGTAGTTTTAAACTCACCTGCATATTTCCAATCAGAAGTGCAAAGAGTAGGAGCCCAGAAATTGCTATTAGTATGGAAAACAGAACCTCTCCAGGGTAGGTACTGGTTTCAAGCCCTTGACCAAGTGTACTGTAGAAATTGAAATAGCAATGTGCTTTAATAACGGAGATGTTGGGAGCTAAAAACTCAGAAATTAGCATTTTTTACTTTACTAAACTTAATAATTATGACAATGATAATTATCGCATGATGCAGCAATCTACCACGTATCATTGCATATTTGAAAATTACGTAATTGTATTAACAAGTGATCATGCCTGCACAATTTCTTTTTTTGTTTTCCTTTTTTCCTACAGTACAAATCCAATATAGAGATTTTGGTTATCCAGGGCCAATAATTTTGGCTAGCTGCATTCACTGATCTTTAAAAGAATTCCATTACTTCTGAATCACAAACATGTTAAAATATTGGGAACAAGAGTAACTTAAGACAAATTGGAAATTCCTTATGAACTATCGAGTATATATCATTTTGAAATATCCACGATCAGCACTATAGAAGGACTTACTGAGAGACAATGTCTAAAAATACTGCATAACTAATAAAGCCAAAATTGAGTTTAAATACTAACTTCTTCAATTCTAGAGAAAGTAGAATTTATCAGTGTCTTTCATAAAAATCTAAAGCCTTCTGACTTTGGCTAGCTTGTGAACCTATTAAGCTAGTGCTCGACTAGTTGGCTGACCAAGAAAATTTATCTAATGGATCTGCTCATGGATGTACCATCCTTATCATGAAGCTACCAATTAAAAAAGTATCTCAATGATATATATATAAATAGATGCCTAAGCCCGAAAGAAAAAGAAAAAAAAAAGTAGAAAAAGGAAAATCATTTTAAATTATTCATTTTTTTATTTTTTGATGGGTAAGTTACACATGCATATATCGCATTTGTGACAGAGCTAAGTGACTAAATAGCATTTAGCCTATCAAGAATAGAAAAGCAAGTATTGTGCACATATATCTCCTAGCAAAAAGTAAGATACCTCAAATTTTGCAGGCCCCACCATAAACAGTAGCAAAATTTAGAGAAAAAAGTCCTAGATGCAACAATGCCAGATGATATAGCATTTGTGTAAATTCCATAATTGAACTGTGAATCTTCATCAACAATAGAGCAACGACTACCAAGAACACCCTTACTGATCTTTTCCCAATTACTGTAACCTTCCATATGCTTATTCCCACAGTACAAGTAGTTTATGTCACATTTTCCACTATCCTTACAGGCTTGCCGCCAGCAAGTGTCATTTCGCTCAACAGCAAATAAGTACCAAAATGCCCCGGTTATCTGAAAATTTTCATCCAAAAGTTATTCAATGTGCAAATTGAGTTCAAGACCAAAAAATTGAACTCTGAAACAATCAGAGAGAGAGATGAAAAATTCAATTCAAAGCAGACTGTCAGCCGTATAAAAAAGGTCATGTGAGACATAAATATCTTCAATCACTTCAAGTAATTTATTCCTCTTTTATGAAATGCCTTGGATATATAAATTAAAATAATGGCAGATTGATCTCATAAAACTATTTTCTTCCTAACATGGAAGGGGGAGGGAGGTATAGAATCTTCTCTTTAGAAATCCTTCCTATTTTTTTTGTTTATGTACATTATTAAACAAAGATATTAACACAATATCTGGGGCTTATCAGAATAAGAAAGGCGACATTGATCTACAATTCACTATTTTCTATGCACCTTTTTTTCCCTTTCCAAGTTTTAGATTATTGTGTCATACTAGACACGACACTCACATCTCATGAGAGCTTCACCTAATATGTAAAAAAGAAGTATGAACACTTACATGGCTGGAAAGCATATACCAAAGCAAATAGTATGCAGCACCAACCAAAGCACTTTCAGCAAAAACACCCGCAGTCTTTTTAAGTTCTGCATTCAAAGGAAAAAAGCGGGCAAATCTTGGAACATATTGAAACAAGACAACATGTAGTAATGCTTGTTTTGTAGCCAATACTTCTGAGCCCTTTGATCTCTGGAGGAATTTCCACACTACAATCTGCAGACAATGAGAATAAAACAAAATCAAATGACGCTTTTCTTCCTATTCCAGAACTTGTGGAACACTTCTACGTTAATGAAGAATTCAGCACTAAGGCTGCAAAATGGAACAATTATGCTGAAGGAAAACCATATTAGCATAGGAGCAGTCTTCAAATAGTCATTTTACTACTATGCAAAACTGCAAATCTTATATATAATCATATAATTTCATGAAAAAAAAAAATGGCCAAGAATCCAGAGCCAAATATGACCAGTTATGCATGCAGGATGCAAATCTTATGTATCATATAATTTCAATTTTAAGGATGCAAAAAAAAAAAAAGAAGAAAAAAAGTGCCACAAAGCTAATCATGTAGGCATATATCTGTAGCATTTCAACTAAGGGTCACTTGTAGTAGAAATGACAAAAAGTTCTGATTCTTGCTAATAACATACCTAATTACCTGTAAAAGTCCAGTAAAATATAGTATGTTGGCCTATTCCAAGTTCTTTTATTATAGATCTACTTGTCTAAGTATTCTCTCATGCAGAGCTCATCTATTTTCACTCCATGAGAAAAATGCATGGGCTGAGGCCTGTAAGTTAAATGTGAGTATTGACTGGAAAACATATTGCTAGCATTTCCTTTCACTAAAGCAATGCGTGCATTATGTGTATGTAGTTCACTGTGTGTAATTTGTCCACCCCTCTCAATGATGTAATTGTATGTAGTGGAATCCAATCCTTCTCAAGTACACTTTTGACGGTCAGTATAACTCATCCACTTCTACTTTTCAAGTTTTCGTATTCTTTTTTTACCTAGTTCATTTACTTGCAGTGATTTATTTTACCTAGTTCATTAACTTGCAGTGATACATATAAAAACATTTTCAACCCGATAGAGACGCAAAATATTTTGTCAAGGCCAACAAAAGTAGGAGTTGCAGTTTCTTTTATAGCATAAATTGTGCAAGGAAATACTACAAAAACAAAAGAGCTGAATATTTTGTACATAATAAAGGATAGTGCTATATTTATCGAAAGACACAAAAAAAAAGGGGGGGGGGGGGGGCAGGGAGGGGATATTGCATCATGTGAGGCAGCGCAAATCACTGTTTCAAGAAATGGTTTTAACTTATTTTTAGTCTAAAATAAATGTAAGTTAGGAAAGACTTTCAGTTTAATGCTCCTACTAAAATGCATAATGACTAGCTCTTCCAGTTTACATCTTCTAGTTAAACTTTCAGGAATTATGCCTTGCAATTTGTAAAAAACAATATCCAGAGGTCATCTTTACAAATATTACTAACAATTCCCTAAACCATAGGAAATCCATAAATTGTTATTCAGAAAAATTTGAAAAAGAAAAAGTCCCTTGTAAACCATACACATCTGTTTCAACACTGGTTCTGATCTCATTGGATAATTTGGTTGCTTGGTTTTCAAGAATTATTTAGAACTTAGACGGCATATATCTGTTCTATGATTTAGACAGTGAAAAATCATTGATCTGGAAGTATAAAAATCTAAAAAATTAATGTATAATGTAATTAGTAATTGTTTGCTGACAGATGTATTTTGCATCCATATGCTTTCAAACTTTCACAGTTTAAGACTTAGAACTCATAGAAAGCAACAAACTCAACAATTTAAACACAAATAGAATAAAATATATTTTTATTCCATTAAATTTTATGGAAAATGATGCTGCAAGATGGAATTAGGCATATTAAAAAAAGGTCCATAGTTTTCTAATACAATAAAAGTAAAAGATATCATTATTGAGAGAAAAAAAGTAAAAGAAGTCATTCTAAAGACACAGAAGTCTATAGATTTAAATAGGCATGCAAGCTAGTAGAGCAAAGAAACTGAGCATGGTTTCTCAAACCTGAGGTAGAGGAAGCACAGACAGTAAATCTACAATGAAATAACGTTGTAGATATCGCTTGGCTATCTGTGTAGGATCTATCACAAGTTCACCTCGTCCAAAAACCCGAGAAGATGGTGCAATATACGCTGTGCGGAACTGAAGAGCCATACGAATAAGATAGAAAGAATCAAGAATTGTCCGCAGAGTAGTTGTTGTGACTGCCAACTTTGTATCCATGCCAAGGCAATTTGATGCATGATTGAAGACAGGAAGATAGAAAAACAATGGATCAATAGAAACTGCAAGAATACAAGATATGACAAAAAGCCTATTCCATAACAAGAGGGATTTATCTTGAGGGTCAAATATTTTTTTCTCAGATACTTTAAGATCTTCTGGGAACACTGCCCGGGTGACGCCAGACCTGAGTGATCGCCCAATTGTCTTTAGTCCATCTGATCCCACTTTCATTCCATACCTAAAGGATTTTGATGAATTTTTCTTTGCACGAACAGTAAGGTTTAGCCCCTCTAAATTAAATATGGCTCGCTTCTTTCCAACAGCACCAGAAGGCATTGACAATGTAGAATCAAGATCATCCAACCTACAGTGCCAACAACCTCAAAATCAATCACTGCTACTGCTTTTGTATATCCATATAGAGAAGAACCACTGATGAAAATCATTGCAAGTAAAATGTAAACTACTCCTATGCCTCCTTTGAACATAATGCTAAAAAAATGTGGTATCTACTATTTTAGAAGCACCTTTTTACTATCTACTGAACTAGTTCATTGTGCAACTTACTATTATTTAAGGTGCTATATACTAAAGATCATTTAAAAACAATTTGTATCAAAAATTGTGATTAACAAATATATCATTGATTGTAAACTATATGTGAGTCATAGACTCATTAGCTTTATCTTTTCTAAATCAAAATGAATATTCGTATTATATATAAAGCAACAGGATAAATAATATCAAAAAAAATGAAAAATTATGTCCATCTCTGATGCAAATTATATACAAAACGCAAAAAGAAGAAGTGAAAACTCTAAAAGTTCATTAAATCATGTCTTGTTATCCACACACTCACCCCATGAGTACCACTACATCCATTGAACACCATTGATCTCATTTCTCTATATTTAACCCCAACAACCCTTCTCCAAAGAGCATTCCATTCGGTTGCATAGCACCACAGCCACTTTCATAATAAATCTTAACTGAAAATACCAAGCTTCTGAATAATTACTCCCCCTAATTTAATAGGGGGACAAACCATGTCCCAACTTACAAAAGGAATTTTCCTCTCTTCCTCTATACCACCCAACGGAAAATCTATTTGAATCTTCTGTAGGAAAGGGTGGCATGAAGTAGGTTGGTAAACTAGAAAGGTAACTTTTACTCAAAGTAACCCTTGCTCATTTCTGAAAGTACAACTTCTTCCAGCCTGCTAACATTATTTCCATCCCTTCCATTGATCAATGAACTAATCAGGGAGGCATTGTGACAAATATACAATACAATATTCAGCATCCAACATCAAGAGAATTTGCATTTCCTAAAGTCAAAAGCAACAAAACCCAGTAGCCTCATTTTACCTAAAATTGAGTTCATTGAACTGAAGTTAATTATTTTTCCTTGCTAATCCAATTAAAAGTATCAAATAAGAACCATATATATATATATATATATCTATATATATATTATCAATCAATAATCTTTAAATTTTATAGAAGAGCAATGGGAATCATTTATAGCAAGGAACAACATATGCAGTGTACATTCTTTACCTTACAAATTTCTCCCTCTGGCCACCAATGTACTGGGACTTGTAACCGCAATCAAACATTTTGTAGAATCATCAATTACATTGACATCATATTGGAGTGTTAGAATTCTATGGTAAGCTTAAGTCAAACCACTAAATGGGATATGGAAACATCAAGTGTGATAAATCAAATTTCCTGTAATGCAAATGAACTAAGGTAAGAGACTGTCAATAAAATGATAGTACATAACAGAAATACTGTGTTCACAAAGTATCATATCTTCTCTGAGTATATATATCTAATAATAAATTTCCAACATGTCAACTAGTCTGAATATCCAAAGAAAAGTAGCAGAATTGCATTGTAGACCATTAAATTTTCTACTATAAGGTTAGCATTTGAACTGAAATGAAGCCCAAAAAAATAAATAATAATAATAATAATAATAATAAATAAACAGTTAAAATTACTGAATTCATTAGTACCACTATTATTGTAGTTTTCCTGTATATAATTATCAAAAGCATTGGCATTTCCGATATTTTAAAATCATGGATCTTAACGACATGTATAGTTTTGTAGTGAAACCTGTCACAGATACCCAAAGTCAAGTATACATGCTAAGAATTTTCTTAATTATGCTAATTCTCAAGGTTCTAAAGAGTTTGTGCAAGAATAGAGCCCCCGGGTCAAAAAATAAAGGTACAAGTAAAAAATAGAAAATACCAAATAACACATCCTTAGAATACAAGATCTTACATTGTTATTGGCCTACATCCATTCTCCATCCAACAAGGTAATTTCATTAATTTTTCCAAAAGTGACAATTGCTTGAACCTTGTCCATCATAATTCTTAACGTAGACTAGATTGTTGTATTTCTTTTATAATAGTTTCTTTAGCCTTCTCCAATCAAGATTCTAAAGCATTATTTCCTATGAGGAGTTCTTATTGGTGTTAAAATATAATAACTTTGATTAGATACCAATTGCCGCAAACATTCCACAAATTAAAATTTATTTATTACCAAATTTACACAAGAGAGAGGTCGAGTTTTGGTGTGATAGCAAATGTCTTCCACCAAAAGTGACAAATCGCGGGTTTGAGTATGGGAATTAGTCTCTCCAATAAATTGAGGGTAAACTTGCCCATTATAACATTTCCTATACTCCACAAAAATGGGAGTTTTGTGCAATAGGTATGACCAATTTTACACGTGGCAAAATAATAGATAAATAAGAGTCATTTATGGCAGCTTAAGCTTCAACAATTAAAGTATCCAACAAAACACCAACAATGACATGCTTAACTAGTCGTGAGCCTTCGTTTTTTTTTTTTTTTCCCCTTCATTTAAAAAATAAATATAAACTAATAAACAGAGGTTTTCTACCTGTTTCTCAAAAAAAAAAAAAAAAAACAAAAACAAAAAAAAAAGAAAACAAAAAGAAAAAGTAAAAACAAACCGCATGAGGAGAAACTGGTTCGAATTCACCCAAACCCATTTGTTGTAAGCAATAAAATAGTGCAAAGTGAACTTTGCCAACGGTTTCAAGTTATATATCTCCTCCATGAATCAGTGAAGGCATCAATTACAAGAGGAAGAATATTAGCATAAGTATTGACAAGGGGATTATTAATATTGTCACAGATGTTCATGTGGCTTTGAATGAGGCACGAATTATTATTATTATTATTATTATTATTTTGGGGTTTTTCTTATGCTTAATCCTTGTAATTGATATAGAAAAAAATTCATTGGTTCTTATATGGTACTTTCTTACTGCTTCAAATGGTTGGCATAATTTATTTATGTTTATACTAACAATTAAACAATACCAAATCCTCAAATAACAATAAGATCATGTATAGCATTGCCTCAAAAGCCATCATAAAAAAGAAAAAGAAAAAAAGAGAGGTACATTCTGAATGAAATAATAAGAAAAACTAAATCAAATAGCTAATTAAAAAACACATTTATAATACAAAAAAAGCGAACAGAGAGAGCGATGAAAGGAAGAACTTACAAAGATAATCGTTAGGGTTTGAAGAGGAGATGGAGAGAGAGATTTGTTTGAGGATATTGAGGAGGGTCAGACTGTTATTACGGTTATGCAAAAGGAAAGTACTATTCGAAAAAGAGTTAATTTTTTGGTCGAAATTTCGCAACTGATTTTGGGGACACGTGTGTCTTTATCTATACTACTATTTAAGGGGCTTCTCCTATTTGAACCGGATTTTTTTGTTCCAAAATACCCCTACACCCCTAGGTTTAAGTAGAGACAAAATTAAAGGATAATCTAGTAAAAATACATGTCTAACTTACACTAAAACATTGCCTACAAAATAGGAACTCTCTTCCACTAACTCACTTCTTCAAAGTAACTATACATTTATTATTATTTTTTAAATAGAAAAATAAGTTAAACAACTCACGTTGTTGCTGTTTTTTTCCTTAAAAAATACACCCCCATGTTCATCCAAAACAAAACTAAATAGCAAAAAAAAAAAAAAAAAAAAAAAAAAAACTAAACTAAATAGATATATACACTTTTTTTTTGGATAAGTAGATACATTTTTAACTCCCACTAAAACGTTGCCTACAAAATAAGACCACTCTCCTGATGATTTTCAAATAGCTCTTCTATTTTTATTTTTATTATTATTTTTTTTTTGTAAAGGTTAATAATTTGCATCCATTATAATTTGAAATTACTACATTTTTTAATTACAAAAATACTTAAGGGTGTGATGAGTGTTCTGCGTTTTGGATGAGGTTCAAATTGCTCTTCTGATATGTGTTTGTAGGTGAAAGCTTACTCATTACCTTAAAAAAATGGAATACTTAATGCTTTTCTTTGATTACAATATTGAAGTACGTAGAACTTTGTTTTAAAAAAAATTATTTGATTACAATATTACAGTACATAAAACTTTGTTTTAAAAAAAAATTCTAATAATAACTGTGCAATAATTCTCTAGGAAGAAATTGAGAGAGGAAGAAAGGTAAAATACTGAACTGAATAAGATTATTATTTTTTTAACTCTTTTTTTATGGGTTATTTTTTTAACTCTTAAATGGTATTAATTTTTTTTTTCATATGGGAAAGACTCGAGATTGTGAAGCTTTTTTTTTTTTTTTTTTTTTAATTTTATAAATTGGCACATTTTTATCGAGATTACTGCCATTTTTTATTTATTTATTAATGGACATCATCACATGCGCTTCGCATGGGATGAGGCTTTTTTTTTTTTTTTTTTAGTGTTCGTAGCAAAAAAAATATTTGTGTTTTTTTATTTTATATATATAATTTTTATTTTGAGAATCTAATTTATAAGTGGACAAAAAAATTTGAAAATTAATAGGAGAGTAACCCTATTTTTTTGGCAATATTTTAGTGGGAGTTAAGGTTGTATTTTTACCAGATTGTCTTTTAGTTTTGTCTTTACTTAAACATAAGGATGTAGGGATACAGAAACCATCATAAAAAATAAAAATAAAAATAAAAAGTAGAAAAAAAAGAGAGGTACATTCTGAATGAAATAATAAGAAAAACAAAATCAAATAACTAATTAAAAAACACATTTATAATACAGAAAAAGCAAACAGAGAGAGCGATGAAAGGAAGAACTTACATAGATAATCGTTAGGGTTTGAAGAGGAGATGGAGAGAGAGATTTGTTCGAGGATATTGAGGAGGGTTAGACCGTTATTACAGTTATGCAAAAGGAAAGTACTATTCAAAAATGAGTTAATCTTTTCGGGGACACCTGTGTCTTTAAAAACCATCATAAAAAAATAAAAAATAAAAAACAAAAACAAAAAGAAAAAAAGAGAGGTACATCCTGGAATGAAATAATAAGAAAAACTAAATCAAATAGCTAATTAAAAAACACATTTACAGTACAGAAAAAGCGAACAGAACGAGCGATGAAAGGAAGAACTTACAGAGATAATCGTTAGGGTTTGAAAAGGAGATGGAGAGAGAGATTTGTTCGAGGAAATTGAGGAGAGTTAGACCGTTATTACGATTATGCAAAAGAAAAGTACTATTCGAAAATAAGTTAATTTTTTTGGCAGAAATTTCACAACTGATTTTGGGGACACGTGTGTCTTTATCAATATTACTATTTAAGGGGCTTACCCTATTTGGATCAGATTTTTTTTTTTTGGTTCCAAAATACCCCTACACCCCTAGATTTAAGTAGAGACAAAATTCAAGGATAATCGAGTAAAAATACATGTCTAACTTGCACTAACAATTAAACAATACCAAATCCTCAAATAACAATAAGATCATGTATAGCATTGCCTCAAAAACCATCATAAAAAAGAAAAAGAAAAAAAGAGAGGTGCATTCTGAATGAAATAATAAGAAAAACTAAATCAAATAGCTAATTAAAAAACACATTAATAATACAAAAAAAGCTAACAGAGAGAGAGATGAAAGGAAGAACTTACAGAGATAATTGTTAGGGTTTGAAGAGGAGATGGAGAGAGAGATTTGTTCGAGCATATTTAGGAGGGTCAAACTGTTACTATGGATATGCAAAAGAAAAGTACTATTCAAAAATGAGTTAATTGTTTCGGTCGAAATTTCACAACTGATTTTGGGGACACGTGTGTCTTTATCTATACTACTATTTAAGGGGCTTTCCCTGTTTGGATTGGATTTTTTTTTTTTTTTTGTTCCAAATTACCCCTACACCCCTAGGTTTAAATAGAGAAAAAATTAAAGGATAATTTGGTAAAAATACATGTCCAACTTACACTAGCAATTAAACAATACCAAATCCTAAAATAACAATAAGATCATGTATAGCATTGCCTCAAAAACCATCATTAAAAAAAAAGAAAAGAAAAAAAATAAAGAAACAATAGAGAGGTATGTTGTGAATGAAATAATAAGAAAAACTAAAACTAATAGCTAATTAAAAAACACATTTATAGTACCAAAAAAAAAAAAAAAAGCGAACAGAGAGAGCGATGAAAGGAAGAACTTACGAAGATAATCGTTAGGGTTTGAAGATGAGATGGAGAGAGAGATTTTTTCGAGGAAATTGAGGAGGGTTAGACCGTTATTATAGTTATGCAAATGAAAAGTACAATTCGAAAATATGTTAATTTTTTTGGTAAAAATTTCACAACTGATTTTGGGGACACGTGTGTCTTTATCTATACTACTGTTTAAGGGGTTCCCCTATTTGGACTGGATTTTTTTTTTGTTCCAAAATACCCCTACACCCTTAGGTTTAAGTAGAGACAAAATTCAAGGATAATCTGGTAAAAATACATGTCTAACTTGCACTAACAATAAAAAATTACCAAATCCTCAAATAACATTAAGATCATGTATAGCATTGCCTCAAAAACCATCATAAAAAGAAAAAAAGAAAAAAAGAAAAAAAAAACAAAACAAAACAAAGGGAGGTACATTCTGAATTAAATAATAAGAAAAACTAAATCAAATAGTTAATCAAAAAACACATTAATAATACAAAAAAAGCTAACAGAGAGAGCGATGTAAGGAAGAACTTACAAAGATAATCGTTAGGGTTTGATGAGGAGATGGAGAGAGAGATTTGTTTGAGCATATTGAGGAGGGTCAAACTGTTATTATGGATATGGAAAAGAAAAGTACTATTCGAAAATGAGTTAATTTTTTGGGTCAAAATTTCACAACTGATTCTGGGGACACGTGTGTCTTTATCTATACTACTATTGAAGGGGCTTTCTCCTGTTTAGACCGGCTTTTTTTTTTTTTTTTTTTTGGTTTCAATTTGCCCCTACACCCTTTGGTTTAAGTAGAGACAAAATTAAAGGATAATCTGGCAAAAATACATGTCAAACTTGCACTAACAATTAACAATACCAAATCCTCAAATAACAATAAGATCATGTAAAGCATTGCCTCAAAAACCACCATAAAAAAAAATAAATAAAAAAAGAGAGAAAAAAAAAAAAAAAGAAACAAAAGAAAGGTACATTCAGAATGAAATAAAAAGAAAACTAACAAAGATAATCATTAGGGTTTAAAGAGGAGATGGAGAGAGAGATTTGTTCGAGGATATTGAGGAGGGTCAGACTGTTATTATGGTTAAGCAAAAGAAAAGTACTATTAAAAAATGAGTTAATTTTTTTAGTCGAAATTTCACAACTAATTTTGGGGACACGTGTGTCATTATCTATACTACTATTTAAGGGGCTTCCACTGTTTGGACCTAATTCTTTTATCCAAAATACCCCTACGCCCCTAGGTTTAAGTAGAGACAAAATTAAAGGATAATGTGGTAAAAATACATGTCTAACTTACACTAACAATTAAAAAAAATACCAAATCCTTAAATAACAATAAGATCATGTATAGCATTGCCTCAAAAACCATAATAAAAGAAAAAGAAAAAAAGAAAGGTACATTCTGAATGAAATAATAAGAAAAAATAAATCAAATAGCTAATTAAAAATACATTTATAATACAGAAAAAGCAAACAGAGATAGCGATGAAAGGAAGAACTTACAGAGATAATCGTTAAGGTTTGAAGAGGAGACGGAGAGAAAGATTTGTTCGAGGATATTGAGGAGGATCAAACTGTTATTATGGTTATGCAAAAGAAAAGTACTATTCAAAAATGAGTAAATTGTTCGGTCGAAATTTCACAACTGATTTTGGGGACACGTGTGTCTTTATTTTAGAGAAAATCTTAGTGCAAATACTATATGATGGAGTTGTTATAATCTATGGCTTACACTTAATATAACCATTTGATAGAGATCATAGGCTATTTAAAGGGTAGACTAAGGACCCTTCTTTTTTCTTTTTCTTTTTTTTTTCTTTTTTTTTTCTCATGGGAAGGGACCCCTTTTAATTAAATACAATAAATATTTTAGAAAAAAACTAATTCAAAAGAATGTTAAAACTTTTTGAACGTGGATTCTAGTTAACTTAACTTGTAAAGTTTCTTATAGTCAAATAAGACATTTGAGATTCGTTCTCCGCCTACACCAAAAAATCAATTAATATTTTGATGTAATGATAAAAGATAATCATCAGAAGTGAACATTAATTATAAGAAAAATTTCTGCACAATTTTCGCAAAATGCAAAAGCGGAAGACTGCATAATGAAAGGATACATATAATTGATGCATGTCACGTGTATGGCTCACTCTACTATGTGGCCTTCTTGGCTGCTTAAGACTAATTTTTTTTAGATTCATCTGAAACCATTTTTTTTTTTTTTCTTACCTTCTACCTCTTATTTTCTAAAATTTTGGGGAACCCCTTTCGCTTGGGGGTCTTAGGCAATTGTCTAATTGGCCTAGTGGAAGGGTCAGCCTTGGGGTCAACTACTTCTGAGCCGTGCAATAAACGGCTGAGGCAGTGCATGATGTACATTGTTGCTAACGAGGATTTGTGTCAGTGATATGCGGTGTGTGCATGTGACTTGGGAATGTTCTTTTATTAGTTTTATTATTTCTATTATTGGTTTTATTTTTATTTTTTTAGAAGAATCTATTTTTGGTTTTTTAACTGGAATTTGACGTGGTTTTGTTTATTTTACACTTTTCAAAAGAATCAAAAAACATTCAAGATTATCTATGGTACAGCTTTAACTATATTCAATTATTATTGTTTTTTTTTCCAGTTAGTTCATCAAGTATGGTCTCTGTGGTTGAATAAAAAATTTAGAATTCAATTTTTGTTTACACCAAAATTCGTCTACACCAAAAATAGATTGGTGTCTTAGTCTGAGCCGACGCTATAAGTTAAAACTCTAAAAAAAAAATATTAATTTTTTATTTGTTTTTTTTTCCTTCACACACAACAATTATTATCTACTCTTCTTTCTTCTCCAAAATACATAAATAAAAAATAAAAATAAAAACTAAATTTAAAATGCATGGTTTAAAATATGGATAAATTTTAAATTTGATTAACTAAAATGTAATAATTTTTCTATTATACAACCACCCGATCCAATGTCATGGCAAGTGCTCTAAAGAGTGGATGTTCTTGGATCTTGAACGTTGTTATTGACAAGGTTGAGAGTTGGATCTGGATTTGTAGTGTAATCGTACGGTTGTTATTTTATGGAAAAAGGTAATTGCGAGTGAGAAGATGATTTGCACTTTGCTAAAACAGTGAAAGGAAAAGTAGGAATGATGATGCGGTGAAAGGGTAGTTGGTGAGAAAGAGAGGCATTGGTTGGCTACGTCAGCAAACTACCCTCGCTTCACCATCACTCTTTCCATATCATAAAAAGACATTAAAAATATTGCAACTTTATCTACACCCCTTTTTTAACCTTCTTTTCTTTTCTTTTTTACCAAAGAAAAGCATTGAAATTTCAATATTTTTAGCAAAAATTAGAGATTTTTATTCGGCTCAAACTAATCACAGTACAGCAGCTGCAAATGTGGATGTGAATCTTCCAATAGTACAGATAAACTTACATTTTCATAACATACAAAATCGGAGAATCCGTTAAAAAAATTATCGTTTGTTTTCTTTAAAAACTTCATTTTAATAATATTGTATACAATTGTGATGAGCATGACACACCCTCGCACATACAATAAGTTCCTATTTGGTGTTTACTTCACATGTAGGGATTTGAGTTTGTTGAGAGAGAAATTGTATAAATTGTGTAATTTGTCCCAAATAATTGTCTTAGGGTATTTATACAAGTATGCACCCCTTGGTAAAAGACATGTTTGTTGTGAATATGTATATCAATTATAAGAGTCACACCCTTTAACTAATATTGTGAAGCAACATCATCTACCAAATGGAAGTTATTGCACATGTGAGGGTCTACCATGTAGTAGGAATTGAAAAAGTAGGTAGAAGTACAACTATTGTCACTCCTTACCTCACCCCACTTAAGATGATTTTTAAACTTTTGGGACCCCACAACTGTTCTATAAAGGAAATAATATATACAAAAAAAAAAAAAAAAATTAAGTCTTATGCTTTAATGTTATATGTCCAATATTTTTCTTACTTAAAAAACCAATTAGTTTTGCCAAGTAATAAAAAAATAAAAAATAAAAAAAGAAGAAGAAGAAGCAAAACATACATAAAAATAATAATAATAATAAAAGCATCCAAACAATCCTTTAAGTGTAGTTAGACACACAACATCACTCAAAACCCGAAGTCTTAGACTTTTAACTTTGAATTTCAAATATAAAACACTCAAACTATAATGACAAACAATATTTTTTAGATTATTTAGACAAAAATTAGTTTGTCATGGTTAGAATTCAATTCTAGGAGGGTTAAATATAAATTTTTTGACTCCAAACTTAAAATCAATATTTACATGAACTAGTAATATTAATATTTTTTTAAAATAATATTTTAGGGGTTCATGGTCCCCTTGATCTAAACATCCCTCCGTGGGTTGCGTCAAATTACTTGAGTTGAAATTATTTTTTATTTTCAATTCAAACTCAAGCATGAAAAGAAAAGAGGAAAAAAAAAGAAAAAATAAAACACCCATTAACTTATGAAAAGCCAACATGAGAAATTCGGTGGGTTGGTAGATTAAATGCAAACTCTTGGGCCTTAACCTTAGTAAAGCGAATCCAAACCAACTCTTAATAACATTACATTTTTTTTTTATCTTCAAATTATCTAATTTGAAGTTTCTTAAAAAAAATTATCTAATTTGAACATATATTTAATTAAGTTTAATTTATAAATAATTTTGATAAAATTAGCAAACTAGTATGTATAAGTAAGTTATTGAACCAAGTCCAAGACATCTTCACAAACAAGCATTAGCATTGGACTAGCCAGTTAGTCTAGCTAAAATTTGAGCGAAAACCGAATAGATGAGCCCATTGGACATTTGGACTAGCAACTATAGTACAGATCCAAAAGAATCGCCATCCTCAGCTGCTTCCATTTTTTCCTCTCTTCAAACAATGCGACCTGTAGTATAGACTATAGAGGCAACAGCGGCGGCGGTGATATCATTGGGAGCTGAGTTCTTTTTGGATTTTTCCGGCCGGAGTTCGGATACTGATTTGGTAAGAAAATTAAATTTGATGTAGTTGCTGTGAATCTCCTCTCTTTTTTTTCTTCTACTTCAATCAATACTTTGTCGCTTCAGCATAAAGTTAAACCTTTTGTTGAATGCTCTAAAATTCGTTGAATTTCATGTTGTTTAGACCAAATTCTTTTCTGGGTACCAATAAAATTCACTGAACTTCTATATATATATATATATATATATATATATATATATATTAGTTGTAAGTTGGGGACCTTGTTGATTTCTACATTGTTATACTTTGCTTATGTGTTTGTTTGAGATTTAAAAGGGTATTGGCAAACAAGTATGTATAAGTAAGTTATTGAACCAAATCCAAGGCATCTTCATAAACAAGCATTAGCATTGGACTAGCCAGTTAGTCCAGCTAAAATTTGGGCGAAAACCCAATAGATGAGCCCATTGGACATTTGGATTAGCAACTACAGTACAGATCCAAAAGAATTGTCATCCTCAGCTGCTTCCCTTTTTTCCTCTCTTCAAACGATACGACCTGTAGTATAGACTATAGAGGCAATAGCGGCAGCGGTGATATCATTGGGAGCTAAGTTCTTTTTGGGTTTTTCCGGCCGGAGTTCGGATACCGATTCGGTAAGAAAATTAAATTTGATGTAGTTGCTGTGAATCTCCTCTCTTTTTTTCCTCTACTTCAATCAATACTTTGTCGCTTTAGCATAAAGTTAAACCTTTCGTTGAATGCTCTAAAATTCGTTGAATTTCATGTTGTTTAGACCAGATTCTTTTCTGCCTTTGAATTTTCTCGAACAACAGTTTGTTCTAATTATTATCGGATGTGTTTGGATAACAGGTTTGGTGTTTTTTTAAAAAACTTCATTTTAATAATATTTTATACAATTGCGATGAGCATGGCACACCCTCGCACATACAATAACTTCCCATTTGGTGAATGATGTTACTTCACAGATGTAGGGACTTGAGTTTGTTGAGAGAGAAATTGTATAAATTGTGTAATTTGTTCAAATAATTGTCTTAGGGTATTTATACAAGTATGCACCCTTGGGTAAAAGACATGTTTGTTGTGAATATGTATATCAATTCTAAGAGTCACAACCTTCAACTAATATATTTCTACATAAACAAATTTTGTTTATGTAGTATATTTCTACATCCTCAACTGCTTCCATTTTTTCCTCTCTTCAAACGATACGACCTGTAGTATAGACTATAAAGGCAACAGCGGTGGCGGTGATATCATTGGGAGCTAAGTTCTTTTTGGGTTTTTCTGGCCGGAGTTCGGATACCGATTCGGTAAGAAAATTAAATTTGATGTAGTTGCTGTGAATCTCCTTTTTTTTTTCCTCTACTTCAATCAATACTTTGTCACTTCAGCATAAAGTTAAACCTTTCTTTGAATGCTCTAAAATTCGTTGAATTTCATGTTGTTTAGACCAAATTCCTTTCTGGGTACCAATAAAATTCACTGAACTTCTACATATATATATATATATATATATATATTAGTTGTAAGTTGGGGACCTTGTTGATTTCTACATTGTTATACTTTGCTTATGTGTTTGTTTGAGATTTAGAAGGGTATTGGCAAACTAGTATGTATAAGTAAGTTATTGAACCAAGTCCAAGACTTCTTCACAAACAAGCATTAGCATTGGACTAGCCAGTTAGTCCAGCTAAAATTTGAGCGAAAACCCAATAGATGAGCCCATTGGACATTTGGACTAGCAACTACAGTACAAATCTAAAAGAACCGCCATCCTCGGCTGCTTCCCTTTTTTCCTCTCTTCAAACGATACGAGCTATAGTATAGACTATAGAGGCAACAGCGGCGGCAGTGATATCATTAGGAGCTGAGTTCTTTTTGGGTTTTTCCAGTCGGAGTTCGGATACTGATTTGGTAAGAAAATTAAATTTGATGTAATTGCTGTGAATCTCCTTTTTTTTTTCCTCTACTTCAATCAATACTTTGTCGCTTCAGCATAAAGTTAAACCTTTCGTTGAATGCTCTAATATTCATTGAATTTCGTGTTGTTTAGACCAAATTCTTTTCTGCCTTTGAATTTTCTCAAACAATAGTTGGTTCTAATTATTATCGGATGTGTTTGGACAACAGGTTTGATGTTTTTTTTAAAAACTTCATTTTAATAATATTTTATACAATTGTGACGAACATGGCACACCCTCACACATACAATAACTTCCCATCTGGTGAATGATGTTACTTCACAGATGTAGGGACTTGAGTTTGTTGAGAGAGAAATTGCATAAATTGTGTAATTTGTTCAAATAATTGTCTTAGGGTATTTATACAAGTATGCACCCTTGGGTAAAAGACATGTTTGTTGTGAATATGTATATCAATTCTAAGAGTCACAACCTTCAACTAATATATTTCTACATAAACAAATTTTGTGTCTTGTGAAGCAATTTTATCTACCAAATGAGAAGTTATTGCACATGTGAGTGTGTACCATGTAGTAGGAATTGAAAAAGTAGGTAGAAGTACAACTATTGTCACTCCTCAGCTCACCCCACTTAAGATGATTTTTAAACTTTTGGGACCCCACAACTATTCTATAAAGAATATAACATAAACTAAAAAAATTGAAAGTCTTATGCTTTAATATTATATGTCCAATATTTTTCTTACTTGAAAAACCAATTAGTTTTGCCAAGAAATCAAAAAAAAAAAAAAAAAGTAAAACATACATAATAATAATAATAATAATAATAATAATAATAATAATAATAATAATAATAATAATAATAATAAAAGCATCCAAACAATCCTTTAAGTGTAGTCAGACACACGACATCACTCAAAACCCAAAATCTCATACTTTTAACTTTGGATTTCAAATATAAAACAAGCAAAATATAATGACAAACAATATTTTTTAGATTATTTAGACCAACATTGGTTTGTCATAACGTTTTCAATTTTAGGAGGGTTAAATATAAATTTTATGAATCCAAACTAAAAAAAATATTTACATATACTAGTAATATTAAAATAGTTTTTTTAAGTAATATTTCAAGGGTTCATGGTCCCCTTGGTCTAAACATCCCTCTGTGTGTTGCATCGCATTACTTGGGTTGAAATTTTGTTCAATTCATGCCAAGCCTAAAAAGAAAAGAGAGAGAGAGAGAGAGAGAAAATCCCCTAAGTCCAACCTAACTCATTAACTTATGAAAAACTAGCATGAGACATTCAATTAGGGTTGGTAGGTTAAATGCAAACTCTTAACCCTAGTAGAGCGAATCAAAACCAATCCTTAATTACATTACATTTTTTTCCTTCAAATTATCTAATTTGGACATGTATGTATATAATATAAGTATAATTTATAAATAATTTCGATAAAATTAGCAACTAGTATGTTCACAAACAAGCATTAGCATTGGACTAGCCAGTTTTAGTCCAGCTAAAATTTGCGTAAAAACCCAATAGATGGGCCCATTGGACATTTGGGCTAGCAACTCCGGACCCAAAAGAACCAACTAACACAGTGCCTCAAAACAACTGTTTAATTGTTTGTATGTACCCGCCACCCTTGGTCTCTCTTCAGATGATACGACCTATAGTCTATAGAGGCAATAGCAGCGGCGGTGATACTATATTGTACTAGTTGTTGCTTTGTTTGATTATGAGGATGGAAAAGTGAAGAAATGAGAAACTCATTAGTTTGATTGAGGAGAAAAGTGAGAGGATAGAGAAGATAAATTTATATAAATTTGTTCTTATACTCTTATTACATAATATATAAGATATGGTTGGGGTGGATAATTGAAAGCTATAAGGAAGATAGAAAAGTAATTGAACCAACCAAAGTCTTTCTCTCTCATGTTTTCTCTCCAAATTGGAGAGATTGCATTTTGGTGGGCCTGGGTGAAAGATACCCAATTATTTCCCCTCTTTTCCCCTGCCACCCAAACAAACATAAACATTATTTTCTCTCCCCCTTATTTCTCCCATTTTCCATTTCCCCAATGACCCCAACTAACCAAACCTTATTTCTCCCATTTTCCATTTCCCCAATGACCCCAACCAATCAAACGCAATTGTTAGTCATTCCTTTTTATTTTTGTAATTTATCTTTGTGGATCTCCCTTCTTCTATATAAGAGATGCAATTCATTTGTAAGAAAGCCAACAAATGTTAATATAGTTTTCTGCTCCATATAAACTCTCTTTTAAATAGTTTCTCTCTTAATTAGTGGTCATCAAACCTTGCAATCCATCCAAATAAAAAAAATCTACTTCTTTTCGGAGTTTGTAAAAAGGTGTAAAAAGGTGAGAATCATTCGTACTATCATGGATTAACAAAATTACCTCAAACAACTATAACTTATCTAGACAAGGATTTTGTAGAAATCCTTAAACCTAGACCTCTTGATACAAAGATCGGTCCTAGAATAATTAATTGAAATGGTCTTGAAATTCCAAAATAATGGATTTTGAATGATTTAACTAAAGATTGAAGTAAAGATACAGGCCATATATCTCTTCAAGCTTCAAAAAACAAAATCTTTATATTATGGGTAATAAACTTAAGGGATGAAATTTTTTCTTTTGCCCCATGACCCATCTTATTGCTTGCATCATTCAAATTAAAATAAATAAATAATTTAAAATAAAAAAAGAATAAAGAAGAAGAAGAAGAAGAAAATTCATTCAAGCTATAAAAGATGCACACCACCCAGAAAAGCTCACGACATAAAATAGGAAATCACAGTATTCCAGAAATCCCAAGCAACTCCCACACAAACCATCTTGTAATGTGTTGTCAATAAGTATCAAGAACCTTTTGCTTCAATGACACAATACATTTCTCTCTTCGAAGAGAATATGCGTTTGAATCCCCTCCCCCAACTTTTTACAAGAAAAAACAATGTGCAGTCAATAACTAGCACTCCTATCATTAGTATTTGTGCTCGCTCTGGTTGTCTCATGGATTTGAAAACAGAAAAGGACGAGGCATCCAACAAATCAAGAGTGAAGAGCACATAACTGTAGCAATGGCACAAGTTATGCAATTAACTGTTTAACATTGTCCCCCTAATTGCACATAGTTCAGAGGAAGTCCCTTCCTGATAGCTTCCATATTAAAAATCTTGATTTGAGATGCCAAAACAATTAAAAATCTTGGCATCTCAAACCAAGATTTTTAATATGGAAGCTATCAGGAAGGTGTGTATATATATATATACACACGCTAAATGATCTTTTCAGACTGTAGTTTGGACCATGGCTTGAAACACCTCCTCCCTGACTAATACTTGTAATGAAAAGATTACATCATTGTTATTGATGATAATCTTTGCCCTTTTCCCACAATCCAGCCATGATAATGGTGGTTATTGGTTAACTTCTCTGAAAGCAACTCAAAAGACCCCTGCCTTCTCAAAATCATTGTAAGGACTAGTTGTTTTGAATGCAGAACCACCATCCAACCATGAGAATGGTGGCCACCTTCTCTAAAAGAAACTTACTACATCAATCACTCAAGACTCTTTGCCTTTCTCAAAATTCTTACAATAGGCATGTATGTAGAAGCAGCAGAACCAGTAATTCTGTCTCAATCAACTTCTATCTTCTCTCTTGTGCTACACTGCAACTTCAGTGGTAAGGCATTAAATAGTGACAACAGTAGGCTTTTGGCCATCGCCAAATTAGGCAACACAAGCGGACGCCACTGGTGTCAATGACATTAATGGTGTTTTGGTCTACTAAGAGCATTCCCATTGGGACTGCCATTGGTCTACTAAGAGCATTCCTATTGGGACTGCCGAATGGGATATGTAGGGATGATTTGGCATTAAAACCCAAAAACCATCCAACACCCGGACTTGTAAAAGCTTAGAATTGCAAAAAAAATTTGCAATTATGCCACAGTGCCATTCTAAATGTAGAATTGCACTATAGCACAATTGTAAACGAAAATATTATATTTTATTGATTTCCCCTTTTGATTTCTCTCATTCTGAGTCTCACTTCCTCTCTCTGTCTCTCATAGCTCCTCCCTCCTTACTCCCTCTCTCACATCTCTCTCGTTCAAAGCTTGCACCGATGCTGGGTTTTGGATTTTGGATTTTGGATCGACGTGGATCAGCAGGCTGGGTTTGGATCGGTGGGCTGGGATCAGTTGATGGTGGGTTTGGATCGGTTGATTGGTGGGTTTGAATCTGTTGATCGGTTGGTGGTGGCGTTGTTTGATGGTAGTTTAATTTGGTTTTGGTTTGATGGTGGTTTAACGGTGGTGGCGTTGTCTTTTTTTTTCTTATCTGTTGTGGCATGTGCTAGAGGTTGAGGGAGAGAGAGGAAAAGGAAAAGAGAGAGAGATTGGTGTGGTGGCGTGGTTGTCAACGAGATCGAAGTGATGGGTTTTTAGATCGGCGTGGTGGCATGGTTGTCGGCGAGATTGGTGGTGGTTTTTTTTGTGGTTCTTGCGGTGGGTTTCTCTTGGTGGTTATTGGCGTGGGTTTCATCTAAGGTTGTCAGCGTGGGTTTTGGTGGTTGGAATGGTGGTGGCATGGTGGTGGGTACTGTGATTATGGTGGTGGTTGCTAGCCGATGCCGTGGTGGGTTTGTGTGGTGGTGGCTGGGTTTTTTCGCTTGGTGCTGTGGCTGGGTTTGCTTGGTGCCGTGGTTGGGTTTGCTTGGTGATGGTGGTAGCTGGGCAAGGTTTGCTTGGTGATGGTGGTAGCTGAGTTTTCCTGTGGTGGCTTAATTTTTTTTAATTATTTTTTATGAAGAGGAGGAGAGACAGAGAGAAAAATGAGAGAGGAGAGGAAAAAAGAGAAATAGGTGGTGAAAATAATATTTTAATGAATAGATGAGATAAATAAAAAATTAGATTTTGGGTGTATTGTAAAATGGTATGATATGTGAGTTCCAGTTAGCTCAACTGGTAAAGTTTCTGATGGTTGTATAAGAGATCTGGGGTTCAATTTCCGCCTACACCAAAAACTTATTGGTGTCTTGGTCTGATAATAAAGAATTATCATCAAGAGCGGACGCCATAGGTAGAATCTCTCTCAAAAAAAAAAAATTAGTATGATATAACTGATAAAATAGCTTTTGAAAATGATAAAATAGAATAAAATAGCATTTCCCATTGTAAATGCTCTAATCATCAGAATTTAAAATCTACTTGATTTAGACAACAATGTCAGTTTAGCACTTTACATAATCGCCATATTCCAAAGAGAACCATAGTTTTCAATACTAGCCATCTTTACCTGGCAAAAAATACACCATGCAGGCGTGCATCCATTATGTTGGATCATGAGTATCTTTCATGCTGACTGGAAGCAATAAAATCAGGTAGCATAAGAAAAAGGATCATGCTTAGAGCAATTATTAACAAATTATTTTAGAAAAATTTTAACGTCACTTTTATAAGAAAGAGAAAAAACTATCAAAACATTATTTTTTTTTTTTTTCTTTTCCTATAATAACTTTTCTAAAATGGTTTAGTAGCAAATGCACTTTGAGCACCTATTAACATTTCCCTAAGAAAAATCAATCTAACCTCTAATCACATTTAGCCCCAAATATACTCTGAAATTATCATAGTTAAGTTGCCTTGAACTAGAACAGTACATATTATGAGAATCTCAACCAACTTAGTTAAAGAAAAGCTGAAATACTCCAAACATCGCCAGAGGGGAGGAACCAAATATCAGAATTATTAGATTCATGAATGTTTGGTTGCACCTGCTCCACTAGGTACAAGGTACAGTCAACAGTGGTACACAGCATGAACACACAAATTATGCGTTCAAACTCCCCTGTTAATAGTGAGAGCTTCCTAAGCAAACCAACTTGGTCACATATGAACTGCAAATATCTGACCCTAGATCAGGTATTTTACCTATGTAGAAATATCTTCAATTTTCAGTTAAAAAGGCTCGAGACAAGAAAAACATGAACAAAATGATAATGTACACCGGTTGCGCATTTAAAACCAAGGCACGAGACATAAGATAATTCTTCTCACTCTATAACAACAACAAAAACTCAGGTCGCGAAAGGCATATTGACACAGTTCCGTAAAAACTTTCAATGCAATTTCATGAGTTCCGTTTCTCTTTTTCACTGCTGCTTCTGCTTGAACCAAAGAATGAAGCTGTTACAAACTCATGGGTAGAACTCACCCTTAAAAACCCAAGAGCTTATAAACTCATGTTTAAGCTTATAATTAAGCAATGTGAGACATTAGAATCATAACAGAAGCCTCAAGCAGAATCATCAGTCTTTGTTGCATGGTAAATCAATATTTCTCTTTTGTGTTCAACCAGTCCAACCTTTGGCTTCTCAAAAAATAAAAAATTCCTAGTTTATACGAACAGATAAACTGCCATATTCTCAACCTTTGTCTAACTACTATTTGATCACGTCAAAAAATCTCTCAACCAACCTCCCTCAATTTTAATGACTAGACTAACAATTTTAAAACCATAATAACCGAAGTGCCTTCCCACATAGACTCTCCTCACACGTAAACACCACCATTCATAGTTCTATTTATACAAATTAAGATTCATAAATTTAGTCAACACACTATACCATCATTATCCATATACTCCCTAACTTCATTAAAGCATCAATCTCATGCCTTTTTTAAGTACTCAATCACATACCTATCACTTCAACCTACCTAGAACTTCAAAGCTAAAAACTTTTGCCCTGTTGTAGACAAATGACCCAAGACTGCACGCATGATGGAAACCCTAAAAGACAACACCATGGTTTTTAAATTGAACAGTCAAATTCTAAAACAAGGGTCACCAACAGTACCCTCAAAGGTTTCCCTAACAAGTCTCAAGCCAAAAACAGAGAGGAATATCCACAGCCACACAAGAGCCCCTCCAACTACAACATATGTAATGTACCACCAAAAACTACAACAATACATATTTTCCACTCAAACTAAGTCTTAAACCCAATTCCCTCACTGAAAATTTGAGGCAAAAAGACAATCTAGATTAATGGAAACCCTTCTCTTAGTGGAAAGATATCTTCCGATTATCTCCATCTCAACTCATAATCCATCACACTAAGCCAATTGCCGAAATCAAACACACAGGATTTGAACAACCTCCTCAAAATCTTTATGAATTATCAAGCAATACTTAAGCCAATCTGTTATTAAAAGTTCATCTCAAATTGAGTCTAAGGTCTACTGACATTGGATAGACTTAACTAAAGGTTTTTACCATAGACCTAAAGAAGTTTCTTGCATAGTTAAAGAAAGCAAGCCAAGACAAACTCCATTCCTTTATAGCAGAATCTGGCTTTGCTACCAACTAATAAGCATTAAAAGACACTAGAGCACCCAAAAAAGCCTCCAACCAGCTAATAAAAAAACTTCTGCATAAATTATGATTCCTGTAATTGCTCAACAACACCATCGGCAATTGCCAACAACATAAGAAATTACATTTAACATAGAAGTACAAGCTTATATATAGCATTTGAACAACAGTTTCTTACCCCACAAGAGGCAGAAATTGAAAAAGGCAGTAATGAGTTCCAACATCATGAATGCAGTATAGGAATGAAAACATGAAATACATCCTAAGTAGGCTAGAGACATAATCTTAACAGGACACATTTCATGACAGACCAAACTTCTTTAAGTTTCAACAACAAATTTTTGCTATTGAGAACACTGAAAGGGGTGATTATTAAGTTCGAAATACAGTACAATAATCACGTTATCAAGACATTCCACAACATTGAACAATGTCAATATTTCATTCATATTTGAAAAAGAGAGACATTGATTAAAATCCTACAGTTCAGAGGGATACTATCTTTAAAAAAAATCATATTCCAAAACCAAAAACTGCCCGTATCTTATGGAAAATAAGATCCCGCCATCCCCTCTCGGTATTCTCCACCACAGTCGAATTCCCATATCTGCAATCAAAAACAATCCAAACACAACCCAATCAGCTCACCCGCCTCACCATCCAAGAAAACAATAAAAGTCTCACACAACACAGCAATGAAAATATATATATATATATATATATATATATATATATATATATATATATAACAGTTTAAACCCTATAAGTGACAAATTAAACCCTCAGTCTGTATTAAACTCCAAAATCTCAATCCCTGTTGACCTCCAAACACAAACACAATATCATTCCATTTAAATGGAATGAAATTTAATTTGTTACGTTTTTGAACATCAAGATTTACTTAGTGACTTTTTTGAAAGTCAAGGTTTAATATTTCTATTGAAACTATAGTGTTTAATTTGTTACAGTAATCAATTTGTTACTTCAAAACCCTTAAAATGTAATTTAACCAAAAAATAAAGAAAGAAAGAAACCCATCAACGAAAACTCACCTATCTTCTTCGGGAACATCAATATGCGTCAGCTTGACAATGGTAACTCCAGGTTCAGGCTCTTCCAAAGTTAGTCTCACCTGCAACATTCATTCAAAAACCAGTAAGTACACAAATTCCCATCAGTCATAAACCTAATAAAAACCAAAACAAAAAGGAAAACGAATCGAAACTCACTGTTGATTGAATCCCATCAGGCCAGCTTCCAAACCTCCATTTCTGCACAATCAACTTAGCTTCCTGCAACTCCACATTGACCCCAGTAACAGACCCATCAAAAATACTAAACTCCCCACCCACCTCTTTACTAATCCTCGCATTGCTCTGAGTAAAACCCTTCCACCTATTCTCATCCATCAAAATCTCATACAAATCCTTAGATCTACAGCTAAACTTCTCTGTCATAGTTATGGTCTTAAACCCCTCCTTCTTCTTCTTCTTCACCTCCTCCTTCAGCTTTGCAGCCGAATTCGCCACCGCCGCAGCCGCAGCCGCCTTCCCGGAAGCAGCAGCAGCTGAATTTGAATTTGAAGTCGAATTCGAATTCGAACCCGATTGAGCTTTGGGCGCAACCTTCTTGACCTCCAATTCATCCTTGGCAGGTCCACCGTTGGCCATAGTTTCCTCAAAGACTCGAACTTTATCCAAAATCAAACGCTTCCCTTTGGCAAACACCGCGTCCTTGAGTCTCTTCCCAATGGGTCCCTCGTCCTTAACCGAGACCTTGAACTCTGGGTCTTCACCAGCATTCTCATCAGAGATATAGGGGATCTCAACAAGACCTTCGGCTTTGAGCAAAGAAGTACCTTCAGAATCTTTAGCTTCTCCTTCCCACGAAAGCGTGAGGCTGATCTCGTACCCAGGTATGATCTTTCCCTTTCGCACATTCACGTATGCCTCGCCCTCGACTTTCTCGACCTTCTTGGTCTTGATGTAGAGGTTGCCTTCGCCATCGAGGATTGTGAGATTGGAGAGGTGTTTGGAGAAGAGGTTTCGAGACCATTCGAGACAGTCGGTCTCGGCCCAGTGCCAGTTGTGGACATTGGCGCCGTCGGGTCTCTCCTCCACGATCCAACGCTTGTCTCCCTCACCGTACTTCGCCATTGATCAAATGCTAAAGATTGAAGAAACCCAAAAAAGTAAAGAGACAAAATATAGAGTTAATAAGGAAGGAAGCTATGGAACAGAGAGTTAACGAGGGTTAAGGTTTGTGCGTAAAGTGAGAGGTAGAAGGAAAATAAGGGTTCTTATAAAGAAGACTAAGACGTGGAGTCTGAGTCCGGAGGGTTCTGATGAGTTTGGAGGAAGTGTCTAGAATCACTTCTTTTTTGGTTTATAATATAAAATAAAATAAAAGTGACCCAATTTATTGGAAATAGAATGGGAAATAACGGGTCTTCTTTGGAAGGATCTAGAACACTATATCTGTTTTGAGTTTACACTACAGCTCTTTTATTAGGTGACTTTGGAGAAATTATAAGGTATTAATGGTGGAAAAGTGATGTGATCCACCATTTTAATAAAAGACTCACACTTGTTTAAAATTATAGAGTTTTAAATAAAAACTAAATACTGACTCAACAATTTTAAATAAGTGGGAGTCTTTTACTAGAATAGTGGACAAATGACATGATCTACTATGAGCACTGTATAATTTCTCATGACTTTGGGCTTGATGAGAGTGTGGGTCCGCTTATTGGGGGATTCATTTTCGATCGTTGGATTCAAGTATGAGTGAAGGGAATCAACCTTTCGACTAGAGACTTGGGCGGGCTTATTCAGGCCTACAAAAGTTACTACAGATCTAATGATATATATATATATATATATATATATATATGAAACGCATCGTTTTCGGAAATATTTTTTTAAATTTTTTTTCGAAAAAGAAAAAATAATTAATTTTTTGATGATTTTTTTTATATTTTTCAAGTTCTTTATCATAATTGACAATGTTAAACATGAAAATGTATTTATAAAGAAAGAGTGAGCAAACCAAAAGTGGAAACTAGGACTATCCATGGGTCAAGTCAGCTCAGGTTTGGGCTTGACCTATACTCAATCCGATTGGGTTGGGTGACTGAAAATTTGGCCCGCACTCGACTGAACATACAGGTTAGACCAGTGTTTCGGGTCATCGGTTGAGCAGGTCAGACTCGTTCTTTAGGCGGGTCTAGGCTTCAAATTGGGCCAAGTTTGTAGATTTGCATGGATTTTTTTTTAATTCTATTTTTTAAGGGCCTTTTTAGCCCAAATTAATGGGCTTGCTAAATTACAAGGATTTATAAAATTTTGATCATTGTATGTATGTGTGTGTGTGTGTGTATATATATATATATATCATATGGGCCTGATTTTACATTATTTATTTTAAATTGGGCCTTCAAGTTCAGCTTGTATTAAGCCACTACACAATTTTGAATATTTTGGGCCTCAATCCATATCAGTCGAAATTTAATTTTTCCTAGTTCCAACATTAACAAATGACAACAAAAAATACACATAAAAATAGCATGTAAAAACCTAAGCAAAATAGCAAACAAATAAAAACACATAATAGCATTAAGAATTTTTTTTAGCACCTATTAAATCACACAAACACAATACAAGTAATAAATATTTTCAAAATGCCTTAGCCTTAGGACCTGGGCAATAGCTTAAAAAGGCATAAACAAATCAAGAAAACTCAAATAGTTATAGGCATAAAAGCCCATCTCAACTAATTAAACCTGCCAACCATTCCACATAGCAAGTATGGCAACAACAGATAAGAAGAGCATACTACAATATATATACTTAGTAAAATATAGAGGTAGAGAAGGCAGAAGGCAATTACTGCAAGTTTGTAAGGTAGTTTACAACCAAGGCAGTAGGCTAGAAGGTAGTTTATCACCAAGATAGTATGAAATACCTAAGTATTTCCAAAAAATAGTTTTTCTAAAGCATTAAAGAACAACTATTTTATTCTCTATAGTTAAGTCCATGACTTATAGAAAAGAAAACCTATAGACTATAAGTTTTCTTTTCTATAAGCAAGAGTTGATTTACAGTTAAAAAAGCAATATATATGTCCAAAAAGAGCTTCCAAAATGTATTCAAAAGGCTGCTTCCTATACAAAATGTGACCTTCCTCCTACAATACAAGGGGCAAAAAAGATATTATTCAATAATGTATAAGGACAAGACCAAAAACAATAGAATAAGTGAATAACAGTAAGGGCAGTAACCAAAATCAATAGAAATAATAGTAAGGGCAAAAATTTACCCGGTCAGTGATCAGTCATCAACACTAATTGAGATATCTTTGCTTGAGCTGGAACTTTTGCTTGAACTGGAACCTTCTGCTGCTACTTGATTTATAACTAGAAAAGAAAAAGAAATGAAGGCAACAGATTAAATTTTGTTTGAATATAAGACACATTTAATAACACTTAATAGACAAGAAATTTGGAAGTTAAACATATTACCAAAGTCATGAAAGTCATCCTTTAATGCCTCTACCTCATCATTTGATATGCGAAAAGAAATTGGGACCAAGGCTTGAAGCCAATTTTGAGCACAAACAAGCTTTTGAGCCATGAGAGGAGACAGTGAACTTTGAAATGGATCAAGTATGCACCCTCTGGTACTAAATGTTGACTTAGAAGCAACAGTATAAACTGGTACAGCCAACACATCCCTAGCTATTTTGGACAGTACTGGATACCTATTTAATGGAACCTAATGGGAGGGACAAATTGTCAACAAAGTTAGAGTAGTTAAATTGAATGTTTGTATGATTTTGTCTTTGCCATCTAATGTAAAACTTGTGGCTCTTGTAATAATTAATTTGTTGGTTTTATGTTGTTCACTTGTTTGTTTCTATGATTTATTGCTTGTAGGTCTCCTTGTTTGTTATAGTAATATCTAGATTTGAGGCATGCTTTAGTGGTCACTTGAAATGCATTGTTAAAATATGAAGGATTCATAGGTGAATCTGATATTGTAAATGACATAAAACTTCTTTATTATATTTTATTTATTTTTCCCTAAATTTATGGTAGGATATGGGACAAATGTATATGGAATTTTTTGTATTTCTGCTTGTTGATTTTCATTGGATTCTTTTGGCATATTATTGTGTGCACTAAATCTTAATCTTTGTTTATTATGTTTTGTTTGAATGATTATTATGATTAGTAGTAGTAGTAGTAGTAGTAGTAGTAGTTGTTGTTGTTGTTGTTGTAAAATGATAATAGTATCATTATTGTTGTGGTTTGCTAATTCTAAATTTGATGTTGTTAGGTTATGGAACCCTTTAGTGATGCACCCCTTTTCCAAAGAATAACACCTATTATCCAAGCTGAACCTGCTACCACTCCAACTATTGTTAAGGTTCCCCCACTTCCACCTAAAGGTAAAGGCAAGGTGAGTGAGAAAGCAGATAGTTGTGGTAAAATAATAGGTAAAAGTCTACTGCTTGGGATCATTTTGAAAAAAAATAGATTAGTGAATTTTAAGGCTGTCTGCAATTATTGCTAAAAAATCCATCTTGCTGACAGTAAGGAGCATAGTACTACTAATTTATTGGCTTATATTTCAAATTGTCTTAAGAACCCTAATAAAGAAGCACTTAAAGGGCAAAAAAACCTTAGTGTTTGAACCCAAAATAGATGGGGAGGAAGGGTTTCAGCTTGTGCCAGTAGCCTTTATTGTTGAGGCTTCTAAAAAGGCATTTGCTGAAATGATTATAATAGATGAGTTGCCTTTTAGGTTTGTTGAAGGGTATGGGTTTCAAATATTTTTGACAACCTTAAAATCTAAGTTGCGTATTAGGGATATCCTATCTTGTAAAATTGTGGCTAGGGATGTGATTGAAATTTATAATGTTGAGAGAGAGAAACTAAGGGAGGCCTTGAAGGGTTGTAGAGTTTGCCTTACTATAGACACATGAACTAGCATTCAAAATTTGAATTATATGTCTCTCACATGTCATTTCATTGATGATGATTGAAAGTTGCATAAGAGAATTCTGAATGTTTGTCAAGTTGAAGACCACAAGAGGAAGACCATAGGTAGAAAGATTGAGTTATGTTTACGTGAATTATGAAGTATTGATGGCATATTCACTTTGATAATGGATAATGCTATCTCAAATGGTGCCACTATTAACTTTTTGCAAACAGTAATTAAAGATTGGAAGGGGACTGTTTTAGAACCTGAGTTCTTAAACAAGAGGTGTTGTGCACATATCCTAAATCTAATTGTGGGGGATGGTTTGAAAGAAATTGATACATCTATTGCTAAGGTGTGCAAAGTTGTAAGGTATGTGAAGCCCTCACCATATAGAATTTAAACTTTTAGGAGTTTTGTGGGGAGGTTAGGTATTGATTCCAAGTGTCTGCTTTGTCTAGATGTATCTACTAGGTGGAACTCTACCTACCTCATGTTAGAATCTGCTGAAAATTTTGAGAAAGTGTTCATACGAATGGACTTTGAGGATGATAGTTATTCATCATACTTTATGAATAAGGAAAATAGTGGTGGTTTGGAATCTCCTAATGAGATTGATTTTCAAAATTTTAGGACATTTGTGGGTTTGTTGAAGTTTTTTTACAATGCAACAAAGAAGTTCTTTGGTTCTTTGTATGTTACTCTCAAAACCACCTCTTGAAAAATATGGCAACTAAAATGGAATCTAAATTTGATAAGCATTCGGGGGAAAGGGGATAAAATTAATCATCATTGGCGTAAATGCACTTTTAGTCCCTACATTTTGCATCTTTTCCATTTTGGTCCCTACATTTTCATTTCACCACTTTTAGTCTCTAAACCAATTAACGCATTCTATTTTGGTCCTTACCGTTACTCACTTAACAGAAATTGCTAATATGGCAAACGGAGTCCACTGTTGGCACATTAAATGCTGACGTGATCACTAAAATAATATTAAAAAATTATTTAGTATTTAAAATATGCCACTTCAGCATTTTAATTTAAAATTTTAAAAACAAATAAATTTTAATTTTGCAATTCTAATTTAAATTAAAAAAAAACAAAAAAAAACGAAGAACCTTTTTTTCTTTTCAGTTTCAAAGATTAAGAAAAAAAAAACTTGTAGTAACTATCTCAATTTTTCTTAAATTTTCTTGTCAACCAAACACAACATCATCAATAAACACAAAACTCAAACTCATTTTCATTTTCCTATCTCTCTCTCTCTCGAGTCAAACACTCAAACTCCGCTCTATCCCTATTTGTTTTCTCTCATTTCTTTTTCTCTTTAAGTTCAGGTTGTAGTTTTTGGGATATGGCTTTGATCTGGGTTTAGAGAAAGAGAGGCTGAGATGTGGTGGTTTGGATTTGTGTAGAGAAAGAGGGGCTGAGGTCGGTGGTGGTTTGGATTTGGGTTTAAAGAGAGAGGGGCTAAGATCGGCGGTGATTTGAAGTAGATCGGTGGTGAACCAGGCCCTTTTGCTCTTCCCAGCGATGTCTTCGGACCTTGTGGTGGCGGTGGCAAATCGGACCTTGTGGTGGAAGATCGACCATGGTGAGCAACCCCTTGTTCATTTAGGCTGTGCTTGCTGTTCTGTTGTTGCTGGATTTGTAGCGAAATTTTGGGAATATTTTGTTGAGGTTTTGGGTTTTATTTTTTAGGTTATTTGATGAGTTTACAGAGATATTTTTGGAGATTCGTCTAGGATTTTGTTCTAGTTTTTTCAATGGGTTTTTTTGTGGCTTTTCTATAGATTTGTCATGAGTATTTTTGGCTGGAAATTTAAGTGTTTTTCTATGGAGAGGTAGAGACGTGAGAGGGGAAATCTTAAGGACCGAGAATTTTTTTTTCCCTTTTTTCAGTGGAGTTATTGGGGATGTTTTTGCTGGTTTTGGTGGTGTTTGGTTGGATGTTTTTGCTAGTAAATTGTGTTTGGTTCTAAGTATAAGAAAATGCAAGAAAAGTTTATGTTAGTATCATGTTCTTGTCGGTAAATTTATTTTTTTCTGGGTTTGTGTTATTGTGATTGAATTTTCTGGGTTTGTGTTCTTTCTTGTTCATGTTTAAGATGAAACTAGATCTAAATTCATGTGTATTTTAGGTTCTAATTTTGTTTTTTTTTTTCATTTTTCATTTTGTTAAAATTGATAAATTAATTTTTAAAAATCAAAGGTTGATGTGGATGGTAATGTGTCTTTTTTTATAATTATTATTTTATGCTGACGTAGCATTTTTTAATATTATTTTATTGGCCACGTCAACATTTAATGTGCCAACAGTGGACTCCGTTTGCCACATCAGCAATTTCTGTTAAGTGAGTAACGGTAAGGACCAAAATAGAACGTGTTAATTGATTTAGGGACTAAAAGTGGTGAAATTAAAATGTAGGGACCAAAATGGAAAAGATACAAAATGTAGGGACTAAAAGTGCATTTACGCCATCATCATTTGTATGCGGCTGTGGTTCTTGATCCAAGAAAGAAAATGAGGTTTTTGAAATTTTCTTTTTCTAAAATTTATGAGGATGAAGTGGCTAATGAGATGAATAATTTGGTGAGGGGTACTCTGGACAAGTTGTATGATTATTACTCTTATGTTGATTTACCAAATGTGCAAGTACTAAGTGGGAGTAAGACGACACACATAGAAGGTGATGCAATTGGTTGTACCGATCCATATGCAATGGTCTAAATATGTGCGTTTCTTCGAGGCTGAGCAGTCCATAGGGTGTAGTAATGAGATTGAAAATATTTGGCTAAAAATTGTGAAGGTAAAAGGGATATGAAATTTGAGATATTTGGGTGGTGGAAGGCCAATTCAAATAGGTATCAAGTGTTGTCCAAAATGGCTAGGGATGTGCTAGCTATATGTTTCTATTGTTGCTTCTAAGTTAGCATTTAGTACCAGAGGGTGCATACTTGATCCATTTCGGAGTTCACTCTCTCCTCTCATGACTCAAAATTGGTACCAATTTCTTTTCACATATCAAAGGATGAGGTAGAGACATTAGATGATGAATTTCATGACTTTGGTAACATGTTTTGATGGTGTATTATAAAATAGACCAACTCCAAGCTTGTCCATGAAGGTCGTCCATGGCAATAATAAAAATGGACTTGATAGAACCGTTGTCCATGAGAAGGTCGTCCGTGCAAAAGATGCTTGGACGACCTCCATACATTTCGAGCGTGCTTCTCTATGCATGTTCTGGACGACCTCCACATTCCTATTTTGGATTTTACCTAGTAAAAACGGGGTTCATTACTAAAAACCATTTTCAATGACAGTTATGGAAAAAAAGACTAAAAATATAACTTCTGTAGCAGTTATGGAAGTTAACTCCGAACCTTTCAAGCTCCTCAATGATAGGAGAAGTTACCGGACAAGTAACTGCCTCAAGGACATGCTATATAAACAATCATCTCAGACGAACAAAGGCAGATTTTTTCCCTTTACACAATTCCCAGAAATTTGGAGTTCTAGATTTTGAAGAGAGAAACTAACTTCATCATCGGAGGGTTTCTGGCCGGTCAACCCCGGTCTCCTTTGATTCTTTGTTTTCCTTTTTCAGGCCCCTCAGAATCATCCTCACCCGCACCATCCAGTCTACTGGTTTTTTTAGTATTATCAGTTAGCGCCGTCTGTGGCAAGAGATTTTGTTTTTGCAATTGATCTTTCTTCAACAAAAAGGCTGTATGATTCGGATAAGATCAAGGGCCACTAGCCCAGGCCACCAGGAGAGTAGGGATGCTTCTAGCAATCCCCACCAAGATCACCAGTTAGCGCCTGTCATGCAACCGTCCTTTGTTTAACACGTGCAGTCCATGGCAGCTGCCATGGTGGAGTTAACCTGTCAAAACCAAGAGTTGACCAGAGAGATTAATCTAAAGAGGCAACGGCATGAAGGATACGCATTGAAGGACAAGCCCAAAGTCAAGAAAATAGAGTGAATGTTGAACCCAAAACCCAATCAAGGGGTACCACCTCACGAAGGGTGCCACACTTGGAGAGGGAGATGGAACAGATGAGGAAGGTTATAGATGAGATAAGGGAGAACATGAGAAGGGCGAATCCTGTAGAGGATTTAGTTCAGCGAACAGACTCCCCTTTTACGGCTTCCATCAACAATCACCCCTTGCCTCTGAAGTTCAAGATGCCTTCCTTAGATTCGTACGATGAGACGTGTGACCCTTTCGATCATATTGCTACTTTCAAGACTACAATGCATTTTCAAGAGGTTCTAGACGAGATTATGTGTAGAGCCTTCCCTACCACTCTTAAAAGGCCAGCGCAAGTGTGGTTCAGCAAGATACCTCCGAATACAGTGAGTTCTTTCGAAGAATTGAGTAAGTTGTTTGTCAATAATTTCATCAGAGGGCAAAGGCACAAATGTTCCTCGTCCAGTCTGCTAACCATAGAGCAAGGAGAAAATGAAAGTTTGCGGTCCTTCATTACTCGCTTCAACAAGGAAGCCCTGACTGTGGACGAGATGGATGACAAGTTATTATTGGCGGCCTTCCATAATGGAGTTAACTCTGACTTATTCATTCACAAGCTTTACGAGAAAGAGCCTCAAACCATGGCTGAACTCGTCCATTCGGCCCAAAATTTTATGAATGCAAAAGATGCGATTATAGCCAAGAAAAGAAAAAGAGCTAAGAGAATGGAAACTGATCTCCTGCGTCATTCTGAACAAGGTCCTCGTCCAAAGAAGGGATGGACGGGAGAAAAGAAAGACCGAGACAAGAAGGCAGGCTCTTCAGCACGGAGCCAACAATACATGCACTTGAACATGCCGCTTGAACAAGTTCTCATGCAAATTAAGGACGATCCTTCCTTGAAATGGCCAGAGAAAATGAAGGTAGATCCCAACAAGCGCAATAGGAACAAGTATTGCCGCTTCCACAGAGACCATGGGCATGACACGGACGAGTGTTTCGATTTAAAGCAGCAGATTGAAAATCTTATCAAGCAAGGAAAATTGAGAAATTTCCTTGGACGAGACCACAAGGACGAGAAGTTAAAGGGAAAAGTAGAAGAGTCGTCACACCCCCCACTCGAAGAAATAAGAGTTATCATAGAAGGAACCTCAACAGGGCAATTTTCCAAGTCCAGAAAGACATACCTGAAGGTAGTACAGAACGTACAACTTTCTAGACGATCACCAAGGACGAGGACAACAGACGAACAAGCCATCACATTCACGGACGAGGATGCTGAAAGGGTTCACCACCCCCACGACGATGCCATCGTCATCACTTTACTTATTGCTGACTATATGACTTGAAGGGTGTTGGTGGACAATGGAAGTTCGGCAAACATCTTATATTGTCCTGCATTTCAACAAATGAGGCTTGGATGAGATCAACTTCATTCAGTGAATTCGCCCTTAGTAGGGTTCGGAGGAATGAAAGTGCAGCCTGTAGGCACCATTACATTACCTGTGGTGGTGGGGGCATACCCACAACAGATAACCAAGGATGTGAACTTCCTTGTGGTAGATTGTTCATCCTCTTATAATGCCATAATTGGGAGGCCAACTTTGAATAATTGGAAGACAATCACATCTATTTACCATCTATCAGTCAAGTTCCTTACAGAATATGGGGTAGGACAAGTGCAGGGAGATCAGCTAGTAGCAAGAGAATGCTATTTGGCCATGTTGGCCATGGATGAACAGGTCCAGACGATGAACATTGAAGAGATGAGAATTCTGGCAGAACCCACTGAAGCATTGGAAGACATTCCTTTAGACGAGAATAACCCTGAGAGGTATACAAAGGTCGGAGTGGATATGGTAAAGAAGACGAAGCAAGATCTTGTCTAGTTCCTAAAGAAGAGCATTGATGTGTTTGCATGGAGTCATGAAGATATGCCGGGAATAGACCTTAGTGTCATTACCCACCGTTTAAATGTTTGTCCTTCCACTAAGCCTATACGACAGAAGAAAAGAGTGTTTGCCCCAGAGAGAGAAAATGCCATTAAAGAAGAGGTTCAAAAGTTGACTGCAGCAAAGTTTATTCGAGAGATTTATTATCCAGACTGGTTGGCAAATGTGGTAATGGTCAAGAAGGCTAATGGCAAATGAAGGATGTGTGTAGACTTCACCGATCTAAACAAAGCCTGCCCTAAGGATAGCTATCCATTGCCTCGTATTGATCAGTTGGTAAACTCGGCTGCAGGTCATAGATTACTAAGTTTCATGGATGCTTTCTCCGGATACAATCAGATAAGAATGGACGAGGCAGACCAAGAGAAGACATCTTTTATCACCAGCCAAGGCTTGTTTTGTTACAAGGTGATCCCCTTTAGTCTGAAGAACGCAGGGGCAACGTACCAAAGGTTGGTCAACCATATGTTTCGTCCACAGATTGGACGAAATGTAGAAGTCTATGGAAATGACATGTTGGTGAAGAGTCTGGATGAAGGGAAGCATTTAGACGACTTGCAAGAAACCTTTGATACACTCAAGCAGTATAACATGATGTTGAATCCCAGCAAGTGCGCTTTCGGAGTGTCATCAGGAAAATTCCTCGGATTCATGGTTTCACATAGGGGAATCGAAGTAAATCCTGATAAGATTCAAGCAATATTGGATATGAAGCCTTCGTGAAGTATTAAAGAAGTCCAGTCTCTTACCGGACAAGTTGTTACCCTTAACAGGTTTGTTTCTAAAGCTACTGACAAATGTTTACCGTTTTTCAAGGTTCTTAAAAAGGTGTTTAAATGGACGGACGAGTATTAGAAAGCTTTCTAAGACCTCAAGACCTACCTCACCATAGCTCCTTTGTTGAGTCCCTTCGTGCCTAGTGAAGAGTTGTATTTGTATCTGGCAGTGTCCCCACATGCAGTGAGCTCAGCTTTGATTAGAGAAGAAGGAAGGGTGCAGAAGCCGGTTTACTATACGAGTCAAGTACTGAGAGGGGCGAAAGGACGATACCCAATGATGGAAAAACTAGCCTTCGCTTTGGTTACAGCTTCAAGAAAGTTAAGGCATTATTTCCAAGCTCATATCATCAATGTCTTGACAGATCATTCATTAAAGAAGGCAATGACCAAGTTGGAAGCCGCAGGACGACTGACCCAATGGGCCATAGAACTTAGTGAATTTGATGTCAAATATCAGCCAAGAAATGCGATAAAAGCACAAGTGCTGGCAGATTTCATTGCGGAGTTTACCCCAAGTCAAGGAGAGCTGGACAATTTGGACAAAGCTCGAAAATGGGTCGTTAGTGTGGACGGCTCGTCCACATTATATGCAGGAGGAATTGAAGTCATACTCAAATCCCCAGAGGGAGACAAGTTGAGGTACGCAGCTCGTTTGCAGTATCAAACAACCAACAACGAGGCTGAATACGAAGCTCTCCTAAAAGGATTGGAATTGGCTAAGTCCCTAGGGGCGGAGTCAGTAATAGTCCAAGGGGATTTTCAATTGGTTATCAATCAAGTGAATGGAACGTGCGAAGCTAAAGAAGGCCGGATGAAGAAGTATCTTAACAAGGTAAGGCAGCTTGTCAAGAAGTTCAAAGAAACTAGTTTTGTTCAACTCCCCAGAGAGGAAAACATGGAAGCAGATGCTCTGGCAAAAACAGTCTCAGTAGGGAAGGCTATGAACGAATTTGACAAAGTCCAATACATGCCAAGCATAGATCTTCCAGAGGTAGAGCAAGTTGAAAGAGAAGAAAATTGGACTACGCCAATAGTCATCTACCTCAAGGACGGAAGACTTCCAGAAGACAAGGACGAGTCCAAATTGAGGATCCGAGCCTCCAAGTATGTTCTCATAGACGAGGTGTTGTATAAACGAGGTTTTTCTCAGCCTTACTTAAAGTGCTTAGCCCCGAATGAGTCAAACTATGTATTGAGGGAGATTCATGAAGGGGCATGTGGGAATCACTCAAGAGCAAGAGCATTGGTTCATAAGGTCGTCCGTGCAGGTTATTATTGGCCAACTATTCAAGCAGACGCAAAGGCTTATGTCAAGGTGTGTGACCAATGTCAACACTTTAGCAATATTCCCAAACAACCATCGGAATATCTTACCCCAATGATGGCCCCATGGCCCTTTGCACAATGGGGATTGGATATCTTGGGTCCCTTCCCACTTGGAACCAGGCAGATGAAGTTTTTGGTGGTTGGGATTGACTATTTCACTAAGTGGGTAGAAGCAGAGCCCCTTGCAAAGATCACACAACAGAATGTCAAGCACTTCGTTTGGAAAAACATTGTGTGCAGATTTGGGGTGCCCAGGGTATTGATATCAAACAACAGACGACAATTTGATAATGCACTTTTCAAAGACTTCTGCGAACACTTCGAAATTCAGAATCATTACTCCTTACCCGACGACCCTCAAGTAAACGATCAAGTAGAAGTGACAAATCGATCCTTGTTGAAGATTATCAAGACTCGGCTTAAGGGGCAAAAGGAGTATGGCCAGACGAGCTACCAGATGTACTGTAGGCATACAGGACGACTGTGAGAACCCCTACAGGGGAAACTCCTTTCAAGCTGGCTTATGGAAGTGAGGCAGTCATACCTGCAGAAGTGCATATGGCCAATCACAAGGTGATGAAGTATCAAGATGAAGATAACGAGGAGCAACTTCGCCTGAACCTTAACCTAATAGACGAGGTGCGGATGAATGCAGAGTAAAGGACAGCAAGGTATAAAAACCTCATGGCTAGGCAATACGATGCAATGGTAAAACCTAGGCGTTTCAACATTGGAGATCTCGTCTTAAAAAGGGTTTTCTTGGCAACCAAAAACCCAGCTCACGGGAAGTTGGGACCTAACTGGGAAGGACCCTACAGGGTTATCAATTGCAAAAGACAATGGTCCTATTACTTGGAAACCTTGGACGGAAGGAAGTTGGAGCATCCCTGGAATGTTGAACACTTAAGAAGGTATTATCAGTAAGGTACTACCCTGGACGAGCATCATCATGGACGAGCCCCCAAGAATGTTTTATTTACATACGTATTATTAGCATTATAGTGTGTTAACTCCTCATAAATATGTTAGTTTTTAAACTGTGATGTACGGACGAGGTCATGGACAAAGTATGTGTTTGTATCTTTAAAATTCCCTAAAAGGCATTAGCTTATGAGCATGTGCCTTGCTTATGGAAGATATTTATGTTATGTACATAATGTTGTGTGAATTCCTAGTTTTCTTATTTGATTTCATACGGATTAATTCACAAAAAGGCTAAGGCCCAAGACAAGTAAATTCTCTAGACGCAGGGATGTAACGTCTATAAGCTTTCCTTTATAAGGAGAAAGCAAAGGAAAATGAACCTAAGGTATATTTGTCTAATCAATGGACGAGGTAAAACCTAATATTCGCCCAACCAATGGATGAGAAAAAAAAAGTGCACGCAAAAGAAATATTCAAAATCCTTGAAAGGAATTTGACAAACCAAAAGTCCAACTTATGGACGGGCAAAAAAGACAATTTACCCAGAGACGAGTAAAGAATTGTCAAATGAGGGGTAATGTTGTATTAAGCCTATGTAAGGCTAACAAAAGAAACACCATTCATAGACGAGTCACACTTGCAAAAATTTGAATGATAAAAATATTGAACATGAATTCTCTTAGTAGGGACGAGCCAAGGTTGAAATCAATATCTTGGGTAAAAAAAGCATTTGTCCATTCAACATGTTTAGTAAAAGAAAATGAGATAAACATTCATTCGTTGATTAAAGGGTGGACAACCTACGTCCAAAAAACCCTTATAAAAAGTAAAGCTTAACAAAGTGATTATTTGAAAACTCGTCCTAAAATTGTGGATGACGTAAATGTACTTAAGTTACATTAAAAGCTTTGAAACAACAATGGATCAAATAAAAGGAAAAAAGAAGAAAAAATACAAGGGTAAAACAAAAAAACTAAATCTCGTCTTCATGAAGGAGGAGCGTCAGCATTTGGGTCATCCTGAGTTGGCTGGGTGGTGGCATCGTCCTCTATGTTGATATCTTCTAAGCTCATCTGAAGGAGGGAGCTTGTAGCAGCGCCACCAAGGTTGAGTTTGATGGAGCTAAAGTCAACTTCAGGGAAGTTTTCCATAGTGTCCATCCTAAAATCTTCAAACCCAGCTGCATAGTTGGTGTCCAATAAGTCAGTATATTGCTTGGACGCCTTGAACTCTGCAACCGCGTCTCCTTTCACTATTTCAAAAAGAGTACTCAACTCGTCATTCTTCTTTTGGAGTTGATCAAGACGAGTATCCTTCTCTATGGCATTAGCTCTCAACTCCTCAACATGGTTTTGTAGCTCTTTGGTATCCTCCTTGGCCTTAGCCGCCACCTCAGCCCACTTCTTACACTCGTCCTTAACCTCCTGGATCCTCGTCTCCAGCAGGATCCTCGTCTTGTCCAACTCTGTTGCCTGCCTGGACGTGGTGATGAACTTAGACATTGCCTACATAAATTAAAACTTGGTTAGACAAAATACACATGTATACATTATTGATAGGACAAGATATATATATATTAATATATATATATATATATAAATAGTCCACATACCTTGAAAAGGTCATGAACACCAGAGTGCTCAAAGTCCCTTAAAGACATGTCATAGCACGCCGCCACGTCCTCGTCTGTCACAACCTTCTCGTACCTTTCCCAAGCTAAGTCTTCATTTTCAACAAGGTTTTGAGGTACTCGTCGAGAAGGTTGAGACGAGGCGGGCGCATTGATTTTGGACGGGATCTGCATGGACGGAGGATCTCTAGGCTCTGAGTCAACGTTGAGAATCTGGACGGTAGGATCCTGAACATGGAGGACAGGAAGGCTGGGCTTAACCCCCCCTAGACTGGGACGACCTGTGCTTGGCCTTTTTCTCCCTGCTCCTGCTTGGGAGGTTTCCCAAGTCAACTCCTTTTGATAAATTTTTCCTTTTTCACCTACAGATGGACGAGGTTGGGATTGCACCCCCTGCCCAACTACCTCTTCCATCACTTCTTTGCCTTTGTTCTCTTTCATTGTTGTCATCCCTAAAAAGAAAGATGTTAGTCACCCTAAAAATAAAAAAATAAAAGAGGAAAGAGATGAGAGAAAAATAACTTACGTCTACGGATAGTAAGCTCATAGGCAATTGCTTCAGCGGACGGCTCAGGGCCTAACCCCCAAGTGGCAAGACGTTGAAGACTTACCAAAGAATGGAAAGTCCTATCAGTGTATAGACGAGCCTTTTAGACTCATTCAATATAAAACCTACTCAAATGAGGTCGTCTAACATCTGGAAAAAAAAAAACAGAGCTGTTAGACGACTACAATCAAAAATAAATATAACAACTGATAAAATGACAACCATAAGCGTACCTTCAGGATGGAGGTTCCCTAACTCTCCTGTATAGGGAGCAAATGAATCCTTGCCAACCTTAACAGGGTGTCCAGCCCAGAAGCCAGAGACAAAAAAGAACTTCGTCTTCCAGTTCCTATCTGAGGTGACTAGGGGACTTTATTAGCCTATAATCTTTCCCTCTGGCTGTGAATTGGTAAAAGCCAAGGGATTGGTTAATCTCAGAGGGTTTGTAGCAGTAAAGGAACTCGTCCACAGTGAGAGGACGATACCAATTAAACACCTCCCTCCACAAAACTTGCATTGAGACAACTAGCCTCCATGCGTTAGGATTGAATTGGCATATACCTAAACCCAATCTAGTAAGCAACTCCCTAGCAAAGGCATTAAAAGGCAACCTCAAACCCCCCAAGAGATAAGCCTCATAAATGCCAACACCCAAACGGGGTTGGCAACACCACTCCCCACGCACAGGTAACCTGGGGTTTAGATCCTCAGGAATTTGGTACCAAGTCTTAAGGGAGTCTAACCTTTTCTCGTCTGTCTTAGAAGCAACCCCTAGAGCACAATTGTAAACTATCTCAACCTCGTCTTGAACTGTAAACGAGGGAGCACTTGTACCAGCCCTAGACCCGGACTCAGCCCTCGACCCGGACTCAGCCCTCGTCCTAAGTTCTTCTTGAAGAACCTCTAAGGGAACCCTAGGGTCGCCAAACGTGTATTCGTTCGTGGTGTTTCCCCTACTGCTACTATTGCTACCACTACTACTATTGCTAGGGCTATGATACTCATCTATGGCCTTATCAATGCTATTACTAGACGAGGAAACAACAACCTTAGGCATTTTTAGGAAAACTTAAAACCTGAGGACGAGAATGAGGAAAATACCTGGATCTAGACGAAGTGAGACTATAGACGCAGGAAACTTCTAGACGAGGCGCTAAGACGAGGGATGTCAAAGAAGGAAATTTAAGAAATGTGAAGGGTAGCGGAGGAATTCCACTATTTATAGGTAGCGGACTTTAGCATCTGAAACGACACGACCAACTAAGAGGTGACACGTGGCATACTCCTCGAAAAAATAAATCGACAGGACCAGTCACCAATGGGATCGTGACACGTGTCACACCTACTCGCTGACATAAGTACATACGCCCAAAAAATGGCATCAAGCTGTACATTTCCATAGACGACCCATGGACAAAGGGGCAACTGATGGTGTATTATAAAATAAACCAACTCCAAGCTCGTCCATGAAGGTCGTCCATGGCAATAATAAAAATGGACTTGATAGAACCGTCGTCCATGAGAAGGTCGTCCGTGCAAAAGATGCTTGGACGACCTCCATACATTTCGAGTGTGCTTCTCTATGCACGTTCTGTACAACCTCCACATTCCTATTTCGGATTTTACCAAGTAAAATCGGGGTTCATTACTAAAAACCGTTTCCAATGACAGTTATGGAAAAAAAGACTAAAAATATAACTTCTATAACAGTTATGGAAGTTAACTCCGAACCTTTCGAGCTCCTCAATGATAGGAGAAGTTACCGGACAAGTAACTGCCTCAAGGACATGCTATATAAACAATCATCTCAGACAAACAAAGGCAGGTTTTTTCCCTTTACACAATTCCCAGAAATTTGGAGTTCTAGATTTTGAAGAAAGAAACTAACTTCATCATCGGAGGGTTTCTGGCCGGTCAACCCCGGTCTCCTTTGATTCGTTGTTTTCCTTTTTCAGGCCCCTCAGAATCATCCTCACCCGCACCATCCAGTCTACTGGTTTTCTGAGTATTATCATGTTTAACTTCCAAACTTCTTTTCTATTAAATGTTATTAAATGCGTTTTATATTTAAACAAAATTTAATATATTGCCTTCATTTATTTTTCTTTTCTAGTTATAAATAAAGCAATAGCAGGAGGTTCCAGTTCAAGCAAAGGTATCTTAATTAGTGTTGATGACTGATCACTGACGGGGTAAGTTTCTGCCCTTTCTATGATTTCTATTGATTTTGGTTACTGCCTTTTTTATTGATTTTGGTTACTGCCCTTACTATTATTCACTTATTCTGTAGTTTTTGGTCTTATCCTTATATATTATTGATAAATATCTTTTTGCCCCTTGTATTGTAGGAGGAATGTCACATTTTGTATAAGAGGCAGCCTTTTAGATACATGTTTGTTAGGATTAGTGACCTAAAATCCTATTGTATGATACTATGTATGTTATTATGTATGACATTATGCATGACTTAATATTGTGATTAATAAAGTTGTTTTATTATTATCTAAAATAATGGTAACATGAATATTTGGATATTATCATATAGTCCATGAGATGCATAGTATGTGATTTATGTGAAAAGTTACAGAAGATATAAATCATAAGTTTTTTGTAAACTCAGAATTTTAGTTTGTAGTCGGTGATGAAATTGGGCATTTCATCTGCGAAGACTATAACATATCAACTAAAATGATTTGTCTTAATCATGGAAGTGAAGACTTCTAGTTGATATGTTTTAAGAGTTAAGACATATTGAACTGGACCGCTATGAGATTTATTATTCTCTTAATGACTGTCAAATGAATAATAAATCTCACGACTTCTTTTTACATGAACTCTTAATTCTGAGAGAATAATGGACCTGATCATGAAGTGTAGGTTGCTTTGATATATCAGGAGTGAGATCTAATGTTATGGTCAAAACCTCAGTATGTTGGGCAGTCATATTTAGTGTTGATGGAACGTATATTCTTAAGATGGAATTCATAGTCTCTTAACGGAGATATAAAATATTCTCTTGAGATAAGTTTAATGGGTTTGTTATTAAGAATGTTAGGCCTAACTATTTTAGTAAATAGTTACTAAAGTATATATTTATGAAATTGGATTTCATAAATATATGATGAATAACTTAAAAGATTAAACCGGGTACTCAAGGATTAGGATGTAGTAATTTACAAAGTGGTAGTCTATATTCATAACTTTGTATTACTATGAATATTTTATGAAGGGGTTGCATGTACAATAAAGTCTTGGGATATAATTTATTAATAAGGCCTAGATTACAATTATATTTATATAGTGGTATTAAATATAATTAATGGTAACTTTGGACTTGTCAAAAGTTGATAGAAAAGCTCAAAGCCCATTGGAACTAGTGTCTTATTTGTTCCCTTTTGGTCCTACTCTAAGCCACATACTAAAGCCCAATTGAAAAGGCCCAAAAGGCTAGCCTAATTAGATATTCAGTTATTAGGAGAGAAACATACAAAATTTTGTAAGTTAATGAAATGGTTTGTATGTGAGTGTTGGACATTCTTACATTCTCTCTTGAATATACACATATAACTGATTGAGAGACCACACTTCTTAGGCATCAAGTGGAATTGGAGTGAAGATTAAAAGTGTTCTCAAAAACTTCTGATCTTTGGTTTTGAATTTTACCGCACCAAGGTACACTCTCTTGTTCTTATATTCTGAAACTTACATAGCACATGTTATCAATTGCGAATGAAGTAGATCCGTTAATTTTCCGCTGCATATGTTTTGTATGCGATACAAACATGTATTTTTCCATCAGTTGGAAGCTCTTTTGGACATATATATATATTGTTTTTCTAACTGTAAATCAACTCTTGCTTTTAGAAAGGAAAACATATAGTTTAGTTTTCTTTTCTATAAGTCATGGAATTAACTACAAAGAACGAAGTAGTTGTTCTTTAATGCTTTAGAAAAGCTATTTTTCAGAAATACTTAGGTATTTCATAATTGCAACTAATTATATAGACTGCTGGGAATATTGTAACTAGTTTACTACCTTGGTGGTTTACTGCCTTATAGACTTGCAATAATTTCCTTCTTCCTTCGACCTCTATGGCTTACTAAGTGTGTGTGTGTGTGTACTTAGTATGCTTTTCTTATTTGTTGTTGCCATACTTGTTGTGTGGTTGTGATTTATTTGCTGGAATTTGTTACTTGCTGTGTGAAATGGTTGGCAAGTTTAATAGTGAAAGCTCGAAAATGTGTTAAACAAGAGCTTGTTTAGACTCCCAATTCAAAGTTACGGCTTGATTGATTTTACACTAACTACTAAGTGCGGAATAGTGTAAACACAAGCAAACAATCAAGAGAGCTACTTTAATCCATATTTAACGCAACACAGCAGTAAAATAAAATGAATAAGAGTAGGGAAGAGAGATACAAACACAGATAACACGCCGATGTGTTATCGAAGAGGAAACCGAAGAACTCGACGAAAAACTTCTCCGCCGCCCTCCAAGCGGTAATCGATCCACTAGACAATCAGTTGGGATACATGGGTTAGCAAAAGACCCTCTAAGCCTAATCTACCCGCTGTACCTAAGCCCTCCAAGCTTCTACTCCAATAAGGCTTCTCGGAACCATGTCTTGTCTAGCTCTCCGGATCCCGCAACAAGCTCCATGTTGCATCTACCATCCTTGGCTTCTTCCAATACTTCCCAGCAGCACCAAATTATCACTTGATACTTTAAAAGGGTGTGGTAAGTGTTTGGGCTATTAACCTCTCAATGGTATGAAAATGGAGAGGTAGGAGATAAGGAAATTCCACAAACAAATGTGTAGAGAATTATTGGTATAACAATTTCTAACTCTCAAGTGTTTTTGCTAGGGTTTTCTCTCAGAAGCTCTCCTTAACATTTGTGAAAAATATGGGTATATATAGTGTGGGTACAAAAAGTGTGTATTAGATAATACAGACTGGCAGAACAGAATGTCTCGCGGGTGTCTCGCGGGAAGGCCTTACCCGCGAGATACTCGCGAGACACAACTATCTCCATCTATACTGACTCTTCGCATTCCAGTTATGTGCAGGGCACATGCTTCACTTCGCGGGAAGCTTAGTCGCAAAACACCCGCAAGAGGTCTTCTGGCTTCACTTGCTTGAGTCTTCACACTCTCTCTCTCTAACACACAACCCTTACAATCAAATTCCCACAGAAAATACAGGGTGCATAAGATTGAATAAAATTACAATCAAATTTGGCACGGAATAAAAGCCAACAAAATACATATTTGAAAATCACAACTTTACAAATAAGTTGAGATGGGCTTTTATATCTATGACTATTTTAGTTTTCTTGATTTGTTTGTCTTTTTAAGGTACTGCCTAGGTCCTAAGGCTACGGCATTTTGAAAATATTTATTATTTGTATTGTGTTTGTGTGGTTTAACCATGATTTAAAAAATCAGACCAGCCAGTTCGACCGGTCCAATCGAGAATCAGCCATTAATCCGGTCTGGTTATGACAAATAACTAAAAAAGAGCCAAAAAACAAGAATAATCAAGAACCAGTCGTTTCAATTGTTAAAATCGAGAACCGGTATGGTTGAACCGATTTTGCAAAATTGCTGAAAGAGATCTGCAATGGAGCTTTTTTTGCAGTAAAAATCTTCTTTTTTCTCAGATCTGATAATGATGGGGACAAATTTTTGCAGTAAAATCTTTTTTCTTAAGATTGGCTATGCTTGAAAGAGTGAGAAAATGATTGAATGTTCATGCTTGGTGTTGAAATTAGCATCTTGGAATGGTATCTACGGATCTTCAGTGAGAAAGAGAGGAATGAGAGGAACCGATGATGGTATTGTAGAGATAGATGATAGATCTAACTTCCTAAGAGAGAGAGAGAGAGAGATAAATAGATAGATAGAGACTCTATGGAGGATAGAAGACTGGAAAAATAAAGAGTTTTTTATGGTATTTTAACAGGTGGTAAAAAAATGCTTAATGCTATTATGTGTTTTTATTTGTTTGCTATTTTGCCCAGGTTTTTACATGCTATTTTGTGTGTATTTTTTGTTGTCTTTTGTCAATATGTGCAACTAGGAAACATTAAATTTGGATTGATATGACCTAAGGCCCAAAAGATTCAAAGTTGTGTAGTGGCTTAATACAAGCTGAGCTTGAAAGTCCAATTTAAAATAAATAATGTAAAAACTGGCCCATCTGATATATATACAAGGTTCAAAAATTTATAAATCCTTGTAATTTAGTAAGCCCATCAATTTGGGCCAAAAAGGCCCATAAAAAATAGAATTTAAAAAAAAAAAAAAAAACTCATGCAAATCTACAAACTTGGCCCAATCTGAAGCCCAGACCCGCCTAACCAACGAGTCTGACCCGCTCAACCCACGACCCGAAACGTGGGGTCTAACTCGTATGTTCGGTCGAGTATTGGTCAAATTTTCAATCACCCGACCCAATCGGGTTGAGTACAGGTCAGGCCTAAACTCAAGCTAACCCGTGGACCCTAGATGTCTTGAAAAACACTAGCAATGCTCCATTCTCTCACGTAATTGTGGGTTTCACTAGTTTAGTTCATAGTGAGGCTCACCATTAATATGAGAGGAGTGAGCATTGCTCATGGAATATTGAATAATTTTTTCTCCACATTTTAAACTGACTAAATTGTATGTTAGCTTTCATTTGACGCACATCATTGAAGACTCATACCCCATAATTAGTGTAAAACTCATTCTACCTCATCATTTCATGTATTGGACAATTGTTTTAAAATTAGGGTTGTAAATAAATCGAGTTATGATATAATTTGAATTTTTTTTGAAAATATTAAGTGGTACCGGTTGATCAATAAGCTCTTGGTATAATTTGAGCTATTTTTAGTTAATAATTATTTAGCATAAATTTGTGAAGTGATAAAAAAATATTAATAAGAGTGCTAATTATGTATCGAAAGGGAATAAATTAATTGAGTAACTTATAAACAAATTCAAACTTAGTTAAGAAATAAATAAGCAAAACTTGATTACGTAATCTAATTTGACCATGGGTTTGAAGTTCAAAATAAAATAAAATAAATAATCGGAGAAATTTTAAATTCTCATTCAATTAGACTGGCAAAATGGCCAAATACCATTATTTACCAAAATATATATCAATCTACCATTGTTTCAAAAATATGTAAGGATCTATCACTTTTTAAATATTCAAGTTTGGAAAAATCAAGTTTTCCATGAACTCGAGTTCTTTAAAAAATAGTTTTCAAATTTGCCGGAAAATTTTTCCATAGAACTCGAGTTTCTCAAACTCGAGTACCTAAAAAGTGATACATCTTTAAATATTTTTGAAACAGTAGTAGATTAATATATATATTTCAATATAGTGTGTTATTGTGCCATTTTGGCCCAATTAGACTTATTTACCTCTTTCCTTTATAAAAATAAAATAAAAAAATAAAAAATATACTGGATGAGTAGGATATGAGATACCATCTATGAACGAGTCCCCGCCAAAAACCCCCAGAAGTCAATATCATCTCGTAGCTCCACTTTGCTTCCTTCACACTTCACAGCCACGAAAATGAGCAAAACCCAGCGATTCAAACGAGTTGGAAAACTCAAGCAACCCATTTCCACCACCGAACCCGAACACGAAACTCGACCGAGTCTCCGCTCCAAGTCAGTCACCATTCGGGCCAAACCCAAACCCAAACCCAAACTAAATCCATTCCCAATCTCAGACATACCCATCGACAAATTGACAATCTTGCCCCCTGAGTTCTGTCAGATTGACTCTCTTGACCTTGCTCCACGCTTGCTTGGCAAACTTCTTCGGAAGGACGATGTTGTTCTTCAGATTACCGAGGTAACTTAATTCCGAACTTTGTCCCATGATTTCGCTTTTCAATTCTTAATATTTGGGAGTTTGATATTAATAGGTAGAAGCTTATAGACCAAATGATTCGGCTTGTCATGGTCGATTTGGCATTACAGCAAGAACAGCCCCAGTTGTAAGATACTACTTTCCACAACTTGTTTGCTTTCTGGGATTTTTAAATTCTTAAATTTTTTTCATTATATGAAAGAAAGTCTCTGTCTTTTACTCGCTTTGTTATGAATGCATTTGGTAATTGAAAATGGGTTTTTGTTGGGTATGTGTGTAGTTTGGAGCAGGGGGACATGCATATGTATATTTGTGTTATGGACTCCATTCAATGCTGAATGTTGTGGCTGACAAGGAAGGAGTTGGTGCTGCTGTCTTAATTCGTTCTTGTGCTCCCATGTGTGGTAATTTTTTTTTTCTTCTAAATGTTTAAAGCTAATATGATTATTATCATTGGCATAGTTTAATGTAATCTTGTGTTGTAATCAGCCATTTCTCTCTTGGGCATACTCCAACCAACCAAACCCATTAGTTCGATTGATCAGGTGCTGACAAAGATTATTCATCCCCTTCCTGCTGACCCCAAAATTTGGGGTCTAAGAATATGTTGTTGTCTATGGAGATTGCTACCCATTTCTTTTAGTAATTTTCTTTGCAAATGAATTTTGCACATAAATTTACTTGATGACTTACTAACTAATTAAATAGCTCATAATGATGCCCTCCTGAATAAAATTTACAAAGGATAAGCGCATCAACTCTTTGCCACAGTATGGAGAATTAGAATTTCATACATAAGGAAAGAAGGGGGGAAAAGGAAAAAAGGACCCTTGTTACATAGACTTCAGCTATTCACTAGCCACTACCTTTTTTATTAATTTTCTCCTCCTCGTTTTTCCTTAGCTGTACCTTGCATAAGTTTGTACAAGGACCCTTATTCTATCTTTATGTCTATGGTTTTTTGTAAAATGATCTTGCATACTACCTCTAAAAGAATTCCTTAACATCATTAACAACACCACAGGATTGGAGACCATTCAGCAGCGTCGAGGTCAGAAAACTGACAAGCCAGTTCTTCTTTCTGGGCCTGGGAAGGTCAAATTTCTTGTCTTTTCTTTCTAGGCATTGTTGTGTTCTTACATTTTATTTTTCACATAACAAGTTTGTAATGGCTAATTCTTGCTCTTACCTTGTAGATGAGCCAGTCCAGTATTTTCATTCAGTAGAACTGAAATCTGTAAATATATTTATTTGGAATTAAAGGGATATACCGATATAGAATCTTCAAATTAGCACCGTGTAAAATAGTGATAGAAAATGTAATGAAGTGCCTCATTAATTAGAGAAAGTATTTAAATTGTTATATTTGCAACATTTGATGATTATAATATAATGGAACTATCTATGATAATTACTTTTATTTTTATATGTAGTTCTTTGTTTAATACTTGCTTTTAGTAAAAATGATGTATTTAACCCATGCTTTCAGTTATGCATATGACACAATCATCTTTCAAAACATTTTCCTGATATAGAAGGGACAAAAGGCTGAGGAATTCGGTTGAGAAATGAAGCTGATGGAAGTAATTTCACTTCTTACATATAATAAAATTGACACAACAGATCCATAAAACTTTAATGGCACACCAAAAAAAAGAAAAACAAAATAAAAATTAAAACCTGGAAATTGCAAAAATTTCACAACAACAGGGTGGTTGTGTGAGTTAAAACAGAAGAATTATGATCTTCAGTAACAGTAGTTTAATATGAACATTCATCAATAAGAAGGCTAGATTATGATATTTATTAGCTTCTTTATCTTTTTAAATTATACTTTTATTAATCAAGTGGTCCGGCCCTTTTTCACTTTTTCTTGGAACTTCTAAATTATTAGCTTCACCAGTTTAATAAACTGAATAAATTATATAATTTAAGTTCACAAGTGCTAAAGTTACCTCTCTTTAAATTTGTAGCTGAGATTGACAAATATGATTAGCAATGTAAATAATTTCTGTACATAATATGATGAGTATGGGAAATTTCAGGTTTTTATTGGTTGAATGGGTCTGGAACCATAGTAATAGCTGCTGGTAATGCCTTGGCTCTTCTTTAACACGAAACCATACTTCGTAATTTCTACAGACTCACCTCTATGTGAGAGGATGGTTACATATGCAGTATGCCAGATACACGATATCTTTTCTTTTCTTTTTTTGAGAGAAAAGATAGTGAGCCTATGTAGAAATTCCAAAATAATATAACTACATTTCTTAAAATTATTTTGCTGCAATAACATACTTTAGAATAACTGAACATGAATAGATGACATGTTTTTTTTTTTCTTTTTTTTTCTTTTTTTTTTTTAAAGACAAGATAAAAATTCTAGTCTAGCCTAATCCAAGTGAATATGTGTATGAAGCTCCCTCTTAGAAACTTGAACCCCGGCCCTTCCCCTCCCCCCCCCCACTTGTGGGGTGAAAGGGAACTAAATTAGTCTTCTTGATGACTTTATATACTGCTCTTTCATGTCACTGGGTTTTTCAGTTACTCAATATTTATATTTCCCTGTTTTTAGGTTGGTCAAGCATTGGGTCTTACAACAGAATGGTCTAACCATTGCCTTTACACTCCTGGTAAGCCTACCAACACATACCTTCTGGGCTTTGAACTTCATTAATAGACTTTATGCAGCTCTGAAATGAGTAAAGCATGTGGGCGCAGGTGGTTTAGAACTCTTAGATGGTCCAGAGCCTGAAAAGATACTGATAGGTCCACGTGTTGGCATTGAATATGCTTTACCTGAGCATGTCAATGCTTTATGGAGATTTGCCATTGCAGGTACCCCTTGGATAAGCGCTCCTAAAAATACTCTCAGGCCACCCTGATCTTTTATACATTGCAGCAACAAGCTCTTACTGGACTCCAAAGAGTGAAAAAATGAAACCTTGTATGGTGAGAATGTATAAATATAAATATTTATAGAAAAGAACAGGGGAAGCAGAATTGTGTTCTCATTCTTTTCCCCTTCTTGATTCTGAATACAGCCTTTTGGATATATGTTCGTGTTCTTCCTTTCTTTTTATGTTTGGTTTGGCCAAATTGTGCATCCTACCTTTGCACAGGAACGTAAACTAGTTGTTTCTTCTCTATAGTACTAAGACAAAATTTCAAGGTTTTTTGTTGGTCGGTTGTTGTCAATAGATTCGTTTGTAAGCATTAATCATTCAACCATGCCTTGATAATATGCCACTAACTTGACATCAAAATGTGGTGGGTCGTTAATACTGTAAATCTCTATTCAGATGCACTTGGGGCGTATAGCTAAATTGAAGGTCAGGTTGTTTCCTAAGTTGGTCCCTTTTTTTTCTTTTTTTCTTTTTTTACATAAATCTTGCAAACCAACGAAGTATCACCAATTGCAAAAAAACAATTCAACCATGTTTTCATTTTGATGTTGAAGTGACATTGGTGACATTAATTATTGTCATGCCAATTTATACCTTCTATATTAAAAATTAGGCAAAAATGCAAAACTAACTCTCTAACTTTCACTGTTTTTCATTTCAGTCTTCTAACTTTCAGTTTTGTCAATTCAGTCCTCTAACTTTTAATTTTTGTCAATTCAAGGCTCCGTTACAACTCAGTTAGTGCTGCTGTTAGATATGCTTGAAACGACGCCGTTTTGCTTCTTTTTTTTTTTTTTTTTAATTCGGAATAAAAAAAAATCTGAAAAAAGAAAAAGAAAAAGAATTGAGGTATCGCAGGCATTCCAGTCACACTAGTGTACTGTCTGACCACGTCTTTAGGCTTTGGACCGACGAAGAAGAAAGCATCAACAATCCTGGCCACGCTCATCCACAATGTGTCGATTCTAGACCTATCCGACGATAATGAGATCCCGGAATCCGCGTCCCAACCGGCCGTCAACACATCGATTTGCATCTCCGCCGCATTCAGCCAAAAGAATCCAAAAGTTCCGTGAGACTTGCCGTGCGAGATCATGAAGGGAATCGAGCCGTAGAGGCCGAAAGGAGCCTCGTGTACATATTCAAATCCGATTCAGTCTAGTGAGAAGACTTCAGTCACCTTCATCTCGGAAAACCGATTCAGTCTCTCTCTCTCAATCCGACTCAGCCTCTCTCTCAAACGGACTCGGTCTCTCTCTCTCAAACCGCCGACCCCTTCTCTCTCTCAAATCCGACTCAGCCTTTGTTCCTTTTCCCCAAATTCTCTACGTTAGGGATTTGGGTCTCTCAAAGTTTCTCTATTTTGATTTACGTTAGGGATTTGTTTTGTTTCTTTTGTTTTGTTTCTTTTGTTTTGTTTTGATTCAGGGGAGTCGTTCCCTTTTTTTTTTTCTTTTTTTTTCTTTTTTTTTTCAGATTTTTCTTATTTTCTTTTCATTTTGAATTTAAAAAAAAAAAAAAAAAAAAAAAAAAAAAGCAAAACGGCGTCATTTCAAGCATATCTAACGGCAACACTAACTGAGTTGTAACGGAACCTTGAATTGACAAAAATTGAAAGTTAGAGGACTGAATTGACAAAACTAAAAGTTAGAGGACTGAAATGAAAAACAGTGAAAGTTAGAAGGTCAGTTTTGCATTTTTGTCTAAAAATTAATACCTACACGGTAGATAGTTTAGTGGTCAGGCCTTGTTCAACAAGACTTTTGTCTTTGGTTCGAGTTTTCCTCGTTCCTGGTGAGCGCGTTGGTGTACATATCTCCTCTATACCAAGAGATATGGTTGTTACACTCCCCTCTTATGTGTTTTTTTTTTTTTTTAAATATTAATTTTAATATTTTCCTCAATTTAATACTCTTATAACTATTATCGATAAGAAAATTACGTTGCTCACTCACTTGCTATGCCTACTATATTGTCTCCTAATCTTCTAGTCTATAAAAAAAGATGTGCCATGATGTTTTTTTTTTTTTTTTTTTTTTGAGCAGAATATTTCATAATTAGTCAAAAGTCCTTTTTCTAGAATAAATAATTAAAAAAAACTATTATCAGTGAATATCCAAATAAAATAAATAAAAATAAAAACTATTATGAGTGAGCTCCACATTAAAATAAATAAATCAGTAGGCAATCATGCAAGTAACATAACCTGATAGGCTCGTACCTCATACCTAGCAAATAATAATAGGTGGAGCCGTGTAGGCAAATGGATGCTAAACCAAATCGGTAACCATAACCTTAATTAAAGGTGTTTGAGAATGGAAGAAAGACCCACAGATAACAGATTGAATATCTGTTTAAGCACCGGATTTTCCTGGAAGTACATCTAATCTCTACTCCGCAATTGTATGATGGTAGTTAAATTGGGGATTAAAAGTTTTTATATAATAAGAGTGAAAAAGAAGAAACAGTACATTAAAAGTTTGAAAACTAATAAAGAAAGTCAAAAGACTTGCTCATCAAACAAATAAATAAAGAAAGACTTGTGAATAAGAAAGAAAGAAAGGTTTTGTGCCAAAGACCCGCCTCCTTCCTCAATCACCATAACCATGGAGGATCATACTTCTCAAGAATCTGATGAAAAAAGAGAGCAGGCTAAGGAAATCACTGACTTCGTTCATCCGAAAAAAGAAGGCAGTAGTGACTTGTCTGATAAGTCTTCTGATGAATCCAACGAAAGAGGAAGAGAAAATTGTGATCAGTCTTTCCATGTATTAGTCGGCAGAGGCTTCTTTGATGATTCATCTGAAGAAGAAGAAGACTATGAAAGCAGCAGCAGCGATGATGGTGATCAGTCTTCACTAATATGTGAAATACTCGGCAGTGAATTCTTTGATAAGTCTTCTGGAGATGACACTGATGAGTATTCTTCTTCTGAAGAAGAAGACTATGAAAGCAGCAGTGATGACTCTGATTCTGATGATTATGCTGATGAATATGATGCATCAGCAGGCTCATTTGATCAAGTTTACAATTGTTACCCTCTCTCTCAGATTGAAAAGTCACTCCCAGACAATGGTGACAAGATCATAATGCCAACTTCAGCTTTCACACATCTCCTACGGTTGAATGTAGAGTACCCTATGCAGTTTGAAATCAAAAATCAATCTACCGGTCGAGTTTCACACTGTGGGGTTTTGGAGTTCACTGGCAATGAGGATTGTGTCTACCTACCAACTTGGATGATGGAGAACATGAAGCTACAAGAGGGTGACCCTGTGATTATGAAGAATGTGAGGCTTGACAAAGGAACTTACATGAAGTTGCAGCCTCACACCACGGATTTCATTCATCTACCATGCATGAAAGATATGCTGGAAGACGTATTGAGGAACTTCTCTTGCCTGACAATTGGAGATACTATTATGATCAACCACAACAGTAAGAAGTTTTACATTGATATATTAGAGACCAAGCCTTCTGCTGCTATAAATATTATTGATACAGATTGTGAGGCGGAGTTTGCTCCTCCTCTAGACTACAAAGAACCTGAGAAACCAGCAACAAAGAATGCATTGGCCAATGATCAAGGGGAGCAGGCCAATAAGGAAAGGAAGTTTATACCATTTACGGGATTTGCAAGACGCTTGGATGGGACAAATTCTACTGAACCAGCTGTGCCAGAATTATCATCTGAAGAGAAGGAGCAACCATTGGGTGCTGCAGATACAAGGATGGCAACTCAACCGAAGTTCAGTTCGCATAATCGTGCAGGAAAAATTGTGTTTGGTTCTCATGAGACCCAGCCAATGAAGATCTCAAACGATTTTTTTCAAGCAGAAACATCAAAGAAAGATCAACAAAAGTTTCAGCCATTCACGGGGAAGAAGTATAAATTGACTGACTGATTTGATCTTAGCTATTTATGTGAGTAAGAATATATACTTATATCTAACCAACTCACAAGTTGTACCAATTATTGAGCAGGTTTGAGACGTTTTTTCCCCCTTAAATTTTGTTTATTATTGGCTCAATTGAAAATGATTCTATTATCTCGTTTTTCACATAAACCATATCACTCACTCAAGTTAATCAATTAGCACAATCCAGCACCAGCTCTTGCAAGTTTATGTTCCAAGTTCCAACTACATTTTTTCGCTATTAGTTAATTATTCATCTAGGACCGTAGGCATGAGCATGACAGTTTTTGTTTTAGATAAACTGCCTAACTTCAACACCCATCTTGCAAGAACTTTGGTGAACAATTTAGTTGAAGATGGGTACTTTTTACTAAAGGATTGGTCACAGTATGAGAAACCATCACAGAATGAAGAAAGGCAAGTACTGAGGAATCAGTCACCCATCCACTATAGTTCTGTAGCGCCCGCTTTTCTTGTACAGCTAAATCATAACCACACGATCTCAGAATGCAATGGTTCAGATTTTAGTGAGTTGAACTGGTGTTTCACAATTTTCACAATATGAATTTCTGGTTTGGGTGTTATTATTAAGGGACTCAGCTGGTCAGGTTATGGTGGGGCTGTTGTTCAAGGAGGACCCTGATTTAATTCCAAGCTTGAATCGTATTTGACTGGAGCAATGCTATCCGGTTTACTAGGGATGTTGGCATTCATAATTGCATCATGGAGTGTGATGAAGTTGGCTTTTACAGACTTATGCAGCATAGTTGCAATTCTTTTGCCCTTTATTGCACACCTGGTGGAAGAACTTCTGATTTTAATTAATGTCTTCTTTGGAAGATTCCCAATTTAGTTTGGTTGCTAGTTCTGGAAATAGAGTAGCAGAGTTTGGTTTTATTTACTGATGCTTATTCTGATTTCACTGTGTGATTAGAGGACTTGCCTTTAAAGTTTTCTTCTGTATTAGTTGATGATGTAATCCCTGAGATATAACTCATTATCTATTAATGGAATTTCTAAACTTTCTATTAAAAAAAAAAAAAAACCGATTTTAGCAATGTGAGATTGCTTTTTTCGTTGTTGATAATTTAATAGTTACAACAAAAAGATGGGATATGAACCCTAGATGTCTTGAAAAACACTAGGAGGTGCTACCCAATTGAAGTACAATGCAAAATCCAAATACCCCCAAGCTTCAAGAGTGTGTTTTGCACTTTAGCCTCTTTTTTATTTATTTTTTATTAATGTTAAGGGTTCTAAACAACAATGATAAGTAGTGGCAACAGATCAATCCTAAGCTCTTTTTGGATAACTCCATGCATGCCCAGACTAAGCTACATAAACAAACATGTCCAAATAAAAGTAAACCCGTAAAAGTCACTACTACATTTGTTTCTTTAAAAGAAAGAAACTTTAGTAATCTGAATACCAGCGTATCAATATTTAGAGAATAAGTAATAGTTGGGTTATAGAGCAAATTAACCAAAGCTTAAATGGACTGTACTTCTAGCTGGTATGAAATACAAGCAGTTCAGATGAGTATCTAAGAATTTTAAAATGAACTGAAAAGTGAAAATTAAAAGTGTTCTCCGTGGAACAAACTGAAGATATATAGTAGAACCTGTTTTCATACAGCATGGAGAAGCTGGTATTTAACTGGCCATGAATAAACCATGCAAATTTATTAACCAACCGAGCATAAAAATGAATCTTATTGACAGCCAAAAAGCCAGTCTCTCACTTCATGTCTAGTGAGAGAGGTATGCTCCTAGATAATGCAGTATGGTCAAAAGATTTGGGACCATTACAAGAAATTAATGACGAAAGAATTAATTGCTAGATTCACACATCTCATGCATTAGTCAATAAGACAGTTAGGTTCACTGGAGACGCATTTTGGTCCACCTGGTTTAGAGAAAGCCACCCCTTCAAAGCGTTTCTAACTATCCTGCAGAGAGATAGATCATCTACTTCCTCTCCAAAGCCAATGGTAAGATTGCTGAAAAATATACTAAATGTCCAGATAGAATATTTTAAGAAGTTTTGACAATTCTAATCTTTGGACTGTCCATGGACTTTTAATTTGAACAATTAACCCCTTTTTGACAAACCAAACCTTCAAAGCCAATGGTATGATTACTGAAAAATATACTAAATGTCTGGATGGAATACTTTAAAACTTCACATCAAAGTTGAAGGGCAATATATGTAACAATCCCATATTTTAAGGTCATGTGATTGCCTGCTAATGAAATATAATTAAATTGGTATTGGTAAAAGAATCAAGTGCAATTTAGCGCATAGACCTCCTAGAGTCTAGGTGTAAATCACAAAAGCATGCCTAATTAATGTAAACCACACATTTTTTCAAATATAATGTATAATAACTTCTAATAGAAAGATTCATAACATAGAATTGACAAAATGTAATAAACTCAAGGTAGTAATATATTTTACCTATTAACTCAAATAGATAAAATGCACAAAATATCAAAGACGATTTGAGATGAATGAGTATAATTTAAAGTTAAAAAGTTTTTTCAACTTTAAAATAATATACACAACATTAGTCTATGGATCAAAATGCAAATAACACCTGACTAACACAAAATTAAATATGAGTTAAGAACTTAGAGAACATATAATCCAACAGTAGGATTTATAAAATATTAATCCAACAAAAAGTTATTAAATGATGTTATATTAAGAGTAACACAAATTGACTAGGTGTATCTTGATACTAATCCTAAAAATATATATTTAATCTTTTCATTATATAATTTTAAAAGAATCAAACTCAACTCTTATTCTCCATTCCTTATTTTTCAGATTGCTGCCACCCCCCTCCCCCCTCTCGATGCACACCACCACCAACCACCATTTTCAGTCTCTTTCTCTAGGGCTTACACCATATAAAAGATTCATTTGTTGCTACTTCAGAATTTTGTCCACTTAAGATTTATTTTATTGGGTCAAATGTGTGAAGTCCAATTGGAGTAAATTTAAATAGTTTTAAATTATGTCAGTGACTGCCTAAAGTAGGCAGTGTGGCTTGGTGACATCGGCTTTGGTCAGTGATATTGATGACCTATACACCCCTGGTCCTAATACTTCTAGTACAAGAAAGATCTAATCCCTAATGTGAACTTTCTCCTCTCTATTTTTTTTTCTATTTTTTCTTCACTTTCTCACGGTACCATTTGAGTAGTCCATGAACATCATAAAATTATCTCCATTCCTTCTTTCTTATAACCCTAAATCAAACCATTTCCCTTACCAATCAAAAGCTTAAAACCCCACGTACTTTCTCTCCTAAATGGCCACCAAATGACTCATCAAACCACTCCTTTATTCCTAAACACCATCGCTATCCAAAATTTTCTAGCAACTTGTCAGCTTCAAGAAATAGTATTCTTGCCTTTTCCCCCATCTTATCAAACTCTAGTCCAGTTTGAGACCTAACACTTTCTTCAACAACTCTAAACCCTCAATCAACAAATTCTCCTAACCCTAAACCCATCACATACACATATAGATAGACTTCCAAATCTCTCTCTCTCTCTCTCTCTCTCTCTGAGTCCCTCATAGGGTGGGGGTAGGAGCAGGCTTGATGGGATGGGACTGGTGGGGAATAAGGTTCCCACAAAAAAACCTGCCCCATTTCCATCCTTAATAAATCCAGAAAATACTCTACCTAATAAAATGTTATTTCTTCTCCAAGACTCATGGATTCACACATAAAAATGCACAGAACTTAACTAGCAAGTCCTTGACTGACAAACTCTACTAGTAAATGAATTCCCCTACACAGCATAACAATAGGAACAAGAAGAAAAAGTAATTGAATAGAAGAAATGAACATGCGAAACATTAGATAGCAGACATTGCTTATCATTCAACCAATAGAAAAATTATGGTACAAATATACAAGCTCAGGATGGAACGCTTACAAAAGCCGCAAGAAAATACCAAGAGAAAATCATTCAGATATCAGATACAAAACGTGAACACTATCACATTTCACACCCTGGTCTAATATTAGCAAAATACCTTCAAGTCAATTTAAACCTCCACACAAGCCATCAGAAAAAAGCAACACCATCTGAAAAGTAAGATATACCTGTATCAGAACCCCCAACAAATATTTTTAAACTGCACAGTCACACACACACAATTACATAATAAAAAGAGTTAAGTGTTTCCATACCTAAGTTCAAGAAATTATATACAAACTGGTACATCCTGATGTCAGCCAGCCCCTGCATAATTGTTCAGTGATATGGCTGGGAGTCGTTAGCAAATTGAAGCACATTATTAATGCCTTGACAGTAGAAACTTTCCTTGAACTCAAATGCATCAAATTTTTTCCTATAAACTAGGACCCGACCGGGTATAAAATTCGGTGAAGTCAAGCCGGAACAGGAGGAACTTTAGATCAACATGTTGCTGCACAGGCAACTGAGAAATGAAGCCCTCAAGCAGTGATGAATATTCCTTTGCTATTGCATCCAAATCTAGTCCCATATTGCGAAGAAATTCACCAGCACGTTGTGTTAGGGCCTTCCTGCCCTCACCTATCCAGGACCCAGGGTCTGAAGATTTATCACCTAATTGCCTCCGTGATTTGCTCTTGTCTCGAGAGGGCAAAGAGGATTCCATAGTTCTGAAAAAAAGATGTGATCCAACTTATACCAGCTTAATCAAATGAAATTCTTTAGTTATTAATCATTTTGTCTACAAATATAACAACAATGATACAGAAAGATCAATACCTTGCTTGCAACTCATGAATCCCTTCATATAACCGATCAGCATGACTTCGGAAGCGCAATATAAGATCAAACAAGACAAAGAGTGACTTGCAAAGGGTCTGGGAACGTTCTCCAAGGAGGGATTTCTCTACAATTGAATGTAGGTACTTCTCATGTGCAGCAAGTAGATCGTCAAGATCCTTTGCTACTTCCATTTCACTCAAAAAATTCGACCATGACACCTCCAAGACTTCAAACATAATATAATACTGCAAGTTTGTTACAAAATGATTCATGTCGACCCAAAGAACCTGACATCGCCTCAATGTTGAAAGCAACTGCAACTTAACTGCCTGTTGCAGCTTAGTAAAAGAATGAGAAGTAATACAATTTGGTTTCATCGTCTTCCATGCACCAATAAGCCCATGCTCCACCCGCCTAAGCTTCCACAGAAAATTGAAAATTTTTAAGTACCTTGCCATAACAGACTCCGTAAACACAGTATCTAGTGGAACTCTTGCATCATATTCCAATGAGAATACATCCCAGCCTCTATCTCCAGTTCCATGTGGCATCATCTTAACTCTCAACCTATCCAATATGTCTGGGTCATCATATTGAGCATTTGAAGACCGAATTGCAGTTTCAAGCAACCCAGCTAATTTAAAAGTGCTAATGGTGTTAGCAGGCTCTGAAAGTTCTGGCCCAACAATATCCATTAGATACTGAACAAAATCACCTTGTCCAAGCAGTAAATACCGCTTGATTGCAAGACAATGTTCTTTGAACTTATACTGTATGTGCATAACATCCAACAAATGCTTATCAATCCTCTTTGCTGCTTCATCAACCAAAGACTCAAGGGCATCGGTTTCACCATATCCCAAGCTCCCTCTTCTTGTTGTGGTCCCAGCAGCAGCAGCAGCTTCTGTTGCAGTATCAGCCCAACCGCGATCCTCACAACAAACACGAAGAAAATTGATTGACTTACCAGTCCTTAAAATGCGCTGAGCAAGAGATTGTGAAATAAAAGATGGGAGCATCCCAGCATGGAGCCTGTAACCATCTCTCCAAAGAGACTCTGCTTTCACTGGCTGACCCACAACAAAAAATTCAGCAAAAATATCCTCCAACTCCCCTTCCAAAACCCAACTCCTCACCATCTCAAAAAGCGGAGAACAAACCCGCCGGAGCAAACGCCTCATGAACTCGTGAACCAGTGGATCACCATGCTGGGCATGCAAATGAATAGCCCCAGCCATTGCCCCACCCCTCAAAACCCTACACTTATCAACCAAAACAGCCATCAACCTCATTTTCACCATCGGCTCAGCAAACCATACCGACAACCTCCTCAACGAAAGATAATTCTCAGAGCTCACCTTCTCAGAAACCAATGGAATAGGATTCATCGACTGTGCTTCGAGCACTGCCAACAACTTATAGTAATCCGAAAGCTCATCTTGCAATGCGGCACAAAAGGCCTGCCCTACAGTTCCCACATCCTCAGCTGGAAACCGATCCATACTCTCCGAAATATACCCTTTAACCTTCCTAAACAACCAACCCAATTCACAAAGCTTCCGGACCATAATCCGGGTTGCTCTAGGAACCTTAAGTAAATCAGACAAAACATACCCATCAGCAGTTTTATCAAATTTCACATACTTCCCATCAATCCCTTGACAAGCATACAACACATCCCTCACCAAAACCTCTTCACGAACCTCATTCTCTTCTTTAACGAAGTTCACAAACTCCCTAAACGCAATTTCACGCCGATTTTCGGGGTCTTTAGAAACCAACAAAACCCCATTTTCCCAACCCTTTTGTTTTCTACTTGAAACCCTCGAATCAGACAAATTAGGCAATAAAACCGAAGAATCCAACAACTGGGTTCTCGCGGAATTCTTATCATGGGCAATGATTTTGAGCAAATAAAGGACAGCCCATTTGTTATTAACACTACCAGGTCCAGTCTTTGAAGCGAATTTGGAGTAAAGGTCAGCGAAAGTGAGGGCTTCAGAGGACTTACCTTGAGTGGCGAGACGGCGCTTGATGGACTCAGCAATGGCGGCGGCGTCAGGAGCAATGGAAGGTGTCATTCGGCTGGAGAGAATGCGAAATGCGTAGCGAAGAGAGTTGGCGAAATCGGTGGAGTTTGGGTCAATGGGTTGGGAATCGGAGGTGGGGTTTTGGGAAAGTAAGCGAAGGACTAGCTCTTTTATCAGATCTGACACTTTTTGATGGTCTTCTTCTTCCATTGCTGTAAATGGGTTTTCAAGGAAATGGTGAAATTTTTCGTTTTTTTTTTTCAAATCTTGTGAGCGAGTGAGCGAGTGTGAGAAGGGTTTTTACTATGTGCCTTTGTGGTTTTTTTATTTTTATGTGGGCGCGGAAATGAGAAAATACTTTTTGAAATTGGGGTCTTTGTTGATAAAGGGTACACTACACACTGCTTTTGCTATGAGCCTGTGAGTGTGAGCACAACAGTCAGGTGCAGCTGCTGTTGCAATTGAAATTGAAATTCCAACGACCAGGTCTCTTTTACTCTATACTCTATACGGCATTATTATCAATTGGCAAGTTGAGCATTTTCAAGTATATTTTAAAGAAAAAAAAAATTGAATATATAAAAACCATTTTCTTATTATTTCATAACTAAAGCATTATTAATGTTTACTATTATTTCAAATTATTGTATGAAGGAAAACTTTAATTTATAATATGAATATTAATAAGTAGAAAATCAATCTAAAATTTATTTTAAAAATAAAATGGATTAAGACCCTTGAACTTTTTATGTTGTTGCAGTTGCAGTAATATCCCTTAACTTTTTCTTCTCCAAAAACTTCAATGTTGTACTAAAAAGACCAAATTTACACATTCTTCATCTATTTAAATTTTTTTTCCCACCAATAGTTAAAAAAAGGGGAGTGTTATTGTGGTTTTATATACAAACACAATCATTATAAATACTTATTAATAACTATCATAATTGTCATACTATATATTTAGGGGAAAAAAATCATTATTGGATACGTAACAATGTAAATAGTACTTAACTTTCATGTGTAATAGCATCCTTCATAATGCTTGTGTTTTTTTTTTTTCTTTGTAAATGATTTGGACCCCATCTTCCCTCTCCCCCACTATCTACTTATCTAAAAAAATCAAAACTAAAAACATAGATGCGTAGGATAGATACTATAGTAATAGTCTAATGATAATGACATTTTTTGTGATTCTTTGTATATGTTATTCGAACTCCACATCTCCTCCCACAATATCTACCTATTTCAAACACACACGTGCAATAGTATAAGCCACCATGGCGATGAATATTTTGGGTAGAATGGCAAAGGAATCCAATAAACCGAACCATGGGTGGTTGAGCACTTGAATTTTTTTTAATATGATTTGATGGTACCCATTTCAAAACACACACACACACGATGGTATAAGCCACTATGGAAAGGAAGATTTTGGATTGAATGGCAAAGGAATCCAATAAACCGGACCATGGGTGGTTGAGAACTTGAATTCTTTTTTGATATGGCTTGATGGTTATAAGTTATAACAATGATAAACTATGTATTTGGTCCCTATCCTTTACACCAGATTTCAAATTAGTCTCTAACCTTTCAATTGTATCAAGTTGGTCCTTAACCTTTCAATGTCGTGTCGATTTAGTCCCTGCCGTTATCTATTGGATGGAAAAGTCTGACGTATCAAACGGTCTAAATAAAAAAAAAAAAAATTGCCACATCATCTGCCACCTGGACTACAACTAACAATGTCAACAATTTTAATTTAATTTTATAAAATGTCAACATAATTTTAAATTAGAAAAAAAGAAAAACAACAAATCATTGAATCCTAACTCACGTCTATCAACAACAACAAAATAAAATCCCTTTCCTCGAAAAACAACAAAAATCCCTAAGTCACCGTCACAATTTCTTCACTTGTCTTTAAGGTCCTAGAGGTTATGATTGCACTATCTTCTCTAATGATGAGGTAGGAACCTGCAAAATTACTTTCTGCAGTGACGAAGAGAGGATCACAAACCCTAGATTCATCAAGGGATAACCTAGAAACTACTGGTTCTCCAATAACCCTCTGCCCTGCAATTTAAAGACGAGTTTTTTATCTTATCTTCCTTAAACAATAAATCATATAGAAAAAAGAAATTTGGAGATCAGCATACATGAGTTCTAGAACTGAAGGCTAACAACTTGAAGATGGACACTTAAACCAAATCAATTAACTAGGATAGGGGAAAATAAAAGTCTTGGGATCTTAATCACCCGCGTACATATATATTGGGTGTTTGAGTGCGTGTATATATCAGTGTCTGTGTGTCTAGTTCATAACCTTTAGAGCCATATAAAAAGCATTGTTAAACTTATGGTCACATCCTATGAAAATCATTTTTTCATGTCTTAGATTAATATTTTGTTAACGAAGATTGCAAAGAATGTTCCCCCAAAATAAGTGAAAGCCCAACTTCAAGTGCAAAGATGCAAATTTGTACTTTTAAATGAAATGATTCTCCATAATTGTAGATTAATGCTTCCATCAAATAAACTTTATCAAATCAAACAGAAATTTATAAGATTAGAGAATTAAAGACCATTTCTCCGAGCTGTAGCAATTTCTTCCATAGCATCAATGCTCATTACATTACATGAACTATAGTCAAATCATCAAGGGGAATTTCTCCAATGATATTCATGGAATAAATTTTAAGGAAACAACCATGATAAATAAAACAGATCAACTGCTTTATTCATTAGTCTGACCACAGCATATGAAGGAATCACAGACAAGGTAAAAAGCCCAGTGAGTCCATGTCCATGGGTCTGTGACTGTCTCAGTTTGATGAAAGGAAGGAGAAGAGATTTTGGATTTTAGGGAGAGTGTTTTACATGGGTTTGTGATTGTCCCTATTTAATGAAATAAGTAAAATTCTGAATCAAACTAAAAAGATTTTATTTGGGTTTTCTAAAAAAAAAACTCACGTGTTCTCTAAATTAAAAAAAAAACTAAAAAAAAAAACTAATATGTTAGTCCAGGTGGCCGTTGATGTGGCAAATTTTTTATTTATTTATTTAGGCCGTTTAACACGTCAAACTTTTTCATCCAAGAGATAACGGTAGAGACTAACTTGACACGACATTAAAAAGTTAGGGACCAAATTGACACAATTGAAAGGTTAAGGACTAAATTAAAATATAATGTAAAGTATATGGACCAAATATGTAATTTACCCTTATAACAATTAACAAGGGGAAAGAGTTGGAACCTCATTTTCTTTCCTTGTAAAGAAGAGGAGCAATATTTATGAGATACAAAACTTTGACGATAAGATTTGGTTGATAAAGTTGTTAAGTGTGAAAGCAACGTATATAATTTCTTTCGCATTGAATAATATAAGCATCTTCTCAAAATAATAATAATAATAATAATATAATCAACTATCAATATTATTCTTTTTATCCATTTTATAATCATAATTTTGAAACTTGATTACGTGATATCAATTATCAAATGGAAGTGGTTGAGTTAGTTAGTAGTAACGTCTGTTCTTTAAAAAATATAATAATAGTAATGTCTGGGTAAATATTAATTTCGGGTCCAGATTTGCTGATAAAGTAAATTGATGACTGAGATTAAAATTTAACAAAAAAAAATCCACTTTTAATCTTAATCTTTGGATTAGAAAATAAATTTAACTTTTCAACTTTTTACTCTCTTTTTTTAGCCTTTTAAACTTTTACATCCCACACCAACATAGTAATCGCATGCAACAATAATTGCACAGGATTTGAATTTCCGATTCCATAATTTCTATATTATCTTGATTTCGTTTGCTCTTCACAAGTCCCAATCATAGTTATCAAAAAAAAGTCCCACTATTTTGATTTTTTTATACTCGGTTCAGTTTTGATAACTATGATTGGGAAGAATATAGAAGTCTAACAAGTACATGATCTCTTAGTTAAGAGTTAGAAGACTGAGCAACACTGCCATTTGGAGAATACGTTTGATGTATTGAGGAGGTATCATATGAAGCTTAACCTTCTAAGTTTGTCTCTAGGGTCTTATCATGTAATTTCTCATATTTATGGTTTCGCAAAGAGGGATCAAGGCCAACCTCGAAATGATAACTAGTTGTCATATAGACACAAGTACACAACCCCTAAGAACACCCAAGAGTTGCAGCGATTAACAAGAAGGCTTGCAACACTTAAATTGATTCATTTCACAAGCAACAAGCAAGTGTGAAAGCAACATCTGGTAAAAAAGTTAGGAATTTTAGTAGGAATTTTAGAGTTTCAATGAAGAATATCTACACGATCATTAAAATTCTTTTAATCACTCAATTTTATATTAAATATTCAAATTCATGTTGGATAAAATGACATTTATTTATCCATGTTAAATGAGTGTGTCAAAATTGATCAACCTGTCTTGACACAAATAATGAACTAGCTCATTTCAGATTGATTGCGGGTTAAGCATATCATTATGGAATTAATCCAATTATTAATCATATCAAAGCAAGTCGACCTGTTTTGACATGAACCCATTTTCACTATACACTACCTTGCAAAAAAGTGTGTCATGTTCAGGGGTTGTGACAAACATTGTCAACCTTATATATAATTACATCTATATGTCAATTTCAGATACAAAACTAATACAATGCAAATCACAAAGATTAGCAACTGGTATATAGAGATTTACAAACTAGATTTATAACTGTGATAAAGCAACAATTTGTATGGTCCCAAATTAACACTAGTATGGGTGTATGGTAAGACAGAAGCCACAACCTTTAAAGCATCCGCAATAAGGGTGCTAAATTGACTAAAAAGTCAATTTAGCAACCAATACTGAAAAAACATGTTTTACAGCAAAGAAGTCAAACTAAAAAAAATTTGAATTTGAGTTACAGATAGCAGCTCTCTGTAGCTTAAAGTCAAAACAAAAACCAATTTTTTATTCAAGAGAACACGCGTTGCTATAGTGGCTAATTTTTTGGTGGGGGGGGGGGGGTAATTTTATTTTAATAAGTTGTTTATATTATTTTAATAGAATGAATGTAAAAATAGAACCTTTAATATATAGTATATTGTAAAATGAGTCGTTAAAATAGATAAAATGCCTTTTTGAGTTGCTAAAGACTAAACTTTTTTAAGAAATTTGATATGAATGATCTAATGACTTGTGCACAGGGCTACTCCAACAGTGTAATTCAATTTAATTGCACATTTTGTACTCTTTTAGATGACACTAGGAAAAGGGGGCAATGCAACTCTTTATGACTTTTAACTAGTTTTAAACTTGTAATCAGATGTGTCCGTGCAAAAGACTTTGTCGTCCAGGGCGAAACAAGTTTGATGGAGTCTTTAGGCCTTCGCTATTTTAAGAATAGAGGAAAAAGCATATAGTGTAGGGAGGATAAGGTTTCCCTTATAAGGGGATGTTACAAATGCTTGATACACCTAGCGGTGGTTTTAGGAATTTTTTTAAGGTGGTCACTAAAAAATTTAAATTATACAAAATTTAATAAAGCAATAACTTTTTTTTTTTGAGAATCTATAAAGCAATAACTTAAATATTTGCTATAACTGCAAGTCAAGTCGTTAAGGAGAGTAATATTATTGCGACTGCAAAGCCAAAAAGAGTATATTTGTTGTCACCATCAAGGATAATTCACAACCACAACATTTTTCTCAATACCATTTTTTAAGAAAAAATGAAATTAGAAATTATTTTTATTGAATAAGTTGAACAAGCTACAAATTTGAATGATTAGCGATTTTTATCCTTTTGTTTTATAATAGGCTTTTTATTGAATAATTTGTTCACTTGTTATTGTTTGGTCTTGTCATGTTTTTGTTTGGTTTATGTTTGTTGTTATTTGGGCTAATATTTATTGTTGTTATTTAAACCTTTTTTTAAAAGGGACTAAATATTCTGCTTGGGGGCAGAATTAATTTTGGAATAATGTTATATCTACAAAATTTTTACAATAAATCTTATGCAAAAAGATGTTATTGGTGGATAAAAAAATAATATTAGTATTGGGCCCAAATTAGAAACAGTAACAGTTTACCACATTTGATTTGTTGTGAAATTGATTCTCAAAAAAAAAAAAAAAAAAAGATTTGTTGTAAAATTATTGTGAAAATATTGTAAATGTTCTTATTTTTGTTGAATCCAAATTTTTGTAATTCTCAAGTTAGGGTGTTCAACATTTTTATTAAAGTAGTTACAATAAGTTAATTTAGCATATAATATTTTTTTTGCAAGTGTATATATAAATTTTTTTACAAGTCAAAGTGGTTCTGTGACTACTCTAACTTGCATGTTGAGCCGCCACTGGATGCACCATATACCTCCTAAGAATAGAGATATCATCGTTTACCCTATGTCAAATTTTATCAAAAGAGATCATACTTAAGAGTTTGTTGTTCAAATTACACTTCTTAATGTTTCCAATATATGTATACACACACACGCTCTCTCAGTCTCTCTCTTTTTTTTCTTTTTCTTTTTTAGAGAACACGCGCTCTTTATTTAAAAGAAAAAAGAAAGTGATGACAGTCCCCCTATTCTTAAGAAAGGGGAGGGATGAAGGGGGGCACAAGAGCACAAATTTGATCACAAAACTAACATGCTAATACAATGTGTAGTTTAAATACTATGAGGAACAATACTCGCCATGTTTTAATAACACGTGTACTACTACCGTTAATATATAAAAAGGAAAAATGAAAAAAGTAATAAAAAGGACAAATTTTATCTTCAAACCAATGTAATGTTTAGTAATTTTTTTTTTTTTTTGATGGAAATGTTTAGTAATATACATAGATGTTTTTTAAGATTAAATGAGATTCTTCCAAACTATATTGGCTAAATACTTTGTCCAATATTTTCTCCCAAAAAAAAAAAAAAATTTGTCCAACAAATAATAAATAAATAAGACATTTAATTCTCCAAAAAGGGGGAAAAAGGCCATTTATTCGTGCAGCCACGTGTCATATTGGAATTTTTTCAAACCTCACATTCTTCAAATATATCACACTCACACTCACACTCACACCCTTCTCATAAGGATTGGGTCCACTTATTTTAAAGGAATCTTTTTTTTTTTATGAACTATTTTAAAGGAATCTAGGGTCAAGATTGGTCATCACTAAATCATAATTTTAAAATTCATGGGAAATTTTAAATTTCCACATCAAGTTCAGTCAAACTCAGTATTTGTATGAGTAGAATTTTAAATCCTTACTTAACATCAAATTCCAACTACAAATGATGCACCTAAACGCATGATAAACGTTTTGTGTAGAGGAGTTGTTGTTGTTGTTGTTTTATTTTTATTTTTTATTTTTTTATTTTAAAGATAGTTTCAACTTATAACATTCATTTCTAATGAATATTCTTTATCATAAGACCAAGACACCAATTGGATTTGGTTTTGTGGTGAGTTTTTTTTTTTTGCTTATATGATGGTAACAATAATTTTGGATTTGAATAAATCCATAAATACATAAATGATTTGCTTATTTACAGATTTAAAATAATTAAGGGCAAGCATTATATTCATTTTTTTTTAGAGAGTTTCAACCTATGGCGTCCGCTTTTAATGATAGCTCTTTATCATCAGACCAAGATACCAATCAGTTTTTGGTGTAGGCGGGGATTGAACCTCAGATCTCTTATACAACCATCAAAGACTTTACCAGTTGAGCTAACTGAAACCCACATATTCAATTTATTACCCAAAGATTTCTTTGATGCAATTTCTTTTTTGCTAGGCAAATCAAGAATTTATCACTTTTGATATTTTTGTGAAATTTTTCATTAGCTTAATTTACTTTTTCCCCATACATTTTAAAGAACATTTTTAATCCATTTTATCAAACCCTCATATACAAGCGAAAGTAAGTCAAAAATTGTGAAGACGACTAAACTAACCCATTAGTCATTTGAAGCAACATTCTCAGACTTGGAGCGGACTGGTAGGCCCAACTGGGTTAACCGTGAACTGATTACGAAACCAGTTTTTAAATGTAAAAATTGGTCATTTTAATAATTAGAGAAAACCTCTTGAACCGGGGTTCGACCTAGAAAATTGCCCAAACCGTGAGTCGGTTCAACTGGGTCAAAGATTTAACTTAAATTTTAAAAATAGAGAATAAGGAGCTGTGAGGTGTAGAACTTGAGACCTTCGGTGCTATGACCAATGCACCACTTAAGTTCTTTGTGAACAAATATGAAGTATTATTATAAACTTATGTGATTTATAATTTTTCAACTTAATTTTATTACCTCTCTTTCAATTTATTAATTATTTATAAATTTGTTTTCTTTGATAAATTTACTTGCAATTTAAGAATAATGCATTTACATGGGAATTAACTAAAATAATTAAAAGTTATTTTTTTATTTAATCAAAATGATTTAGACTTGATGGACTATTATATAATTTTTTTTTCATGCTTATTTATGTTCTATTATTTTCTATTAACCTTATAATATCATGAAATTTTATTATAAATTTTGTTTCAATTATTTTTAGTCAATTATGCTAATATTTATATATTTAATATACCTTTATTTGTATTTTAATTAATTATGACATCATCACGGTTCGACCTCAGTCGAACCTCAGTTCGACCTTTAAAACCTTGAATCTCTCCATTTTCCAGTTTTTTGAATAGTTCGGGTTTGAAAACCATGATTTAAAGAGACAAGCTTCCGTCACTTATTTTCTTCTCTTCTTCTAAAAAAAAAAGAGTCATGAAAAGGATATTGTCTACGCCCCGACTATATTTCGCAATGGATTATTTACTTAAAAGTTAAAACATTAAACATAGTTAGTCACTGATTGCAAAGCAATAACAACAATATGCTAAATATAGTTGATATGTTGGTGAAGAGAAGAACTCAAGGAAAATGTTCACATGAGAAAAGCTACAATGAATCTATAGGGGTAATGTACCCCAAATAAGCAATCCACCATAACAAGAGAAGTTCACAACTTAAGACTAAAACATTTAATACTAAATTCTACCCGATGGATGGATTTTTTTGTAGAAACATTCTACAATTTTAAAATATTTAAACTATTCATGGAAGATGCATCCACAATTCACGATTGGAACCTTTGATCCACTCCAAAAACCTCCTAAAGATTTGATTGAGTACAGTAATGACTGGGCTTCTCTGATTTCAACTTCTTCACTTTGTTACACTAAAACTGTATTGAATATCTCTCAATAGGTACCAATGGGATTTATGAAAATAGGCTTGGATGATATTTCATTAATGTTCACGGCAAAGTGCCTCTCCAACCTTTTTAAGTCGAGTAATAACATTGCCTTATATATGTTATGTCAATAAAGTTGGCAAAGTTAACTTCAGGAATTAAGAGACATTAGGCTCAATTTTTGAACGATTGAGCCTCGATTGATCGAAGAGCAGTTGAGCTCTATACATATTGATTTTCTTGAGTTGCTTCTTGCCTATTGCTCTCGAACATAATGTAACTTGTATTAACTTATTCCAGACATATTTAACAGTTACATCATGAAGGAATTTGTCAACTCTAAACCCAACAAGTGAGAAATTAAGAAATTATATACATTTTTCAAAGACTAATAACAATAATTTCAATTGCATGAAAGTCAATGACAGATTATAAATAAAAGCATTCCAATTTGAATCCTCATGGCTTTCCCTTGTTCTTTTTCATTTTTTTTTCTTTGTTTCTTCCCAAAACAATGAGACACAACTTTTCCTGCTCTAATTATGTGAGTTTCTATTAGGTTTCTCTCACTTTACCTAAAAATATTTTTTACTTTGAAAATAACAAAATACATTTTTAAATAGTTTTCATTCTTAAAAACACATTTCTCAAGTTTTTAAGATCCCGTTTGGTAATGTTGTTTAAGTATTGTGGAAATAAGTGTGAGTGAAAAAGTGTTGTGAAAATACGTGTTGTGTTATTTAAACAACGAAAACTGTTGTTTAAACAACACTAACAAACAGAGCCAAAAACATAAGCCAACACAGGTTTTTAGTTAATTCAAGTTTTTTTTTTTTTTTGAGGAAAAAAAAAAACTTGGATGATCTTTATTTTAAGTTATGTCTATTTCACGGTTTAATTTTTTTATTTTTTATTTTTTTTTTATGATAGTTAGGGGTGGAGGGTATTTTCAGAACCCAACAATCTATGCAATTTTGAATTTGTAACAACAATCTATGCAACTTTAAATTTGTAAAATTTAATGTTAAATATGAAATACACCAAAATAATCAATCAAAACCTAAATGGAGGGCATTCTCATTGGTAGAAATCTCACAGTGCGGTACAATAATGCAAATGTAAACAATAAAGTAATAAATGAAACGTGGCTGAAAATCACAGCGAGTTGTCCACGTTAATCTACACGTATGAAGAAGAGCTGGATGATTATTCATTCTAGAAAAGAAATTAAAAACGTCAACGGTCTCAACTCTCAATAAAGAAAACAAACAAAAAGAAAAAAAAAAAAAAAAAAGAATCCTAAAATTTCAAACGTTGCGTGCGGTAAGAGTAACTGGTCCACGGTCGGGAACCCGAGCTAACTTAATATTTATATTAGAAATGTATTCCACAAAAGACGAAAATAAATTACTTTCTCTCTTTCTTTTAAAAATTAAAAATTAAAAAAGAAAAAACCTTTTGTCGTAAAAAGCAAATTATATAAAAAATCACATTTTCGCAAATTGTGATTTGTGGAAACAAACATTGAGACAGACAACAACAACAAAGACCCATTAATGGTCGTCACCGATAAAAACAAGATACCATCTTCTTCAACGATTTCTATATCCGGCTAATTCGCGTAAGTTCCGGACCTCGTGGCACAATTTTTTTATTTTTTTTCAATAAATATTTATATTTATTTTGCCTTTTGGTTTGAAAATTTTTGTTGTCTTTTTCGTGATTCTGAGCAAAACCCATATAGTTTATGGTTTTAATCTGATGGTCTGCAGAGACATTTGGCTTGGAAATCTCAAATGGGTATATGTTTTTTTTTTTTTTTTTTTTTTACCCTTTTGGATTGTGCTTTGTTTAGTGTTTGTTTTTTCCTTTGATTGGTCATGGATTTTGGATTTAGTTTGATTGGGTTTTGATTTGGTCTTTGTTCTGTTGCTAGATTTGATTGCATTGTTGATTTGTTTTTAAGTGGGAAAGGTAAATTTTGGCAAGACCCAGTTTTGCATCTGGTTGGAATTGGCTGGGATTTGTGTGGTTTTTTTTTTTTGGTTCTTATACCTTACTTTTATTCTTCGATGGTTGTTCTAAGTGGGAAAGGTAGTTTTTGGCACATCGAGCTTTAAATTTTATAAAAAGATGTTTCTTTGATTGATATTTTGAGATGGGCGACTGTTCTGGATTCTTATCTTGACTGTTTAGGTACTTGATTTAAACTGGAGAATGATAGTTTTTGGAAAAATTCAGTTTGGCACTTGGTTGAACATGCTAAGTTTGTTGGAATTGTGAAATGAGATTTGTCTTGTTTCATTGATTCGAGCATAGATTTTTGACTGCTTGATAGTTTATGTATATGGATATGGCTCTTTTGTCAAAACCCACTTTGAGTTTGTTTGCGTTTTGCTAAATTTGTAGGAGATTTGGTTAAATGAGGTATGGTGGAGGAATTGTGTGAAATTTTTTAGTTTTGGATTATATGTGTTTGCTTTTCTCTTTATTGTTTACATTTTGTACAAATTTCTAAATCTGAAACACTCTTCATTTGGGAAATTTCATCTGTTATAAACAACCTTCATCTGTGTTCTTTCCTCTTCTTGTTCTCGTTAAAAGTTTGCTAAAGGCATTGGTTGGTATTAGTATAAATGTGCAATTCCCTAGAAGTGTTATGGTGGAACGGTGAATTTGTAAACTTATTTCTGTTTCTAAGCGCTGCTTCTTATATCCTGTCTACTTTACATGTTTTTTCATGGGGAGGATCGTTGACATTGTTGTACTGCAGAGTATAATTGACCTACTGGGGTTGTATGAAGCAAAACAATAGATTAACTTCTGAATATTGCCTTACTATCTTAAGTTGTTAGGATAAGTGACTAATTTTATGTGTTGGGAATTGGAGTATGATACACTCTAGTAGATAGAGGTCCACTAATTCTTCATTAATTGTCTGGAATAATAAGTTGTATCTATCTAGTTGGTGGAGTTATTGTTTCCTATCAAAAGTCAGAATAGCACCTTTGAAATGTGAATTAAATAGGATAGCTGGGTTTTAGGCATCCACGTCGGGTATTTTTTTGTGGGTTGTGAGTTTCCAATCAGTTGATCAGGTATCTGTTCCAACTTATTTATAAAAAAAAAAAACTGTTCCAACTTATCTGGTCCAAGTTATGTTTATACTGAAAGCAATAATAGGTTGCATTGATGACACTGCCCCAAGTCCATTAAACCGCCTACAGTGGTCTTAGTTGAAAATGAAGTTACATATTGTCTCCATCTTGTATGCATTAAGTGCATCCCATTGCTATGTATATATTTCTTATTTGGTTCTTATGTGAAAGTTTAAATGCATATTATGCTATAATATATAAGTAATGTTCTTTCCCATTGATGTCTTTATATTTCTGACAGAACAACAGGAACATAGTTGCTTGGAAGAGAAATAAATGGGGAGTCAGTCACACTTCTGAGTCTTAGTCATTGACCTAGAAATATAATTGGATTTGGATCGGCAATGGCTCCTGGAGGCAGTGCTTGCAAAGAAGTCCTTGAGTCTTATTCTACTGATTATGACATAGCAATGGCAAAGCTGGATAATAATAGTACACCTACTAGAGCTACGACTGGCTCAGGTGGAAAACAAGGGATTTATTCGACTAATGGTGTGCATGAACTGCTTGAGTGCCCTGTCTGCACATGTTTGATGTACCCTCCAATTCACCAGGTATGATTTTAATTCCCCTATGTTGTATTCCTGATCTTATCTTTGATTTGTTTCAGAAAGTAGGGCTCATTTTTCAGTGGATCTGTCTGATGTACATTTGGTTTGACCCCTTCAAGTACTATACAGTTATGCATGGAAGATCTTTTGGACTTATATAGTTCGAAAGATTTTTTTGCTGATGACTCTCCAATAAATATGAGATTAGTAGAACTCTGTTTTCTACTCCACTTTTAAGGTTTTATTGAAGCTTGAAATGCTTCTGCAAACCAATTACTATATACCAGTAACTTTCCAAACATTATCAAATATACATATAATGTAGGATTGTTTCAGTTGAAAAGAGTAAAAGGAAAATTAAATTGTTGCAAAAGACACTTTTATGGGTTGAATCATAATGGTAGTTTCTTTTTTCCTCTTTTTTTGGGGGTCTCACTTAAAAAAAAATGTCACTATTAAATTACTGATTGTCCCAAAAGCTTAATCTATTGGAATATGGTAAATTTAATCATTTAACCACACAATTCTAACACTCCCCCTTATGCGTGGGCTCAAACTACCTGTTAATAGGTGAGGCCCAACACTTGGGATTTAAATGGGAGGTAAAGTGGAGGAGACAAGGATCAAACTTAGGACCTATTGCTCTAATAATATGTTAAATTACCAATTGTCTCAAAAGTTTAAGCTATTGGGATATGGCAAATTTAATCATTTAACCACACAATTCTAATAGTTACGTTTAATTTTGTTATAATCACATTATACTAATAGCTTAGCCTACAAGGAGTTTGGCCTTAATTTTCTCATTGCATACGGAATTAGTGGACTCTTGCTCATAGGAATTGAAGTTTAGGGGTGTCACAGCAACTATGCATGTGTTTTTAGTATCATTAACAGCACCTATGCATTAATCAATGAGTCTTTGTACACTTTGTTAGTATTATAATTTTAATTGTTCCAAATAAATTTCTACATTGTAGATGTGTGATACACCTTGCAGAAGGAAGGTTAGTGTATAAGGCCCTTTTGGCTTATGAATGTATTATCAGGTGGTTAGATTTGGAGACCCTTTTTTAAGGTAGCTGAATAGCTTATGCATGAGAGAGGTTTTGGAAGCTTGGTTGCTGTATGGCTAGGGGTTGGATTTGGAATAAATTATAAAGTGCAAAAAAACTGCTTTATTTTGTGATTGTAGTAGAGTATCTTTTTGGTGCAAGTGATTTAACCTTTTAATGTGATTTTGGAAGAGTAGCATTTTTGTCATTCAAATGTCTCTTGACTAATCTTTCCAAAATTACATTAAAAGGTATGAATGTGACACTTTCTTTTTATTAGCATTTTTGTACCTATCAAACAAAAAAAACTAATTGACTATTCAATAAATTGTGACACCTTTCTTTGATAAACCAAGTTTGAATGTCATTTTAACCTATTGAAACTGGGAACAAAGAGTCTTGTCCATTTTCTCTTAACATTTGAAATTATTCTTTTTTTACACACACATGCACATGTACCCTGTAGGTTTTCTAAGCTCTCCTTTTTATCTGAATTCTTAATTTGTAGTGTCCAAATGGCCACACGCTGTGTTCAAACTGCAAGATTAGAGTGCTCAACTGTTGCCCAACATGCCGCTATGATCTTGGAAATATAAGGTGTTTGGCTTTGGAGAAAGTTGCTGAATCATTGGAACTCCCATGTACATACCAGAGTTTGGGTTGTAATGATATCTTCCCATACTACAGCAAGCTTAAGCATGAGCAACATTGTCGATTCCGTCCATACAATTGCCCTTATGCCGGATCTGAGTGCTCTGTTACGGGTGATATCCCAACTCTTGTTGCACATCTCAAGGATGATCACAAGGTTGACATGCATGATGGCTGTACCTTCAACCATCGTTATGTTAAATCAAATCCACATGAAGTTGAAAATGCCACATGGATGTTAACTGTAAGTATTTTTTGCTCTGATTTTATAATCTAATTAGCTATATTGACTTGTGTAATTTCTCTGGACCATCCATTTCCATCTCTCTTCTTGTCTGTGTTTTATTGGCAGATGAGGGAGATGGCCTGGGTTCTGAGCTTGTATGGTTCTCTAAATAATTTAGTTTTGCAAGATTTTTTTTTTTGGGGGAAATGATATGATCCTATCTTATCTCATATTTCTTACAACAACAATAAAGCCTTAATCCCAAACTGTTGGGGTTGGCTATGGATCCTCAACAAATTAGTTAGGGTTGAACTCATATATTCTTTTTCTCCATTCTATTTTTTTTATAAAAGTCATACTCTTTGTTATTTCCTTAATTTACATGTCCTTTTGTATTACTTCTACTAATGTTATTTTTGGTCTTCCAATACCTTTTTTCATTCCCTTAACTTATCCCATATTTCTTGTTTTTGTTTACTATATTTTGGTATCACTAACTGTGGATAAATGTTATTGATGATAGCAATATTTGGTCATTCTAAGCCATCAGGTGGAGTATAAGGTTGTGGGTTCAAAACCCATTGGATGCATGTTTAATTAATCAAGCAAAAAATGATTTAGACATTCTAAGCATGCATTATTGAAGATAGTGATTATCTGACTCGATCTTAATTTAAAATGTGTTTAAATGAAATTATAAAAATGATTCCTAATTCCTTTGATGTTGGAAACCAGTAATAATTTGCTTTAGTGGTTTCATGAGCTTTAGGGTGCGTTTGGGAACAGATTATAAAGCTAGCTTATTTTACTATTTAGCTTATTTTTGCTACTATTCATGGTTCTACTGCATTTTTTGATACTATTCATGGGTCTCACTGTACTATTTTAGCTAGCTTTTACCTTTATTTATAGTACTTTCAGTAAAAAGTTTTCAGTTTTAGCTAAATAAGCTATTCCCAAACGGACCCTTAGTACAGACATTTTGAAGAACATATCTCATATTTCTGAAGGAATTCTTTGTCCTTGTCATTTTAACCAAATTGCATTGTAGCATTTAGTGGCATGAAGAGTGAATTTCTCCTTAGATTCAGCTCTTTATTACATTTTATTGGGGGTAAATTATAAATGTTCTCCTTGGGAGTAGGGGAATTAGCTTTTGGGAAACCATAACTATGGATAAATGCTCCTTATGCTTTGGAGTAAATTGAAATCTTCATATTTTCCATTTTAATTGGTAGGGTCTCCCAAGTAATGCACATGTTTGCTTGATATGTGAAATTTAGCCCTCAATATCCTCAATGGGCCTTAAAGCTTCATGGGGAGGCCATAGAACAACTTTGTTTCATAACAGGTTAGCTTTGATCCTGCCTGTTCTGAGGGCTAAATTTGGTGCTTCATATGATACGTGCGTGTCACATGGGGAATTTATCAAGTTGGATTGAAAATTTGACAATTTCATTTTTACTTAAAACGACAAGGTTTGATGACTGTTTCTGAAGGACAAGGAAGTAGTAGTTATTCCCAACAACAAAGAGGCAATTTATAATTTGCTCTCTCTCTCTCTCTCTCTCTCTCTCTGTGTTATGAAAATTTATTGCACTCCCTATACAATGTTTTAATTGACCTTTGTGCAGGTTTTCAATTGTTTTGGAAGACAATTCTGCTTGCATTTTGAGGCTTTCCAGCTTGGTATGGCACCAGTCTACATGGCCTTCCTAAGATTCATGGGTGACGAGAATGAGGCAAAGAAATTTAGCTATAGTTTGGAAGTTGGTGCAAATGGTCGTAAGCTCATATGGCAAGGAATTCCAAGGAGCATCCGTGATAGTCATAAGAAAGTACGTGACAGTCAAGATGGCCTCATTATTCAGAGGAATTTGGCTCTCTACTTTTCTGGTGCAGAAAGGGAAGAGCTGAAGTTGAGGGTTACCGGCCGAATATGGAAAGAAGAATAACAAAATGGATGGGTGGTGATTATTATGGCGATTGTACAGTAATTTTATGGGGTTGCTTCTTGTGGCAATGAGTGAAACTTTAGTTACTACGATTAGGCTTCTCTTTATGTTTACACGATGCCTCTGAAATCGATGCCTCTGTAATTGGGGTGGTATGTCAGCTGCCCTGCACTGGAGAGACTCCTATTGAAACTTAGTGTACAAGCTGGAAACATTAATTGGTCAAATTGTGGTGCTAAAAAGATTCATTTGGTACTATACAATGCATGTGTTTTACATCTTCTTGTTCTTCTCCTGTTAATATTTTGTGCAGAAAATTTAAATCTTTAGTTGTGGACTATGATTTGGACTGAGTTTGGATCTAGTACCTCCAGTGTATTAAACTTGTTGCGATGTTAACACGTGGTCAAAAGTGGGCACACGTTATCATCTCAACTAGTCCAATGTACTGGAACCAAGCTACTTGAACCTATCATCATCCACCATCCTTCTCTCTTGACAAATGGCATTTTCACAATAGTTAATGTTCTATCATTTGTTAACTCTACTGCCTCTACTTATATATCACTCCAGGATTGCCAAATGTCAAGCGATCAGTCCTTTCTCTTACCATTTATTTTAATAGTTAAATGGATGAGATTTTAGTCTCCTAGTATCTTTTGGCGAGTTAATTTCTTCAACATTAATCATATCATTAACGAGAAAACTGAAAAACTAAAACGTGTGGATGCTGAAATTGGGAGAAAGAATTTTGCAAGTACGTGTTTTCCTGTTTAGTTAATGTCAACACTTGATTTGATGAGGAATTGAAAAGATTGGGAATTGCTCATTGAGCATGACGAGACCTTCGCGTCTCTGTGATTAGGAAATTTGAAGGTCCATCTTCGCCTGATGAGGCTCTTTTTTTTCTTTTCTTTTTTTTGGGGTTTAGTTGTTATAATTTTTCATTTATCCCAATTTGAGGTTTACACGTTTGTCCACCATATTATGCATTTAGTGTTTGTTTGGGAACAATTTATTTAACTGAAACTGAAAACTTTTTGCTGAAAGTACTGTAAATAAAGGTAAAATTTAGCTGAATAGTACAATGGAATCCATGAATAATTCCAAAAAATGCAGTGGGACTCATGAATAATAGCAAAAATAAGCTGAAAGTGGAGATAAGGTGAAAAATTCAGCTCATCCCAAACGCACACTAGAACTACTAATATGGCCAGGAATGTGATTAGGCTAGCTTAAAAAAATTAACAAATTCAATACTATTAGGTGTTCATTTATTTAGGTGTTTACTTTTTGGAGCTAGTCTCATCACACTCCTGACCGTATTAGTAGTTCTAAATGCATAATATGATGGACAAACATATAAATCTCAAATTAGGATAAATGAAAAGTTATGACACTAACCCCCCAAAAATAAAGTCTCATTGCATGCGCTTCACGAGTGTGATGAGGCCAATATATTGTAATTTGTTATATAGAATAACCTTAGTATATTGCTTCAGTTAAGCTGTGTTAAAAAAAATCAAATGATAGTACCCATAAATCAAATGATAATACAGTTTAGATAGGATTGTACTACTGTACTGAGAAGAAACTCAAGGATAGTTGATAACTACAAAGTCTTATACTTTCAACTCGTAAAAGAACTTTGTTGTGAATTTAAAATCTTTGAAGCATTCCATTAAAAAAAAAAATCTTTGAAGCATTAATAAATCCAATTGAATGAACAACATCTTTCTTCATACCGAAAAAAAACACACACACACAAAAGCAAAAAGATAATTTGGGATCAAACCTTTAAGAAGTAGTACTTAAAAATAAAAAACAACCTTGTTAAGAAATAGAGGTACATGGTTGCTCAACAGCACTGGATTATTGATAAATACATAACATTTTAATTTTATAACCGTAAATAAATCCTCCTCTACCTCACTACTATTGTTAAATGTGCACAAACCTCTTGCCCATCAATTATGAAGTCAAAGTTCTTTATCTGTAAAGTCGGCTTCTAGTCAATTTTTTTAGTCGGGTTGTGATCTTGTAGAAGTACATAGGTTCTTGGAACTCATCAGCCAACTCTTTGAACTGGAGATCTATAGAGAAACTAAAGAGGCCGGGAAAAAAAAAAATATTGAATGTGAACATTCAAAATAAGCGGGTAAGAGAGAATGTAGAAACATGGAAATGAAGGCCAAATTTTAGAAATCTTTGTGAGGAAACCTTTCTCCGTTTGCTTCTTTATTTTGCTCTGGTTTTGGGCATTTCAAACATAGAAATGTATTTTTTTTGGAAACATGGAACTTGTTTGTTAGGCCGATGTGTTTTATACTAAACTTTAAAATTTATTTTACTATTTGTGGATAAATTTAAGGTGTATTCCCTCTAAATCATTTAAAGCATTAAAGGAAATCGTAGGAAGCAGCCCACTTTTACATAGATTAAAGTGCATATGTTTTAACTAGGGCTGTCCATCCTGACCTGCCACTCGACCCACTCGCCCAAACTATCTGACCCGGACTGAAAACCACTCGACCCGACGTTGGTAGCGGATTTACACTTTCAAAAACCAAAACTGGCGGGTCGGTTGGCGGGTCTTCGCATGAAAAACTTACTCCAATTGACTCAACTGACCGACCTCCTCTCCGAAGCTTGCCGTTCATCTCTCTCCCCCTCTTTCCCAGACGCGAATCCGGCTAGACCTATCGAGATCCGGTGAGATCTCGACGAAATCTGTCAAGATCTGTCGAGATCTTACCAATTCTAGATGAGATCCGTCAAGATCTGGCAAGTTCTCAACAAAATCTGGCCGTCACTGCTGCTCTATCAGTTTCGACTGAAACTGACTCGACCCATGGTTTTTGACAGTTGGCGATGGGTCAGCTTTCCTGTCACCCAAAGTTGTCAGGTTGGTTCGGGTTGGGCACAAACCCGACCCGTGGACAACCATAGTTTTAACCTAAGGGTATAAAAAAAGTTACGAGTTCCATATCACATCACTAAGTATGCTTACGAATTTGTTAGGAAAGTAACATTCATTTTTCTTATTAATATTTGTAAATCATGGTGTTAACAAAAAAAAAATAATAATACAAAATTAATCTGACATGAGATAAATAAATATGTATGTATTTATGTATGTATGTGGGGGTCGGGTCAGGCCTTACAATTAAAAAAAAAAAAAAAAAAAAAAAAAAATGCATTAATCATGTGGCAAGAGGTTAATGATTTGGTAATGATGCAATATATTAAAATTAAAGAAAACAGTAGGTGCTGGAAGTTAAAAATGCTAGATCAAGATGCATGTACCCCACATCTACATGACTTCTATATCCTATATACCATCTGTTTCTAGCCATATTCAACACAGATTCAGCAATTACTCTAAGTTAGTACTGCATTACCAAGCAAAGAATTAGGGAAATTCAAAACCACATAAATACATAATGCAATTGAAAAATGTGATAGGTAAGAACCAAAAACAGTACTTTAAAATAGTGGGATGGGGATTCAGAATAAAGATACAATTTTTATAGCATATATTATGCTATCAGTTGCAAGGAATAGAGAGAAAGTCCTTACGTTTGTGATAGACTACCAACGGAGCCAACCAAAATCAGTGTCTGAGGGAGAAAGGCTGAGCAAGGCGGAGCGGAGCAGCGGAGATGAAGACGGAGCGATGGAGTGAGAGGGAGCAACGGCGACGGAGCGAGAGCCAGCGACGGTGACCGAGCGAGAGGGAAAAAGAGTGAGAGAGAGAGTGAGAGTGAGAGTGAGAGGGAATGCGACTGAGAGTGATACTGTGAGTGGTGTAGTGAGAGGGAATGCGACTAAGAGTGATACTGTGAGTGGTGTTTTTGAACTTCAGTTTTTGCAGCGACGGCGACGGAGCGAGAGGGAATGCGACTGAGAGTGACACTGTGAGTGGTGTTTTTGAACTTCTGATACTGTGAGTGGTGTTTTTGAGTGCAATCTACACGTGCTGAAAAGTAAATCAAGGTCAAAAGACTCGTTTTCCTTAATATATTTAACTTTACCCTTTAACATAGAATGTTTCTAATTACTTTCAAAGATATTTGTTTAGTCTACCTGATAAGTATGGGGATCCTCTTTTAATTATTATTTATCAAAAAGAATAATAACCCAAAGCCTCTATTCTATCTGTCTTTATCCACCACCTCATGAAAAACAAAAAGAATTTACATTTTTTTTTATGGTTTAATCCGAATATGAATTTTTCTCTATTATGATCAAAATGCGATTTTTACTGTAAAGCCTTATTCAAATAATGTAATGATAGTGAAATAGGAAATTTTTCAATCAATTAAATATTTTTAATAATGTCTTATGAGTCCTTAGTACTCGAAGAAGTGTGAAATTGGTGAATCTATTTTAGCAAGTCACCTCAAGATGCAGATTAAAAAAAAACTTATTTGTGTTATTTATTAGTTCAATTTTTTTATATTTTAATATTTATATTTAGATTATAATTCTAAAGAAAAAATAAAATAATATATTAAAAAAATATTTATTATATTTCTATATATTATATGGGGTTAAATTTAATTCGTACTGATACTTCTTGAGAAATTACCCATTCATAAAAGTATGGATTACTATGTACCGAACGAACCAATGATTATTCATGAGTCCATAATGGAATCAATTACATACTGTTTACAGCAACCTACTAGGAAATGTTATGGTAAAACTTCGTTTAAAATGATGTAGTAAAAAGCAACGTGCGACTTGAGGGATATGGTCGTCTGTGGATTCTTACATCCATCATTTTCTTTTTATATTAATTAGATAGGAATGAGGGTGCTCTTGGCTCAACATCGTTTGTTCTGTTTCACTAGAACCCTCCTTTTTGAGGTCGGGGGTTGGGATGTAAATAGTACATGATCTTAATGGAGCTCGAGTAAAAAAAAGTATTGATTCATTTTTTAAGGGTACGGATCTAGGGTTAGTGTTAATTAATAAGTTGAAACAGCTTCGTAAGTATATTTTCCATATAAAAATCGAAAGGATCCAATTTTCAAATTTATAAGTAAAACCTCTTGGAATTGGTAAAACTCTTTCGATTAATAGTGTATCGCGCAGGAATCAAATCGACCATTTGTATGATTTTTTGATAAAAAGAAATCACAAAAAGGGTATGTTGCTGACATTTTTTGAAATGATTAAAAATCATCGAAGTAATGTCTAAACCCAATGATTCAAAGAAACGATAAAGAATCATGGAACAAGGAAATACCACTTTCAGTTGTTTCAATAAATAGATTCTAATTAAGAATAAAAATAGATTCTAAAGACAAAAAAAGGTGTGTGGTTAGAGATCGCTCAATAAACGAAATACCTAAAGTAAAGGGTTTCCTTGGGTTATTAGTGAGTTATCCAACTTGAGTTCTGAGGATGCGAATACAAATGATTTTATGTTCTTTTTCAGATAAGAATAAGGAATAATAAAAAGTACTTAACTCATATTTAATTGATTTGATTATTTTATGGATCCATTTGACATTACTAATTAAAAATTTCAAATTCGATCCATAGACATAATTTCGAATTTTCTTGAGCCGTATGAGGAGAAAACCTCTTATACATTTCTAGGGAGGGGGGTATTATTCATCTATATCTATCCCAATGGGTGGTTTATCAAATCGTTGCAATGGATGCTCGATGCCGAAGAGGAGGAAGAGCTCTTTGGAAAGTGGGCTTTTATGATCCGCTAAAGAATCAAACCTATTTAAATGTTCCTGCTATTCTATATTTCCTTGAAAGGGGCGCTCAACCTACGAGAACTGTTCATGATATTTCGAAGAAGGCGGGAGTTTTTATGGAACTTTGCCTTAATCAACAGATTAAATTCAATTAATGAATAGAACAAAAGAGGGGGGGCGGTAGTATATAAAAGGTTATACAAAGTTATATAAGCCCCCTCTTTTGTTCTATTCATACCTATTCATTATTACTACCAAAAAATGTCTACTACTAAAAAATGTCGTTTTCTATAATGAAAAAAATTTATTTTTATTTTAGTGATAGAAATTCATTTAATTTAAGACAGATGAAAAAAGATCAAATGAATAACCAAAGTAGTTGGATTTCTAAATCCAAAATATTTACGTTATTGCTAATTCAATGCTAGTTGGTTTTTAGTTGAAACTTTCACTTTGTTATGAACAAATAAATTTAAAAAAAAAACAAATGGGATTTAAGATTTTTTTTTTTTTTTTTTTACTTATATGGATTAAGTAAACCCAAGCATTGCGATACTTTGCTATGAATATTGATTCTTACGCTTACATCCTTTTGTATCCATGTTTATTATCCATATATAGTTAGTGCCAATTCAATACAAGTCATTAGTTTTTTCTTTATTTGTATAATTTATATTTTATTATATTAATTCAATATTTAATTTTTTTTATTTTAATTTATGGTTCTACACATTGTGTTCTTTTCTTAAGATTTACATTCGTATTGACAACAGTGTATCAAACAAATATAATCCGATCATGAATAAATGTATCTATTTCCCTCTGTTCCATCTATGGACTTGGTTTTTTTATTTTACTTTATTTAAACGATGGATTCGTCGGATTTGCTGGGATACGAGAAGCCTTTATTTATTTATTTTATTGAAGAAAAAAAATGGATAAGATAATAATGGATAAGATAAGATACGAACTAAATCCGTGGTAGTACATCAATTTTGACTTAATCCATATTCTTATCTTAATCTAGATTCTTATTTTAGAAGTCAGTGTATTTGCATCTAATATGCTCATTATTTTTTTTATGTTCAGAATCGATTAGCAATATTTTTGCTATTTTACTATTTTGATTTCGGTGTGCAATTAAATCTAATTTTTTATTCCGATTGGATCTACACATTTTGGGGGGGGGGGTTGCTAACTCAACGGTAAAGCACTCGGCTTTTAAGTGCGACTGGCAATTTTTACACATTTGTATGAAGCAACGTCTTCGTCGATACTATCTCTAGAGCTTGTAAGACTGCGACTGATCCTCAAAGGAATGAATGGAAAAAGCAGCATGTCGTATCAATGTGGAATTCTGAGAATATTTTATTCTTAGCGGATCGGTTCAAAACTTTGTTTAAATTCTTGACGAAAAAAAATAAAATGAAATTTTGGGTTAAGTGAATAAATGGATAGAGCCCTATGGCTCCAATTATAGGTAAAAAAAAAAAGAAAAAAAAAGAAACGAGCTTCTGTTCTTAATTTGAACGATTACCCGATCTAATTAAACGTTAAAAATAGATTAGTCCTTGATGCGGGAAATGCTTTTCCCATAAGTGGATCATCAATTTATTTTTAAATCCTAATTATTAGTAGCTATTCTCCATTAGAGTGTGGGGGTAAATGTGTAGAAAAAGCAGTCTATTGATAAAGATAAAAATCCTTTTTTTCCAAAATCAAAAGAGCGATTGGGTTGAACAAATAAAGGATTTCTAACCATCTTGTTATCCTCGAATGAACATAAACCAATTAAATTAGATGGAAAAGGAGAGGCTAAGTCTTATCTGATTCTGGGGTATAAATCTATTTATTTCTTACTATAATATCCTGTTTTGACTGTATCATACTATGTGTCATTTAATAACCCAAAAGAAATCCCTTATCCCCATCTAGTTTTAAATGAAGGAATTTCAAGGATATTTAGAACTTGATAGATTTTGGCAACACGACTTCCTATACCCACTTATCTTTCGGGAATATAGTTATGCACTTGCTCATGGTCATGGTTTAAATAGATACATGTTGTTGGAAAATATAGGTTATGAAAATAAATCTAGTTTACTGATTGTAAAACACTTAATTACTACAATGTATCAACAAAATTATTTGATAATTTCTGCTAATGATTCTAAACAAAATCCATTTTTTGGGTACAACAAGAATTTGCATTCTAAAATTCCATTAGAAGGATTTGCAATCATTGTGGAAATTCCATTTTATCTACGATTAATATCTTCTTTAGAAGGGGTAGAAATCGTAAGATTTTACAATTTACGATCCATTCATTCAATATTTCCCTTTTTAGAGTGAGAGGGAATGCGACTGAGAGTGATACTGTGAGTGGTGTTTTTGAACTTCAGTTTTTGCAGCGACGGCGACGGAGCGAGAGGGAATGAGAGTGAGAGGGAATGCGACTGAGAGTGATACTGTGAGTGGTGTTTTTGAACTTCTGATACTGTGAGTGGTGTTTTTGAGTGCGATCTACACTTGCCGAAAAGGAAATCGAGGTCAAAAGACTCGTTTTCCATTTAACTTAATCGAGTCCAATGGACTTGATTTCCTTTAAACCAAAACGAGTCCAATGAACTTGATTTCTGGGCCTACGTCTCAGCTGCTGGCACAATAGCAAACCGAGTACAATATACTCGATTTTATAACCCAAAATCGAGTCCTCTGGACTCAAATTGTTAGAAACCAAAATAGTTTCAAACCTTAGCTAACTAATAATGTTCAATATACTCGATTTTATAACCCCAAAATCGAGTCTTCTGGACTCGAATTGTTAGAAACCAAAATAGTTTCAAACCTTAGCTAACTAATAATATAGTTTGGGTTTTATAGTTATTTAAAAAAAAAATCCCTTTTATCTATAAAAAATTACACATTGGAGCAACCTATTTCTATTACCCACCCAATTCAAACCAGTTTCTGTCGAGTCTCCTTCGCCCGTTATTGAGCTTCATGATCAACAAGCAGAAGAGAAAGAATAGAAAAAAGAAAACTGCGAAGCGAAAGGAACCCCAAAGTCCAATGATTTGCGTTGCAAGATCAAGAAGGCTCAGCCTAAAAGAGTGATTTAATTATAATTATTTGTCAAGAGATCAACTTTGCACAATGGGGATCTACCCAGTAATTGTAATCTTGTAATTGAGGTTAATTTTGAATCTATCCACTCTATTTTCTAGTTAGGGCTTTAGATCTTGATTCGGTGGGATTATTCTACAACCTAGAAGATGGTGTAAAGTTAAAGTTAACTACAAAATATCATCAAAGATGAAGTACAAACCAAGAATAAAGAGGTGGTCGTAAAATTCCTAGGGACAACGCTTTTGCATTAGTTAGAGTTGCAGTCTTGACAAGCAACTTGGAGAGATCACAACGACAAAAAAGAAGGCTGGTGACCAGACCACGTTTGGAGGGGATATTTGGCTTCTAGCATTGTAAAGGAGGGCAATATAGTAAGTTAACATACGTTTGAAATGTTTTAGCAAACTAGCATCTCGAGTTTTAAAAACTCGAGTTCTATTTAAAACTCGAGTCTCACAAACTCGCTTTGTACTTGATGACTTGGAAAGGAAATGTCAGGAAATGCCACATAGATCTTGAGTCTCAGGGACTCGAGTTGTACAAAATCAAAATCGAGTCTCTAAGACTCGATTTTCTTAGGCAAAAACCTTTTTTACACAGCTTTCGGATGATGAGGTTCTAAAGCAAATTCCAGACAAGGAACCCAGAGAAAAAACATCGTCAAAGAACCCAGAGAAGAAAAAACATCATCAAACAACGAATTCATCAACAAACCCAGAGAAGAAAAACATCATCAAACAACGAATTCATCAACAAACCCAGAGAAGAAAAACATCATCAAACAACAAAAATTCATCAAACCAAAGACCCAAAGAAGAAAAACCTTCGCTTGGAGCTTCACCGCTGCTGCCTCCATCGCTCCTGGGTTAGGGAGATTTGGGTTCGTCGATTTTGGTACTTGAAGAACAACAAACCTGAAGAAGAACAGGAAGAACGATCTGACGATGAAGAACAGAGGAACGATCTGACGACGAACAGAGACGAAGTCACTCTGCGTCGCTTGCGGCGGCAACGTCGACGACAGGACCGAGGAGCGGCTCGGATCGTGGCTGATGCTCATATGCTTTCAAACGTCGGTGATTTCGTCGGCGATGTTGGTCTCCGCTTGGGTCTCAACGATGTTCTAATGGAAGAGTTGGTGGGTGTCACTGCTTGTGTTCTTGGAGACATGGGTTGCCTTCGTTTGCGTTTGAGGGTTTGAGATACACTGAAAGAAGAAGACAAAGGCTGATCTGAAAAAAAAATGGTGGAACTCGAGTTTCTAAAACTCGAGTTCTACATGGAATTTTTTTCCCACATCGGATGCCACCGCTTGGGTCTCCGCTTGGGTCTCGAGTTTTAAAAACTCGACTTCTAATTGAACTCGAGTTTTAAAAACTCGAGATGCTAGTTTTCTAGTTTGTTTTGCAACCTGACAACTAACGATATTCTTAGAAAATTAACGCTAAATGGAAAAAAAATTCCACGTTTGGAGGTTTTCATTAGACTTCCAAGGAACTTGAGCGAGAGATCCATTAGACTTGATTGAACTAGGTGGGTAATACAAATGGGTTGCTTCGAATCTGATGTGTAATTTTTTATTAATAAAATAGTTGTCATGTGAATAAAAAAATGACTTGTCACCGCTCCATTAAACACATAAGCAAAGAAACTAACAGAAGTTAACGGGAGGACTTATAGCACTTATTTTTTAAACTTTAGGGAACAATAATGCTCATTTAAAACTTCAGGGATCAAAAGCACTCAGTCGGTAAACTTTAGGGACCAACAGTGTATTTTCGCCAAATAATAATAATGATATGGCAAGCTCTAGAGAGGTCAATAAAAAGTCAAAGGTTTCGGTTTTATATATATATATATATATATATAGATGATAAGAAACCATTACATATTTTAGAAATGTATGGTTTAAAAAAAGTGTAAGCTAATACCATGTATAATTTGAATCTCTTCTAAAAAAAGTGTATAATTTATACCGTATAATTGTGATTGTTTTTAAATATATTTGTGCATATGCACAGGGCTACACATTATTATCTAAAACATAAACTTTTAGTCCAATAATGTGCTAAACAATCTATTTAAAAAAAAAAAAAAACTAGAACAAGCAGATGCAAGCCTGTATGGCGAGGTGGAAAAGATGGATGATGGAAAACTATGGAACGAAAATGAAATGAGAAGGCTGTGTGAGTTTTCCATTGTTTGGCTGGGTGTGATAGGCCAAGAATGTATTGACCACTTAGGTAAATTAACCAATTAATTAGCCAAGTGAATTAATTAAGTCAATTTAACATACAATACGCGTGGTAGCACAAACAAATCACCAAATAACTAAATGCAGCGGAAATTAAATTTGACACGGGTGATTGTTTACGAATGGGGAAAACTACCGAGGCAAAACTCCACCGGGTGAATTTAAGGTCACCACTTCCGAGAATCCATTATTATCAAAATAAGCAGTTACAAGTAAAGGAATCCCAATACCTTATACCAACCTACAGTTGAACCCTTACCCCAATACACAATTGGACTTGTAATGTAGTGATAATCTCTCCTTTCAATGCACGGTTCCAAGTACATGACTAACCAATCGATGCACGGATCCCAGTACGTGACTAACACACCAACTTGAGAAAGATGTTGGCTGCAAAGTTCTTCAGTTCATCCACACGATGAAGATCAAGAAGCTCATTGGTTACAAAACCCTACGACGTACAAACGCAGTAGCTTCTTCAAGAAAAAGATGAACTATGGCAGATTGTCTCCGGTCACAATATGCATGTAACAACAAGTGCAACAACCTCATGACGACCCTTAAAATAATCCTTATATATGTCTAGGGTTGTGAGAAAAGAAAATTTAAACACATAGCTTGGATATGCGTGAAAAACAGATCTGGAAATCTAAATTTCAAAATTCTTGATAGATACAGCTGTCGAGCTATTTGTCGAACTTTAATGAATATCACTTCTTTACTTGATTCTTGAACAGATTTGCATGGCTTCAATACTTGGACTTGAACTCTTGTTTCTTGAAGTATTAAACACATCCTAGATCTATCCAATTACAAGTAAAGTGCATTTTGTCAAAAGATTAGCTAATTCTATATGACATGTTTTTAACATGTTCCACATATGTCCTAACAAGGTGGAAATTTGGGTGGATAGAAAATGATGAGTATGAGTGTTTTACATATGGACGCGCTAAAACTTAGTGTTTTACTCATTTTCTCTTTCTCAAATCTTGTATTCATTTTTCATTTCCAACTCATTTATGTTTGAGACGTGCTACGTCCACAACATTTTTACAATATTTTCACAACAAATCATAGATGGTTAGTTGTTATTGATTTAAATTTGAACCAAATACTAAGATTACTTTTTTACCCCAACAATAATAACTAGTAACAACCTGTCACTTAAGATTTGTTGTAAAAATGTTGTGGACATATCATTTCTCTTTATGTTTGGCACAAATTTTCTTGTCTTTTTTTTTTTTTTTTTTTTTTTCATTTTTCACTTTTCAATTAAAAATTCAACACAAACTTTGAGTTTTTTTCAATTCCTTTTTAGTGAAAATGAAAACGGTAAAAAGATGTATTCATTTTTTTTGTATTCAAAGTCTCTTTTTTGAACACTAAAAATGAAAACTAAGTACAAATAAAAGAGTCAAACCAATTTTTTAGCGATGGGCCTCACTCTTTGTCCTCCTAAATTAAAAGAAAAATGGAAATAAAAATGAAAATGTATGTGAGATTTAAAAGACATTATTAATCCTTTTTCCCCACCATTTCAAACTATAATTAGGACGTAACAATAAATTAATTTCTATCCTTCCACCTTGCCATCCCTCTTACCAAACACACATTATGGGAAATTAAAATATTTTTTATCTTTCAATTTTTCTATCTTTCAACATTTTCCATCCTCCCAACAAAACATGGTTCTAATAGTGTGTTTGGTTGAAGGTGTTTTATGTCTCTATCCTTCTACTTTTTCATCATCTTCACTAAAACACGCTTGGTGAAAAATACAAATATTTTCTATCCTTTTAACATTTTTCTTTCGTACCATTTTTTTCCATTTTTCTAACTAATATGGTATATGAAATTGCCAAGAACTTTGTATCTGAATTGGTATCTCTCTGTTAGGGGTGGCAAATGGGCGGGTTGGGTCATAAATGGGTTGGGTGTGTAATTACCCATTTATTCTTTTATGACCCGTTTATATATAAATTAATTACCCATTACCAACCCAACCCATTTGATTAGTAACCCACCAATTTAACCCAATATGACCCACATACCTCTAAAACTACTTGAATACCCTCTTGACCTCCAAAATATCTAAAATGACCCAAATACCCCTACACTTCCAAAATTACCAATATATCCTTGAACATCCAAAATTATCCCCAAAATCTCTAAAATGAGCAAAATACCCATAAAACCTTTAAAATGACCAAAACACCCCCGATATCTCTAAAATCACCAAATATGTTCAAAAACCACTAAAATGACCAAAATATCCCCAAAATCTCTAAAATGAGCAACATACTTATAAAACCTCTAAAATGACCAAAATACCTACGATATCTCTAAAATCACCAAAATATGCTCAAAAACCACTAAAATGACCAAAAGAGCCCCAAAATCTCTAAAATGAGCAAAATATCCCCAAACCTAAAAAATTACCAAAATACCTCCAAAACCTAAAAAATGGCCAAAATACCCCCTAAACCTAAATAATGTTTGAAATACCCCCAAAACCTAAAAATGACCGAAATATCCTCAAAACCTAAAAGATGACCAAAATACCCCCTGAAACCTAAAAAAATTACCAAAATATCCCATAAACCTAAAAATGACCGAAATACCCCTAAAACCTCATAAATTGTTACAATTTCCTTCTACAAGTTTTCAAATTTTGAATTGTTATACGATAGTTTATTATGAGTATTTATTACCAATGTGGGTAGCCATGACCATTTTATTATGTTAAGTTTATCTAAATTTTTATTTTTATGCAGTTATTATTATATATTTGTCATTGTTTTTATAAAAATATTTTAAACTAAATGACTAAACTCAACTCATTGGCTCTATATTAATTATTGACACACACAACCACACTCATTCATATATAAAATAATTCACTACGTGTTTACTTAACCAATCAAATACTTAAATAATCACTAACTTCGCAATTTTTTTCTTGAATTTTTCTAATTTTATGACAAAAAGTTATTTTAACATGATAACTTTGGAGAGAAAATGAGAATGAAAACTTTTTTGAGTGTGTTTGGTTGGGTGGGGAGGAAGGAAAATAAATGGTGAGACCTGGGTGTTTTCTCCCCGGACCCACTAAAAAGTTTTCTCCCCAAAATGGAGAGAAAACTGAAAGGAGAAAATGAGACTGCTTAATACATAAAAGTGGCCATGTCCTGTTCCTTATTTTTTTTTTTTTTTTTTTTTTTGGGCTGTGGGTGTGATAGTTGTTTTGTTTTGTTTTTTTTTTTTTGGGTTTAACTAGACATGATTTATTTTTTGGAACATGAATATTTTTTTTTTTTATAATAAATTGGGTGATTGCTTTTTTTTATTTTTGGTTGTTTGTCACTTTTTTATTTTAATTGGCCATCATTTTTTAACAAGAGTGTATGAGTAAATTTATACAAACTCACTTTTTCTATCCTTCCACTTTTCCACTCCCAACCAAACAAAAATGGGAGAAATTAAAATTTTTTCTATCCTCCTACTTTTCCATTCTCTCACTATTTTATATCCTCCCACTTTTTTACCCTCCAACCCAATGGACTCTTAGAGTCAGAAATACTTGTAGTAAGCATATATAAGATTTAAATCAGGGTGTGCAAAAATATTTTTAAGAAAAAATTAATGTATTAAACTAACAAAAAAATATATTAAATATATATCATTTTTTTTTGAAGTCAAGGGGTTCATTTGAACCCCCTGAGCAAAGTGTAGCGCCGCCCCTGGACAGGAGTAATTTATCTCTTCTTTTGCTATATGAAGGATAAGGGTGATTTTTCTCCTCTTCAATTATACCTCATGTATCTTTGCTCACCTAATTATTTGCGATCTACTTTGATGAGGGTCAAAATGTAGCTTGACGAGGCCTGTAAGTGGGCCTGACGGATCCATTTTCCTGGGCCGATGGAGGGTAAGCCCAACCTGTCCAGAAGTCCGAAATAGCAAAAGCCTTTGATGGAAAATACTTGCAAGACAAGTATTTGATCGACATGGAATCCTAAGGAGAAAAGAGTCCTAAAACGATAAGGATCCCAAAGGATACATGCAGATCTTTTCTATAAGGAAAGATCTCGCGAATCGCGATTGGGACTATTCCAAGTAGAGTCCTATAAGGAAAAGACTTCTACGCCAAGTATAAGAGGTCAACCCTCTACTACTATAAAAGGAGGAATACCTTCACAAATCGAGGTACACATAATTTACCCTCTCTAGCACTCTAGAGCTGTGAGAACTGATTCTAACTTGACCTTTGGAAGGTATTTGGCCGGCACCACACTGGTGCTCTCTGTTAGGTCTCTTCTGTTTTCATTGTGCAGATATTCTTTCGAGCGTTTGAAGATCGTGTAACTCACTGGTGATTTCTCGGCATCATCAGTTGGCGCCGTCTGTGGGAAAGCTGACTGACGAATTATCGATTCGAAAGCCATAGTAAACGCTTCCCGGATAAAAGAGTTGCATGGTGCTGACTCGCTCGATAGCAACTACGAACAACATTCAGGAAGACGAAGCTCGCACAACGGCCCTCGAGAGGCAGGTTCAGACCTTGGCCACTGCAGTGGAACGTCTCACTAAGGAGAACCACGATCTGGAGGAGCAGTTACGCCAAAAAAACGCAGGTCATGGCACCCAAGAGCAGGACCAAGAAGGCACTAGTGCCAATAGAAGGGAACGAGAAGGGCCAGAGGGCAGTAACGTCCCGAGTAGACCAGAGCGACAAAACCTAAGCATGCCGTCCCTCACGGATGCCACACATCCACATATTGCCCGAGATGCAAGCGATGAAGGAGCAGATGGAGGTTATGATGAACGCCCTCAAGGGACAGGTGTCTAGCGATCTTGACGATCTGGTCAATCGTACCAACTCACCATTCACTGCGGCAGTCAACTCTTTCCCTTTACCACATAAGTTCCGCATGCCACAGATTGACAGTTACGACGGAGTCAAGGACCCTCTAGACCACCTGGAGACCTTCAAAACCTTGATACACCTTCAAGGAGTAGCGGATGAAATCATGTGTAGGGCCTTCCCCACAACGCTGAAGGGTGCGGCAAGGATTTGGTTCAGCCGGTTGATGCCCAACTCCATCAGCACATTCAAGGAGCTAAGCGCTCAATTTACTGCGCACTTTATTGCGGGACATAGGTACAAAAAGTCTACGACTTGCTTGATGAGCATCAGGCAGCGCGAGGACGAAACGCTAAGATCCTACATATCCCGTTTCAATAAGGAAGCCCTCTCGATCGACGAAGCCGACGACAAGATACTTGTGGCGGCCTTCACGAATGGACTGCGAAAGGGTAAGTTTTTGTTCTCCATATACAAAAACGACCCGAAGACCATGTCAGAAGTACTTTACAGGGCCACCAAGTATATGAATGCTGAAGATGCGTTGCTGGCTCGCGAAGAAAAGCCAAAGAAAAGGGAGAGACAAGAAGATACGCGGCAGGATAGAGGACGCAAGATGGCAAGGACAGGGGAACGAAAGGATGATAGACGCTCCAAACCCCCTTTGGGCAGGTTCACGAGCTTTACCCCATTAACTGCCCCAGTCGACCAGGTCCTCATGCAAATTAAAGATGAAGAATCCCTGACTTTCCCAGGCAAGCTGAAGTCAGATCCTAACAAGAGGTCTAAAGACAAGTATTGCCGATTCCACCGCGACCACGGCCATGACACGACCGACTGTTATGACCTAAAGCAACAGATTGAAGCTCTTATCCGACAAGGAAAATTACAAAGGTTCATCCGTAAGGAAAGGACGGACCCCCCCCCCCCCCCAGGAACAGGCTCCCAGAAGAGAGAATGAACGTCCAAGGCCACCTATAGGAGATATACGAATGATCGTAGGGGGCACGGCAGTCGTTGGGTCGTCCAAGAAGGCTAGAAAAACTTACCTCAGGATGGTACAGAGCGTCCAATTAACAGGATCCGTACCAAAGATGGCATGAATCAACAATCCAATCATAGGGTTCTCAGAGGAGGATGCCCGGAGGTTACACCATCCGCATGACGACGCGATTGTGGTCAGCTTGCAAGTGGGAGACTACAACATACACCGGGTTCTGGTTGACAATGGCAGCTCGGCAGATATCATGTATTACCCGGCCTTCCAGCAGATGAAGGTCGACAGAGAACAGCTGATCCCGGTAAATGCCCCTCTTGTAGGTTTCGGAGGGACGAGAGTGTCCCCCCTTGGTGCTATCACATTGGTAGTAACCATAGGCGATTACCCCCAACAAATCACCAAGGACGTAACATTCCTCGTAGTCGACTGCTCGTTTGCATATAATGCTATTATAGGACGACCTACTCTTAACTCCTGGAAGGCTGCAACCTCAACCTACCACTTAATGATCAAGTTCCCTACAGAATATGGAGTAGGAGAACTGCGCGGAAATCAGGTAGCAGCGCGAGAGTGTTACGTCGCCATGTTAGAAATGGAGGACCAACAACAAGCGATGTGCATAAGAGAACAACGAGTGGTAGCAGAGCCAATTGAAGAACTAGAAGAGCTAATCCTTGACGAATCAAAACCCGAACGGACAACAAGAATGGGGACGCTGGCCAGCCAGCCAATATGTCAAGCCCTAGCAGCATTCCTCAGAATGAACCAAGACGTGTTCGCCTGGAGCCACGAGGACATGCCAGGGATTGATCCCTCAGTCATAGTCCACAAGTTAAACGTGAACCCTGCATCCCCACCAGTCCGACAGAAAAAGCGAGTGTTCGCTCAAGAGCGGGACAAAACAATAGCAGAAGAGGTACGGAAGCTAATAGAGGCAGATTTTATTCGAGAAGTCTACTATCCAGATTGGTTAGCAAACGTGGTCATGGTTAAAAAGGCGAATGGAAAGTGGCGAATGTGTGTCGACTTCACGGACCTCAATAAGGCGAGCCCGAAAGACAGCTACCCGCTCCCTCGGATAGATACCTTGGTGGATTCTACAGCAAGACACCAGCTCCTAAGCTTCATGGACGCCTTTTCGGGGTACAATCAAATCAAGATGGACGAGGCCGATCAAGAGAAAACATCCTTTATCACAAGCCAAGGACTTTTTTGCTACAAGGTGATGCCGTTTGGACTTAAGAACGCAGGAGCGACGTACCAGAGATTGATGAACAAAATGTTCGCGCACCAAATTGGGAGGAACGTACAAGTTTATGTTGATGACATGTTGGTGAAGAGCCTGCACGAAGTTGATCACTTGGACGACCTCCGTGAGACGTTCGACACACTCCGATCATATAACATGAAGCTGAATCCGAACAAATGCGCTTTCGGAGTGACGGCAGGGAAATTCTTGGGCTTCATGGTGTCCCAAAGAGGTATAGAAGTAAACCCAGAGAAAATACGGGTCATAATGGAGTTGAAACCCCCGAAGACGGTCAAGGAGGTTCAAAGTTTAAATGGCAAAATTGCAGCCCTGAACAGGTTCGTCTCGAAGGCAACGGACAAATGTCTACCTTTCTTTCGCACTCTAAGAAAATCCTTCGAATGGACGGACGAATGCCAAAGAGCCTTCGAAAATTTGAAGAAATACCTTTCATCCCCGCCATTGCTCAGCCCGTCCGAACCAGGAGAAGAGCTCTACCTCTACTTGGCAGTCTCGCAAGCAGCGGTCAGCGCGGCCTTAGTACGGGAGGAAGATGGGTCTCAAAAGCCCGTCTATTTTATAAGCCGTGCGTTCCGAGGAGCAGAAGAGAGGTACCCCCAGATGGAGAAAATGGCCTTCGCACTGGTAACTGCCGCACGTAAACTCAAGTCATACTTTCAGGCACATACTATCATTGTCCTGAGAGATCGGCCCCTAAAAAAAGCAATGAGTAGCCCTGAGGTTGCAGGACGGATGGCTTTATGGGCGGTAGAGCTGAGTGAATACGATATACAATACCGTCGCGAACTGCAATGAAAGGACAAGCCGTGGCTGATTTCATCGCTGAATTTACCCATCCGGAAGACCAGGGGGCAGAAAACGCAGCACAGTGGAGCACTGGTGGCTGGCCTAGACCTCGCGAAGGCAGCAGGAGCTGAAAACATTGTCTTGTATTGTGACTCCCAGGTGATAACAAGTCAGATTAATGGCGGCTACGAATGCAAAAACGAAAGAATGAAGAGGTACCTAGAAGCGGTGACAGATCCCCAGATCCCCAATTTATTTAGTTTTTTTTTTCTACAATTACTAGTTTTACTTGAGCAATTTCTTCAGCTACAATACTTTACGTACCTTTTTAAGCCCAAGGGGGCAGGTACTTTTTTACTAGCTTATGTTTTTGTTTTCTTTAACTAATTAGAGGAATATTCAGACTACTATGCTTTCCTACTTACAATTTCTACTAAAAGTCCACAAAAAAGACGGATCATCCCAATTGGATGAAGGCCCTAAGTCCAGAATTTGGGCGGGTATAAACTAAAAGTCCACAAAAAGGACGGATCATCCCAATTGGATGAAGGCCCTAAGTCCAGAATTTGGACGGGTACAAACTAAAAGTCCACAATATGGACGGATCGTCATAATAGGATGAAAGCCCCAAGTCCACAAAGTGGACGGACTCCCTATACGATTAAAAATTCAGTCCACAAAGTGGACGAACCATATATTAGTTATAAATCATGTTCACTCAGTGTACGGACCCCCTAGACGGGAGAAATTCAGGTCCACAAAGTGGACGGACCCCCTAGACGGGAAAAATTCAGGTCCACAAAGTGGACGGACGCCCTAGACGGTTAAAAATCCACAAGTCCACAAAGTGGACGGACTCCCTAGACGGGGAAAATTCATTTCCCGAAATGGACAGACCATTAAGGGATATAAGTTAGACCACAAAGTAGACGGACACCCTAAACGTTTTTAAAAAATTCAGTCCACAAAGTGGACGGACCAACTAAGGGTTAAAAGCTGATGGACCTTTAATGGTTACAATTATATAGTCCGCAAAGTAGACGGACTCCCTGACGACGAAAAATCCACAAATCCTCAAAGTGGACGGACCACTTAATAGTTAAAATTAACAAATCCACAAAAGTGGACGGATACTCTAAACGCTAAAAATTTCGGTCCGAAGGTGGACGGACACCTTAGGGGTTTGAAAATGATAATCCACGTAGTGGACGAATACCCTTGACAGTAAGGGATTAAAAATAGGACGGACAACATAGAAAGGGATTAAAAATAAGTCCACAAAGTGGACGAACCCCTTAAAATGTAAAATTCATCCATAATGCAGACGGATCCATTATGATCAGGCATGTAACAAAACAAAGTGAACGGATGAGATCCACAAACAAAGCCACGAATAAATATTAAATAAACCATTCAAGAGTGTTTACATAACATCTATGATGGATAAAGCTGTTTTACAACAATAAACAGTACAAAAAATACAACTATTTAGCAGCTAGAGTTTTCGTCGGCTGTTCAACAATGATGACGGGCTGATGGCCTCCCTCGTTTACATGTTTGGATTGAACTATCTCAACTTGGGCAGACTCCCCGTCGCCGATATGTCCACCGTCAGCAAAAAGGTCGTCAGTATCCTCTGAAGCGACGGGCAGGACGGAAGCTTGGGCTTGGTCACCCACTTTGATATTTGAGACATCGAGGTCGGGATTGGCCTTCTTCACCTGACGGAGAGCGTCATCAAAACCCTCCAAGAATGAGTCACCTAACTCAGACAGAAGGGCGTCGGAGTCGCGATATTCACGGATCGCTAACTCCTTAGCCTGACGGAGCCCATCCTTCAGGTGTTGAATCTCCTGGTCCTTCGCCCCAAGGGTCTTCTTCGCCTCCTCCATACTCTGCTCGAGTTCTTTTCTCAACCGCTCGGATAGCTCAAACTTTTTCTCCATTTTTGTTTTCCAACTCCGTAGTTGGTTTAGCTCATCCTCCGTCAGCTGAGATTTTGTCCGTACACGTTCCAGGGTCGCCTCATGCTTGAGACACCGTCCCATCAATCCTTTCATCATCACCATTGCCTAAGACCACAAGTTCAAAAAAGGAGGTTAGCATGAAGGCATAACTGATAAAACGGACGAGGAAAGAAGACGGACACATATATGACGGGTAGGATACCTGGGCAACAGCAAAAAGGCCCGACTCCCCCATGGCTTCCGTTGAGTGGTTCCCCAAGTCCTCGTAATCCTCCGTCGAAATTATGGACGAGATCTTCTCCAAGGCATGTTTAGAATCCTCACGAAGGAGGACGGGCGCTTTCTCTTGATTAGACGGAGCCTTCATTAAGCCTTTGCCTGCGCCATGCTTCGGTGGGGGATCCGTCTTCTCGACATCGGCCTTTAGCCCTAGGACGGGTTCCAAAGGAACTCTTTGTTTCTTGGCCGGACGGTCTCCCTTCAGCAGAAGTTTTCTTTTTGAGGATGGGTTAGTTGTAATCGTCGCCACCGGTGCCTCGTCACCGGACTCCTTTTTCTTTGCTGCTTGCGACCTAATCAGTGCTCTCCTCTTAGCATCGTCCATTTCTAAAATTAAAAAAAAAAAAAAAAAAAAAAAAAGAACGGGTAAAATCAACTGATGAAAAATGGAGACCGTTCAAGTAAAACTAAGATGACGGACTCACGTTTACGTGTTTTTTCTTCGTACTTAATGGCCGCTTGTGTAGGCTCGGGTCCGTCGCAGTACCAGTGAATGGTGTTGAGGTTGACTAGTTTTGCCCAAGCCCTTTCTTCAGCCTGAGTCTTTGCAAAGATCTTCTCAAGAAAACTGAACTCCTCAAGAGTAACTTGTGGACGTCGTCTAACTGCAAAGAAGAACGGTCAAAATTCCTAAAAAGGAGAAAGCAATAAACTAAATGGCAGTAAAAAATAATAATAAAATTGTTAGGACGGGTTCATACTGGACGGGTTCAATATGCCCCAAGTTGTGTCGACGTGCATGTGTTCCGTCTCCCCTGGGCGACACATCCAGTTGTCACCTTCTAAGAAGAAGTACCGGCTCTTCCAATCCCTATTGGAGTCAGGTGTTTCGTATATGACTTTCAACAACGGACTCCTGGGTACAAAGCTGTACATCCCCCTTGACCTGTCAATCTCGTCCGGACGGTAGCAGTGAAGGAATTCCTTCACCGTCAGACATCTGGCACCGCCGGACATGGCACCGTACAGGATCTCCATTGCGATAAAGACCCTCTAAGCGTTCGGTGACACTTGGTTGACGGATAGACCCAAACATTTGAGAAGTCACGATGGAGGGAGCTTAAAGGGAACCTAAGTCCCGCCTTCAGCATCTGCTCATACACTCCGACACCATCTACCCCTTCGTAGTAGCATTTCTCTGACTTATAGGGCAGACGGATGGGGATGTTACTAGGAATTTGATAAATATCCCTAAGTGTTTTGAAGTGATTCTCCTTGATAGTAGACACGAAATTATTCACCGTCCACTCCGGCAACATGATGAACTCCCTAAGTCCATCAGCACCCACGACGGATCTTATTGTTCGCTCCTCACCGTTATCAGAAACCTCTTCTTGGTCAACCATCTCCATATCCTCATTTTTTGAGGACGAGGAAGAGGCAGACGGGGTCCTCTCTTCATTTGGACTCTCTGAGTCTCTATGACCGGACGGATATACTCCTTCGTAATCCACCCCGTCACGGACGAATGACTGGTTACTCGACGCACTAGACATCTCCTACATATGACGACAAAACCTAAGACTCAGACGGGTCTAGAAATTGTGACGGGTGTATAGTGTACAAGATATTAAATTACTTAAAATAAGGGCACCGTATTTACAGTATTCACGGATAGAAAATACTTACCAATTTTGAATGGACGGAGAGAACAATTGATGACGGATGAATCTAGCTGAACGGGGAGGTCTCTGTAAATGATGACGGATGGTGCTCTGACAATGATGACGGGTGCGCTCTGACAATATTCTTCCGCTGAAAGTGAAGAAATGAAGGGGATAAAACCCTGTATTTATAAAGGGAGTGCACGGAACACGAAGCGACGCTTCGATCCGAGATAAAAACCAGTCAGAATGCAACACGTGTCTTGCGCTTTAATGGTTTCCGGACAACCTGGCAAGCGTTTGCGCCAGTTGACGGCTTTTTCGCTGAGACCGTCGACCCCGCTGGTCCTGGATCCGTCTGGCCATTCATAATAGGACCGTCATCCATTTAACCTTTAACCGTCACCCCACTGGCCCTTTCCCATAACCATGACGGACCTGTAGGGTGAAGGGGGCAACTGATGAGGGTTAAAATGTAGCTTGACGAGGCCCGTAAGTGGGCCTGACGGATCCATTTTCCTGGGCCGATGGAGGGTAAGCCCAACCTGTCCAGAAGTCCGAAATAGCAAAAGCCTTTGATGGAAAATACTTGCAAGACAAGTATTTGATCGACGTGGAATCCTAAGGAGAAAAGAGTCCTAAAACGATAAGGATCCCAAAGGATACATGCGGATCTTTTCTATAAGGAAAGATCTCGCGAATCGCGATTGGGATTATTCCAAGTAGAGTCCTATAAGGAAAAGACTTCTACGCCAAGTATAAGAGGTCAACCCTCTACTACTATAAAAGGAGGAATATCTTCACAAATCGAGGTACGCATAATTTACCCTCTCTAGCACTCTAGAGCTGTGAGAACTGATTCTAACTTGACCTTCGGAGGGTATTTGGCCGACACCACACCGGTGCTCTCTGTTAGGTCTCTTCTGTTTTCATTGTGCAGATACTCTTTCGAGCGTTTAAAGATCGTGTAACTCACTGGTGATTTCCCGGCATCATCATACTTGAACCTATCGTCATCCACCATCCTTCTCTTCTTAACAAATTGAATGTTCACAACAGATAATGTTCTATCATTTGTTAACTCTACTACCTCTACTTATACATCTCTCCTGGATTGTTAAATGTCAAGCACTTAGTACTTTCTTTTACTGTATGTTTTTATAGTTAAATGGATAATAAGATTTTAGTCTCCTAGTATCTTTTTGGTGATTTAATTTTTTTAACATTAATCATTTTATTAACAAGAAAAAAAAAAAAAAACTAGAACATGAGGATACTGAAATTGGGAGAAAAAAATTCTACTAATACATGTTTGCATCATGGTTTTGAAACCCAAATCGTTCAAACTTCAAAGAATCGGAGCATAGAGAGGTTTAAGGTTTTAAAGGTCGAACTAAGGTTGAACTGCGATGACATCATAATTAATTTAATAGTTATTTAATACAAAAAAATAATTAAAATAAATGTGTAAAATTATGTAATATTGACTAAATCAATATTTAAAAATTCTGCTTTCCGCCCCTGAGCCGAACCTTCTCTAATGCCTCAGTAGTCAATGGATGATTTGGTTATCGTGACAGGTTTCACCTCATAAGCCTCCATGGACTCCCTCACGATTGCATTGACAACCTCATCATCATGATCTTCATGGGACTCATCTAACGTTGCATGCAATATGATCCCTCAACAATTGGCAACCTTGATGTGCCAGTTCATCAAGCAATCCTTGATATATCTTGTCTTGTGCTTCAACTTGGACATTCATGTTAATAAGCGAATATGACAAGCGAAAACCATTATCTTGCGATAGCAACTGAACTCACGTTTGGAGAGCTTGTCATGTTCACTTTGCGTAAATCACAATTGCCAAAGGCCTGTGGAAACTCGTCCTCCAACCCAATTAAACCTACTATATTTTATTTTATTATTTTAAGTATGATCCAAGCCCATATAACATATGTTAGAGGTATTGGGTTTATGTGTGTAGGCCCAATTCTATTGTAAGCCCATGTATGCTTAACCCTAGTTATCTCTCTCTATATAAACCCTACTTAGGGTTCATTGTAACTTAGGGTATGTTTGGTAGACTATAATAGACACTGTAATGTAATAGTTATTCTTATAGTTTAGTTATTCAATAGTTTGATTATATTTTTATTACGGGGAGTAGTCATTCCTTATGAATAGTTATTTTTTAAAATGAAGAATAACTATTGCTCTCTAAAAAGGTTGTAAATTGTAATAGCTATTTTTTAGTTGGTATATTAATTTCTAGAATTAATATATTTCCAAATAAACAAATTTTCTATATGCACATAACAATTATGAAAATAAAAAGTCATAAAAAAATAACTAGTCTTTCTTTCAAATTTAAAAAACATTATTTTTTAGGAAATAATTATATGAGTAAGATATTTCCTAAAATATATCTTAAGTTTTATTCTAATGTTAGAATTTAGACAATTTGATTTAAACATTTCATTATCTTCAAAGTTCTATTATTGTGTTGTCACCAAACAAATGAATAGTAATAAATATTACATTACAACATATTGTATTCCTTGTAATATCTATTCATACTCCTATGTAATCACCATTATAATCTACCAAACGTGTCCTAAGTAAATTGATAATATAGTGAAGATGTATCCGTCAAGGATTACTCTCTGTAGATGTAGGCTATTAGACCAAATCACATAAAACTTGTGTTCTCCTCTCTTCTGTCTATATTCTCTTTCTCCACGCTCATAAAAGGAAATTTGAAGGAGTGTAATTTAGAGGGTATGAGTAAACGTTTTTTTAGACCTTTTGCATGAGCCTAGGTCATGTGTATTGCAAAGTGGCTTACAGTACCTAAAACTCATGGAAAGGGCCTAATACCCAAAATATTCACCTGAACCGAGACTTCTCTTTTCTACTGTGGCTAAGTGTTCTGACTAGCCTATTCTTAGACCTTTTACCATAGTGGCCCCTTAGCTATCTTAGGCTGCTGACTGCCACAAAGAGCAGCTTCCCAAGGAGACGAGAAGCCTGGGAAAAAGGCACCCAATCAAAATTAGTCAAGGCCTTCTCCTAATTGTGCTAAAAACCACCCTTCCCTTTTACCTAAATAAAGCAAATTAACTATTAGTTTAATATCATGGGGGACCATAACCTCAGCCATTATTCTTAAGCCAGTCATTAAGAGCATTCTAAACTTGATATAAAGCCTCCCCATCAGATCAAGCAAGGCCAATCACGTTTTATCTCTAAAACCACAACTTTAGAGCAAAAACCATCTCAACCACTTAAGATTTACAATATTCTGAAACTTAGAGATAAAAATAGTGGTACCGAGGAGTCTTCTCACTCTCCCTCACCACCTCTCTTAAATTCCTCTTCCTGTTATATGTAAAAAACAGTTCCAAATTTAATGAATTATGCATATTTTCCATCCCTTTGTTGTTTTGCACTTTGGTTTCATTCTTGTGATGCACCACTAGCCTTTGTACATTCAATATTGGAATTTTGGGTTTGAATATCTCCATTTAATCACACTTACGGGGAATTTTGGGCTTGTTCTACCATTTCGGCCATTGTCACAAAACATCCCCAATGCATGGGTTCATATTTAGGAATCTAGGCACACGCAAATCTTCACCATGAAGTTTTTTTTTTCTCCAAATTTTGATAAACACAAGCTCAAATCAATCTCCCTATATTCAAATCAAAATTCAGCAAATTCAGATCAACATTAATCAAATACAGATCAGCCTCCAGAAATCTTAGTTCTTCAATCCCTCATGCATACGACAATCCTTTGAAATTTGACCATGCTAGTTCTTTTTTTGATGACAGAAATGGTGGGTTTAGTTAGAGTTAGTCCGATTTAAGGTCCATCCGTACAAGAAGCGATCAAAGAGAGAGGTTTCTACGAGGTGTGATGAGATTCGCCACGATGGTGACAAGGTGGAGTCATACGATGATTGAGGCACAATGCCTAAGTCTTTATAGTGGGCTGCATTTGATGACTGTGGGAGGGCGATTAGTTTGGCTTTGGGAAGGATTCAACAGTTATTGCGAATTCAAGCAAGATCGTGAGGACCCCCTAGATGCATTGATCTAAAAAAGAGACTAGAGATACAAGAGAGAGAAAAGAGCGAGAGAGGAATGAATCTTCTTTTTTTAAAAGAAGAAAAAATGTTATCAAGATAGATGGAAGAACTAATGGTGACAACATATGTAAACTTACAGGACTAGGCCCTTTTGGATATATACCATTGTTAATTTCTTTAAAACATTCTCCCCTCTCCTCTTGTATGTGTGTGTGTAAAAATACTTAGTATTCTAAAAAAAAAAAGGTGACAAAAATAAAATTTAAAGGATTAAAATAACAATTGACCAATTTTAACGATGTAATTTGCATTTTTTTTCCTAAAATATTTTGTGAAAAATGTTGTGACTGAGACCTATTGAATAGGAAAATAATATGGGTTATTACTACTTATCCACAATATATATATAAAATCACTTAGAAAATTAACAAACTAGCCATGCACAATTAGTTTTATTCTTTAATGGTAGGTAAAGTCGGATAAATAACAATTATAAAGGTCCGGAGGAATAGAGTCCATCCAGAGCACTAAAGAAGAAAAATATCTCGCTCTCTTGACTAAAGCATGTGCCAAAGCATTACTTTGCCTAAGTGTATGAGAGAAAGTAAAATGCTATAAAAAAAAACTAGCCGTATAAAATATATTTTTAATCAAGTGACCAAAAGAAGAGTGCAGCAACCCTCTATGTCAAAGTGCATTAAGGTTTGTTAATCCTTGTACTTGATTAGTGAACATTTTGTACAATGTAAGGGGAAAAAAATAGAAAACTTTCAATTCATTACTATACTATATATAATAAAAGGGAAAAGTTAATGGATGCTCTAAGTTTAAAGACATTAGTTTAGAAAATATTTTTATGTAATTTTTTTTATAACTTTTTATATTTTCTATAAAAATGATATCAAAATTTCTTAAAATGATCTAACTAACAAATGCTTTAAAGGCATCCTACTAATAAAAAAATTTGCATCCTACATATTGGAGACATGTAAACGGTAATATATGTATTTGTTTTTTAATAATGGCAGCTTGCCACGTGCATACCCTTGCACCTTCTGAATGGAACCTAGCCGTAACATTCTCGTGGGTACATAACATAAGGTTGATATTGTTTGTTTTTGTTTTTTGGTTTTTTGAAAAGGTTGACATGGTTTACAAACGTATTGCATGAAAGCTAATTAGGTGCAACAAAATAACCAGCAACCAAAACGAGAAAAACGAATATGAACTACTAGAACCTCACTGTACTAGAAAGAATGTGTGTTGACAATTTTTTTTTTTTTTTTGATTCAATGAACTATGAGCATAAAAATTATTCGTAAGATATAATATATAAGTAAATGATAAAATAGTAAAAGTGGGTGTCATAGGATAGGACGCGCAACGTGGGGGGCACTTTAACGTAGGATTGGAGGTTCTAAAAAGGTTAGTTATGGCAGTTTAAGTCTCCAAACCGAGTTTCCCGCGGAATAGAGAATCATCTGCCTCTGCCCCAAAAAACATAGACCAATCAGAGGGAGACGGTGTTTACAGATCATTTTTTTGCTTCCTCTGTTTCCAGATCTCTTTTCTCTGTTCATTCTTGATTCTTCTTCTTCTTCTGCATTTCCCATTATTAAATAGCAATTAATTCTCTTCCTCTTTCTATCTGTCTCTGTCAATTTAGTTTTATGTGACTTGCCTCTTGTCTGGTCTTTGGATCCCAGGTAAATGCTTATTCTTTTTGTTTTTGTTATTTTTTTATAAATGTTGATCTACATGAATGTTTTTTAATTTTCATATGGTTTGTACATTGGCAATGTTTAGCAATTTTTGTCATTATGAAGTTTCCTTATATTGATGCTTTGAGATTAAAACAGAGCAGGGGAGCCTTTGAAAATTAGAGAAAAATAAAGAAAAATGTAATTGATTGAATTTCTTTTACAAGTTTTTTTAAAAAAAAAAAATTTTTATGGACTTTCTTGGCAACCAAACTGATCTCCATTTATTTGTTTGTGGGTTTTCACTAATTTTCGTTTTCATTTTTTGATAATTTTTTCCATTTTAATATATTAGAGTCATGATTTGATATATGGGTTTTGATAGGAACAGTTTTGATACTGGAAATCCACGTTCATTGGCTTTGCATGGGTTTTTGAGATTGCTGCATTCAAGAGTTGAATTATGTTCTGCTGTGGAGGTGCAGAGGAAGAAAGCCATGGTCCACCAGCTCACCAATATACTGCACCACCTAGAGGGGGAAATATGTATGGTGGAGGTAACATACTTCAGCCCCTTTTCAAGCTCTATTTAGTTTTATTTTGTCAAATTTCATTTCATTGGCTTGTTTGATTACAATTTTATGATCCATGTTAGTACAAAAGGATTAAATTGCATTACACAACAAAGAAAAATGTCCAAATGATTTCTTTTTTGCTGTAGAGGCATCAAGACGAAAATTTTTGTTTCTTATTGTACAGTTCTTTAGCTAAAGCATATATATTTTAGGCTAAAATATTGTTTTCGTCCCTAAAGTTTGCATTATTTTGGTTTTCATCCATAAACTTTAAGAAGTTCATCTTTTCATCCCTCAACTTTGTAAATAGATTTTTACAATAGTTTAGGTACAAAGACAGAACCTTTTACAATAGTTTAGACTTTAGAGATGAAAAACGAACATTTTTAATTGAAAATTGTAACATTTCAATAGCTTAAGGATGGAAAATTAACTTTTTAAAGTTTAGGGGACGAAAATTATATTTTAGCCTAAATTTATTTTATACATAAGTTTTACTAGCTAATATGCTCTATGATGAATATGCTTCACACAATTATGTACTATTTCATTGCCAAAAAAGAAAGAAAAAGAACAATGTATACGAAGTTTAGAACTCTGGACTTTCCTATGGATTTTTTTTTTCTTGATGTTTACTTTACAAACTTATTAGTAATGTAGGCAGCATGTGACTCTTGATGGGATCTCTATCATGGATAACAATCAAATTACACATTAGATACGTTTTCTGTGTGTGCATGTATTTTGGTAAATGGCCTTAGTTTTTCAGATATTTGAATGATGATGAAATATTGTGTTCTGTGAATTACAGGCAGCGGGAGAGGAGAGCCAAGGGGTTCCAACATGGTCAGAACTGGAGCTCCACAGCAAGTATTACCCATAGAAATACCAGCACTATCGTTGGATGAGTTATATAGGTTGACTGGTAATTTTGGTTCAAAAGCTTTAATAGGTGAAGGTTCTTATGGCCGGGTATTCTATGCAAAATTAAGTAATGGTCAGGCTGCAGCTATAAAGAAGCTGGATACCAGTTCATCACAAGAGCCAGATTCTGATTTTGCAGCTCAGGTGAGATTTTAGGACATTCTATATTTTTTTTGGTGACGGCAATGTGTTTGGCACTTAATTCTGATACAATCTCTCTCTGCTATCACGGTTCATGCAGTTATCAACAGTTTCGAGGCTTAAGCATGAGCATTTTGTTGAGTTGATTGGGTATTGTTTGGAAGCAAATAACCGAATCTTGATATATCAGTTTGCAACAATGGGTTCTTTACATGACATATTACATGGTACGCCCACTTCTATTATTAATATATATATATATATATATATTTTTTTTTCCATTTTCCTTGGTTCACATGTTGTTTGATTCAAAATTTGTTTACTAATGCAGGAAGGAAAGGTGTACAAGGTGCTGAACCAGGTCCAGCTCTAAGCTGGAACCAGAGAGTTAAGATTGCCTATGGGGCAGCTAAAGGCCTTGAGTTTCTGCACGAAAAGGTGCAGCCTCCTATAGTTCATCGCGATATCAGATCCAGCAATGTCCTACTGTTTGATGACTTTCAGACCAAAATTGCCGATTTTAACTTGTCAAATCAGTCTTCTGATACAGCAGCTCGGCTGCATTCAACTAGAGTCTTGGGAACATTTGGCTACCATGCGCCAGAGTAAGCTTTAGCTTTACTCTAATTTAAGCTTCTGTATTGAATTTATTACCCTTATGTAACTACTATTAAATTCCTTTAAAAGTCTCCTGTTGAATACGAAAAGATGAACAGATTTGCCTGAATATATGAAAAGCTGTTACCTTTATCTGGATTGTATTAAAACATTTCTTGAATGAACTGAACCGACCAATTATGTGTAGACTACAAGTTCCCTACATTTATTTTTGCTCGTAGCTCTTCTTATGTGTCCCTAGTGAAAGACACTTTATTCTGCCTTTCCTTTTTTTTTTTTTAAATAAACATTATTGCTTTCTGTTCAGGTACGCCATGACAGGGCAGATAACTCAGAAAAGTGATGTTTATAGCTTTGGAGTTGTTCTTCTAGAGCTCTTGACAGGCCGAAAGCCAGTAGACCATACAATGCCCAAAGGGCAGCAGAGTCTTGTTACTTGGGTATGTTTCCTGCTAGTTTGGTCTAAGTATCATTGTCTACCAATTTTTGATTTCAGTTGCTTTCGCCACCCCAATATACACCTGTGATGGGTGTTCTAATTCTACAGGCAACTCCAAGATTGAGTGAGGACAAAGTGAAGCAATGTGTTGATCCTAAGCTGAACAATGACTACCCACCAAAGGCAATTGCTAAGGTTTTCTTCATTATCCTCTTTTAACATTATTGTTTTACAACATACAAGTATTTTAAGGGTGTGAAATGTGTATTGACTTACTATTAGGATAACCTCCCCTCCTAGGCTATCATGTTAAAAGTTTGGCCGGATAGTTAGCAGAAACATCAAAACAACTTCCCTTTTAATTACAGTCATTGCAATTGCAATCTTTAGCTGATCTTGAAATGCAGACAGACTTGCCTGTATTCAGAAGCACCTTTTCCATTTTAGTTCATCTTGATAGAGTCTTGAATAATCTCTAACTGTTTTGTTGATTGTATATAAGATATGTTGCTTTCATGTTGCATTCGTGTTACATTCAAACGTTAAATTCATCCAACTGATGTGCTTGAGTCATATTTTTAAGCAAAAGTTCAAGGTGCTTTGTTTTTCAGAAAAGCGTTAACTTTCTTACCTTGCTTTCATGTGATTGTCTCAGTTGGCAGCAGTTGCAGCACTTTGTGTTCAGTATGAGGCAGACTTCCGGCCAAATATGACAATTGTTGTGAAGGCTCTCCAGCCACTTCTTAACTCAAGACCAGCAGGCCCAGACTCCCGTGCGTAGAATAATCACCACAGGATCAGAGAAACCTGTCTTCTTTAATTTGTAACTTTTCCCCTCTTTCTTGTAATTGTATTTTCATTATTCTACAATTCACTGAATTAAGCACAGCAGAATCATGTTCTGCTTAAGATCCTGTGAAATTAAAAGCATAATGGACTTACACCTTAGTGTGTAATGCACGTACAAGGACTTTAGTTCTTATTTGTTTCCCATGTATGAGAATCAAAGACTAGAGTACTTCAAATAGATCATATGAACGTTTAAGCAGCTGGTGGTTTTTTCCCATTTGTTTCTGTGGGATGTACAACAGTACAAGTATTCATTACTCAATTCCAATTATGTCTCAAGTCCTAGTTAGATCATTGTAACTCTTTATGTTGATTGAAAGGGAAAAAATTGTCTTGATTTAAGGCACCGATTGAAAGAATGATACTGTGGTGTTATCAATCATACATAGGCAATTGTCACCCCTGATGTGGCAGGCTGCAATAGCAGTGGGTGACACATTGGCACCTCCAAACATGGCGAAACGATATTATAGGTGTCCAATGTGTCAATGAGGTGGACAAATGGGTAGAAATAGAGACCAAAAAAAAAATGATGAATTTTTCTTTAGCGTCCGGTCAATATTGATCAATGGCACAGAAGACGTGAATTCGTGTCTTAAAAATTAAGTTATCACTTGCCCTATTCAACAATTGAGTTGCCACAGTTTGAGGGGAATTTCATGTCCCAGGGAAACTCCACATGGATAATCAAAGAAGGAAAAATCTAACAATGTATTCAATAGTCTGTGTATTGATGGTATTAACATCAAATATCTTTATTTCCATTAAAAATTGTCGGCATCAAATGAGAATAGTATTAGTAGCATATTTATGTTTAGGGGAGCATGAGAGAGAGAGGAAACCTGCATATCTCATCACAGTTTAAGACCTTTTTGAGGTTATGTAAACCCCAATTATAATTGCTTCAACTGGGTCTATCCACCAACTGAATTTATCTTTAACAATAGCAGCAGCCAGACCAGCTGTATTAATTTTTGCATTGATGTAATAGTTCTAAAAAATTTTCAATAAATTGAACAGTACCATCGCGCACCCTTGGTGCGTTGGTCAATTCACAAGTATAAGTGTTTGTGGGGTGTGAGGGGGCAAGGGTTGGAGTTCAAGTCTCCAAGGAGGAGTTTCACACACATATACACTTAAATTATGCTAGATTAGAATTTTTATCTTATATCAATAAATAAATTGAATAGTTCTCCAACTAGGATTGGACACATGTATGGGACAGAAATGAAATACAAGTGTCATAAAAACTTAGCATCAACATGACGATCTTGCTTCTAGAGTTTCTGCAGTAAATCCAAGGTACACGTTTCACTTTCACCCCTGCACCATTCATCACAATTGCAAGCAATCAAATAAATTGCTCTGAAGTCAACTTCTTAGAAAGTTAAAGGTTTCACCAGTTAGGAAATATGGAATCAATGTAATAGTACATCTTTATAAAACTTGAATTGAGTTAGATAAAGATAATAGAAGAGAGTTTAAGCACAATAAAGGATTTAAACTGAATACTTTAAAATTTAAAGCATTCATTGTTTTATGGATTTATAAAAATCTAAGCTTAAGAGTTGTAATGTTTTTCATTGAAGTAATTGCAAAGACATCAAATCGTTTGCAAGTTTAAGACCATTCTATTCAAATTTTAATGCAAGTATCTTGAGTTTGCATAAACATGGATCCTGTTCATATTATGTATTGTCCATAATGGAAGTAATATGAAGAAGAATTCCTACACTTTCTTGGATTTTATTAATTACATTGACTTTTATTTTTTTAATAAACAGATAAAATGATAATGTTAAGAAAAAGCATCAAGGAATTTTAATCATTGGCATTATTTAAAAATTTTGCGGTTGGAGAACATTTGCTCGCCTGTACATGTTCCAACACCTTTAAAAAAATAAAAAATGTGACAAGCAGTTCTTGGGGGCTACCCTCTCAATATTTGCCAGCCTGGACAATAAGGCTTACCAGAAATCAAATATTATTTGAGAATTTATCACTCATCTTGTTCAACAAGGTTATTTGAAAATTTCTTTAGCTAGATGAGCAAAATTATTTTCTGATGTACAACCAGACATTCTTCGTGTACTTTAGGCTGATTTTGTTTGGGCTCTTGAGTAATTAGTGATGTTTCTAAAAAACACCTAAGGTTATTTGAAAATTTCTTAGATTTTTAAATGGGCCAGTGGCCCAGTATATAACTGCATCATGTAACATCGGATGTGAATGTGAATCTAGTATATATTCTAAATTCTGTTCCAAGCTTATGGATGGGCTTTTCCCGGCCCAAAATTGATGAATTTCCGCAATGGACCTATATAATAACCTCAATTACATCAATAATGGCTAGGCCCTTACATTTTTGTTTGACAGTTATTAAAGAATGGATTTAGCTAAAAGAAAATCATAAAAGAATGAAATTGATAAAATATAAAAGAAACAAAAGGAATAAAAATTTTATTTTCCCTTGTTGAATGTTTAGAAGGATGGAATGAAAATAAGTGAAAAAAAAAATTTCATTTTATAACAACAATACTATTATATCATTTCTTAAAAATTTTCATTAAAGAAGTCTCTCAAAATCATGCAGTTGCATGCACTCAAGAACTCCACACTAGCTAAGAGTTTTGTAGCTTAATTGACATATTCTAATAGATAAAGTGTTTGAGAGTTTAGGAGGTAAGGGTTCAAGTTACGGAATTAACAGCCATATTATAACTATCTCAAAAAAAAAAAAAAAAAAACCTTCACACTATGCCAGTACTATGATGGTGAGCTTCTAGAGGTATTGACCTTGAATTTGTGAGCTTTCCTCCTTCTTAATTTATTTTTGAATTATATATTTTCCTTTCCCTTTTTTGTAGTACAAGCTTTATATAATAAGTGATGTTGGAGATATTACAAATTTTATTACACAACTTTAAAAAACTAATCCATCACTAATTAAAAAAGAGAAAAAATCCTTCTAAAAAATTTACAAAAAAATCCAAACATTCATTTATTATGTTTTTTAAATCCATTAATCACATATTATGTTTTTTAAATTAATTAATCACATTCACCACATCTGTTTATAAAGGATATGTAGTATAATATGTAGTATCTATAGCATTTTTCTTATTTAATACTCCTTAGAATTTAATGATTTCGTAGCTGAATTGCTCTATTTCATTTGTAAAGCTTACTTGGGATGTTTTCCTTTCATTGCACTCTGTTAATGTCACATTTTTCTAAAGCAAAAGAGAAAATTTAATTGTATCCTATTTTGTGTTCTCCACAGTGTTTTTGGGTTTCAGTTTTTTTGAAAACTAAAAACAATGCCCAAACAACATTTTGGCAGGTGGGACACACAATTTTTAGAAACGAAAACAAAAAGCACCCCAACCAAACAAGCTCTAAGCTTCTTCCTAAATCCTAATTCAAAGTTAAATACATGAATAGCTAATATACAAAGACTCGCCCTAGCCAATGTAGTGACCCCACCCTCAACTTTAGCTAAGAAGCACCCTCCATCCACTTCCCCTCTTCCTCTTCCGTGTGACCAAAAGCCCGCTTGTCCCGTTTATGAACCCATTTTCTAATTCCCTCATCCAATCTCATGAGAAGCAAGCGAATTTCAAATCCTCATTCCCCGTTATAACTATTGAATTATCAAAAAATTTATAATTTATAAAATAAAAAAAAATGGTGCATGCATCTCTTGCAATGGTGATGTCAAACTCCGATACGATCATTAAAACTAACTAGCTAAGGTCTTGTGCATCATACTGGACATTTTGAAATATCTTGTAGAATTTATCTTATGTTCCATGAATAATGTTTATTATGTGTTATAAAATTTTGGAAATCAATTTAATTATATTACATGTTGTTATAAATAGAGGAAATGCAAATTGTAAAACTTAATATAATAAAGAATATGAACCTATTGCTAGAAATTGTTTTAATTGTTGCCAAAACAACTAATTTTGAGCAAGAATTTCATATTCCAATTCAATTATTTTATGTAAATCTTAGATAATATAATTAAAGCACCACATATAAATATTTATTACATAAAAAATGAATTCATTTACCTTATTAATATCTTTTTTTAATTACATAACATAAATTTAATAGTGTTGGTTCCACACACACGCGCACACACATGCGCGCGTGCGCACACAAACACACACACACACATACACATATATATATTGTTGAGATAAATATAATTAAAATTATATGAAAATATTACTGTAGTGAATTCATGACTATTAAATTATTTCAACTAAATTAAGCACACAATTATTTTTTAAAGTCTTAATTGTATGTGTTAATAAATTTGATTTCCCCTTTTGATGGTTTTTGTTTCAAACGGTTGTCAAAGCAACTAAACATGGAGAAGAATGCCTTATTTCAAATCAATAAATTTTTTAATAGTAATTATTCTTATATAAATTTTATAATAATAATCATAATAAATTCTTTTAATATAAATAATTAGTGCACCATTTATAGAGAATTACTACTGAAGATAAAATCATTTACCCCATTAATACATGACAATTAATTACTTTGGCCTAAATGCACGTTATTGATGAGATGGAAAGTTAAGAGAATTTCACTTTCTTTCTTAAGGATGTACCACATGGAAAAACCTTAGACAGTCATAGCTTAGATTCCTGCTTTTGTATATTTTTTTTATAGTACTATTCTTATATAAAATTATAAAAATAACCATATAAATTACTTTTAACTATATAAGTAAATTACAAATGAGTCATGGAGGTTTACTAAGTTTTATGGAGAGCCAGATACTCAAAGACGTCACAAATCTTGGGATTTGCTTCACTTACTCAATCGTCGCTTTTCTATCTCTTGGTTATGTGCTGGTGATTTCGATGAAATTATAACCGATTCTGAAAAAACTCAATGGAAGTAATAGAAGTCACAACCAAATGCAATTTTTTCAAAATTCTATTGATGAGTGTGGATTTATGGACCTTGGGTTTGTAGGTTCTCCATTCACTTGACAGAAACACTTTGCATATGGTCACTCAATTTAGGAAAGATTGGATCGGGCTTTTGCATTGAATGATTGGCTTCTCAAATTTGTTGGGTCACGGGTGCATCATTTACATTGCAGCTCTTCAGATCATTCCCCATTATATATTTGTCCAACCGGCCTTGAACCTATATTTGTCGAAGAAGGCCCATTCCAAACCTTTCCGGTTTGAAGAGATGTGGTTATCTAATAAGGGTTGTACTGAAATAGTGGAAGCAGTATGGAACTCTCATGATTTTTTAGAACCTCACTTTAGGGTCATAAATAAAGTCACTAAGGGTCTGTTTGAGATTCGCTTATTTTGTTGAAACTGAAAATTTTTTGCTAAAAGTACTGATAATAAAGGTAAAAGTTAGCTGAAATAGTATAGTGGGACCCATGAATAGTATCAAAAAGTGCAATGGGACCTATGAATAGTAGCAAAAATAAGCTGAATAGTAAAATAAGTTGGCAAAATTAATCATGCCAAACAGACACTAAGGGTGTGTTTGGATACCGCTTATTGCTGAAAACTGAAAACATTGTAACAAAATAATTTTTAAATGTGTGAATAGTGCCGTGGGACCTATTTTTAATGAAAATTTTAGTGAAAAAAGAGGTTTGTGGGTCCCGTAAACAGTGCACGAGACCCACTATTTAAATGCCTAACGCCCAAACCCAGACGCCAAACTAGGAATGGCAACGAGTCGGGTTCGGGCGGGGTTTTTCCATACTCGGACCCGACCTGCGGGCCAAGACCTGTGGCCTGAACCCGGCCCGTTTACTAAATGGTTTTTTTTTTTTTTTTTTTTTTTCAGGGCTCGGACCCGCCCCCACGGGCCCCGTTAAGCCTTACCAGATCAGGGCCCATTCCGTTGCCCAATCAAAAAAAAAATAAAAAATGTTTGCCTGATACTGATTTTCTCAGCAACCAAACAGTAGGGGGCACTCAAGAAAATCCAGATCGAAAACCCTTTTTTTTCATTACAAAATTTTCCCACATCAAAAGTAAAAACAAGAATTAACATATAAACCCTACAAAATCAAATCAAACAAGCCGATCCTATTCAACAAAAATAACACTTAAACTAGAAAATACAAATTTGATTCTTTGAACAAAATGAACGATTTCCAGTGCAAAAGCTTGAGTTCACAACGAGGTGGGAAAGATGAGAGAGTTGTGGCCTTGTGAGATGGAGGAGGGTCCGGCGAGGTGAGGTCCGTGAGGAGAGGTGCTTGATCTCTTGAGGTGCTTGTCGGCGAGGTCGCTTGAGGGAGAGCGGTGACACTGACAGAGCTTGGGACGGCGACGAAGGCTTGGATCAGCGGTGAGAGGTTGGGTAGTTGGCCGAAGGTGTGATTGTGATTTGTGAGTGAGAGAGTGATTTGTGAGTGAGACTAAAGAGAATAGAGATGAGAGAGACGGGTTGTGTGAGCTAAAATGAAATGAGGATGAGTAATAGAAATTTTAGGGTTTATAACATTAATTATATATAACCGGGTCGGGTTGGGTCCAGGTTTGGGCCGGATTTTTACAAAAACCCGGGCCGACTCATACCCGATTTGGGTTTTTATTTAAACCCAAACCCGACCCTATTCCTTATCGGGTCGGGCTGGGTACCCGCGGGTTGGGCAGAAATTGCCATCCCTACGCCAAACGCTATCCAAACCCAGCCTAAGTGTGGTAAGGCCCTAACCCTTTGGATTCGAAAATGCTTTGGGAACGTCAGACGAGCTTTGGAGGATACATGCAAAAAACTTATTGGGGCTAAACAAGAGAATTAAATGAGCTTCTTGATAAGGAAGATAGAATTTGGAAACAACGCTCTAAATTTCATTGGTTTGTTTGTGGTGATAAGAATACAAAATAATTACACAGTAGTGCAACTCAAAGAAGCCAAAAAAATCACATCTCCAGAATTCGGAATTCTTTAGGTCACTGGTGTAATCAATTAGATGAGGTTGTAGAAAATTGTTTCTGATGAAATGAATACCCAACTATCTGGAGAGTTTATGGAGTAGTAGGTTCACACTATTTTGAAACAAATGGCTTCTCTGAAAGCCCGAGGACCCAATGGTATGCCCCTCAAAAAAATTTTTTAATCAAAACTATTGGCATTTGGTTGGGAATGATGTAACCCCCTCAGTCCTACACTATCTCAGTTCGACTACTCTCCCTCAACCACTAAACCACACATTTGTTACCCTCATCCTCAAAGTAAAAAAAAAAAAACCCTGAATTAGTCTATGAATTTTGGCCTATAAGTATTTATAACGTGTTATATAAAATCTTTTCGAAGGTTTTGATTTTTTTTTTTTGTTGATGATATGCAAGATTTTATTAAAGGAAAAAAGCAAATAACACAACAGAACAATTACACAGAAGAAGGAAGACTTGCCTCCACCCTAATAACATTTTCAAAATAGGGGGGCAATTGCCAACATCAAAAGAACCGAAATTTAAGTAGGTATCAGGGTATCCTTGAAATCATCTTTGAATTTAAACTCAATAAATTCAATATCTTTTGATTTCAATCTTATATTAGACATTAAGTCTAATAAACTACATACCCTCAAATTTACTCAAAACTTACATATACACTTTATATAGCTCTTTGACTAATTAGTCCTCTTTGGTCTATCATTTACAAAAGGTTAAACACCCCCACAGTTTAAAATGATAAGCATATGGTCACTTTCTCATTTCATAACACATATGAAATACTTTTGAGATGAAACTCTGTTATGCACATAGCATACACTAAGCAAAGCTTCTTCCCATTGATCAGATAGGAACTTAGCTGATTGCACTCAAGTTTATGGCATTCACCATATCAAATAGAGTTCTCTCTTTTGACCAAACAATTTTATTAGGGTGTATAAGGGACTGCACTTTGGTGTATTATGACATGTTCCTCACAAAGAATAATATACATTTAGAAATATTCATCATTTCTAGTTAATACACCATTCAATTCAAATCATCATGCTTATATAAATTATATCATGCTTTGAGATAAATTTCAAGAATTTGAAATTTAAAAGTCTCAATCTAGCATGCCACAAATAAAGAATCAACAATATAAGCACGACCAAAACATATTGATAAATAACACTCAAATAGTAGCATATCCATTGCCTACTAATATCCCATTCTTGGACAAGACCATTCTTAAATAACAAATTGGTTTTTCTTGATATTAGGTACATGAAAATATAGCATTGGTCAAAAGAACTTCTTGCCAAAACTCAATTTCACTTCAACAATGCAATTTCTATGAACTTTTCTCTTACTGTGGATGTCCACAAGCACCTCTAGTTCTATGGATGACTCCTCATAAGTCTTGAATTGTGCCTTGTAGTTGCACACATGCAACATTGCAGCTGAATCAAAACGCCAATCGGAAAGATTTGTAATTACAGCCATATGAAATATAGTGATCTTTATTACATACATCACTCACCATAGCAATAATGTCCTCAATGACAATTGCTTCATTGGCATTTCCATCTTCATCCTCCTTATTCTTTAAGGACTTACATTCTCAAATGTAATGGTCTTTCTTCCCACAAAGGAAACATGACATTCTACTTGTCATTGTTGGGATTATTGGAGTTGTTCTTCTTGAATCTACTCCTACTCTTGTTCACTTTCAAGTGCTTATTGGTCTTACTCGAACTTCCAATTTTAACATTGTTCACATTCACTTTAGAATCGGTGTTAAATACACCTCTAACCGGACTTTCCTCTTCAATTCAGTGATGTGGTCTGAATTGATCTAAAGTGAGATCTTCTAACATGTTTCTTAATGCCTTCACATAGTTTAGAAAATCACTTAGGAAAATTTTCATATACTCTATCACTTTAAGAGTTTAAATTCCCATCTTTTAGATTTTCTACTTCACTTTATAACATTTAAACATGTTAAAATTTCATTCTTATATCTCAATTCAAATAAATTCGCAACACATGCAAATATTCTAACAAAGAAACTCATCAATCAATTTGAAATTCAAATTTCCCATAAACAAGAAATTCGTACCTTCAATGTTCAAACTATAAACATAGCTTTTAATGCATTCACAATGTGAAAGAATCATCACCTTGTCTTGCCAACAAAGAAACTTGTTTCTTTAAGCCTTATTCCATTGAATCTTCTTTATGATCGATTCATCATTTGAAGAACTCTTCAAATCCAAGCCAATTGCTCTTTCTATTGTGTAAAATTGGTTCCATCAAAGCGATCCAATTTCACCAAACTATAGTTCAACATCTTCAAAGTTGTATCATCATTTACTCCTTGTCTTGTAGTCAAATATTGTCTAAGATTGTTGGGGATATTACACAAAGTAATAATGGAAGAACAAGGTTAACACAAAAGACAAATAGAAAATAGATAACTTGGAGGCACTATATCATTTTTCTTAGACAATATTTGCCCCCCACACTTTTGTTGCTAAAGGGCTATCGCAAATTTGTCTCCAGGATACAACCAAGATGTTAGGTTCTACAAATAGCAATTCTGGAGAATGACCACAGGATTTCTTGTGTTTCTTGTGTTTCTCTCCAAAACTCTTAATTTTGTGAAGTTAGTTTTTCAAGAGAACATAAGCCTCTATTTATACCCATAGGATTATGTTTTATGAAAAGGCACGTATGGAGAGTTAGTTATTTATTTAAGTGAACATAAACCTGTTTCATGAAAAGGCACATATGGAGAGTTAGTTATTTTTTAAGTGAATATAACCTATTTCATGAAAAGGCACGTATGGAGAGTTAGTTATTATTTCATAATACGGTTATCAAAGATTGAAACCTCTTCAACCTTTTTGAATAGTCACTAGAAAATTCTGCAAAAAATTCTAGAAAATTCAGATTTCAAATTTTCACTTAGAAATTCCAGAACTTGAATTTTCACTTTATGAAACCATATTCTCCAAACTCAACCATCATTATTACAACCTATCCTTGTATATACCTATATATACAACAGTACTCAGAATCAAAATGCGATGGAAACCATAGAGATTGGCCTTGAGAGCAGCCTCCACCATAGCTTTCAGCGTGGCCCCATAAGCTGTTTTTGCTGTGCTGTTAGCAACTCCCCAAAACCTGATATCTCCCTGAACATTTTTTGCCTCGAAAGCATAAGCACTCCTCCTAGCTTTTTTCCTCCTTACCCCTGCAATTTTGATGATCTATTGGCATTGTCCTGCATCTGAGGTTGGCTCTGGGGTTGGTCTTCTGCACTGTCCGCTGTTGACTGGGATGCTGGTATAGGCTTCTTTATACCTGCAAGACAAGTTTTGAACAATTAAAACCACTTCCATTGGATTTGGTATTTTACCTTCATGGATAACCAAGTTCCTGTGCTTCCATATTGCCCATAGAGTGGTGAAAATCCCTTGCAAGTATCCCATAGCTTCATCATCCATAAAATTGTACCCACTTAGCAGACCTTTAACCCATTGCTGCACTGAAATATTTTGGAAATCTGAGGAATGAACAGCTAAAGATGAACCATGCCAACAAGCTCTAGCAAAAGGGCATTGCATAAATAAATGTGAGGTGGATTCTTCATCTGCATCACATAAGTGACAATTACTTTGGACTGGGATACCCCTATTTTTTAAGATAAGCATTGTTGGTAGGCTATCATGCATCAATCTCCAAACAAAATTGCAGATTCTTTGGGGCACTTTAACCTTCCAGATTTTATTCCGAAAACCCTCTTGGTTAGGCACTGATCTTGATAAGCTTTGTGCAGAAAGATATAAGTCTTTAGAGAGTAACTTGTATGCTGTCTTGACATTGAACTCACCTGTGCTAGAATGTTTCCAAATCAGCTTATCTCACTAGCTAACAGCACCAGTCTTAGACAGATTAATGTTCAAAATATCAGATCACTGAGGGTAGGGATAAAGGGTTCGGATCAAGTCAGGTTTCCAGTTGTAGGTACTTTGATCAATAAGATCAGCTACAGTACCAGTGAGGAGCCCGAACCTATTCAGGTTTTGAGGTGAACATTTGAACCAATCTTGGTGTGTCAAAGGAATGTCATGTCCTTTACCAACCCACCATCTCCCTTCTCTAAGCTTAGGGTTTTCTTGTTTATTGATGCTTCACCAAAACCGAGGATAATGTGGTTTAGAAAGGCATTCCGGTAAGGAACAGCTAGGATAGAATTTGGCTTTTAAAGTTCTAGCAAGCAAAGAATTTGGGTTGTTGTTAATCTTTTAAAACTGTTTAGCCAACATAGCTTGTTCATAAGTTTGAATTTCTTGAAACCAAGTCCTCCTCTATTCCTAGGTTGGCAGATTTTTTCCCAACTAAGCCAGTGCATCTTCCTCTCACCATACTCATGACCCCACCCGAAGGATCTTACAATAGAGTCCATTTTTTTACAAGTAGTTTCAGTGAACCTTGAAGCATGAAAAAGTGTACAAAGGTAGGGCTTGTAGGACAGAGGAAATAAGGGTTGTTCTACCAGCCTGGGACATCTATTGTATGGTTAATGTTGATCATTCTTTGTGTGGATATGGTGGACATGTTGTATAGAGTACTGGTTAGATATCATATATAAAAGTTAGAGTCTTTATTTATATATATATATATATATGTATATATGGATATATATATAAATATTTTGTAATGGATGTAATATATAAAAAGTAACAATTACTTCAAATATTATTTATTTTTCAAAAACATTTCTACAAATATTTTTTTATCTTTTTATATCTACAAAGTACAAATATATCATACTGTTATATTTTGTATGTTTGATTAATATATCAAATTTCTCATCTATTAAGGAATAATGAGATTATCATAATAAAAATTCATCACAAAATTACAATGTTATCTTAACAAAAATTAAAATGAAACAAAAGGAATAAAAGACAGACTTTATAGTAATTTATTACTCAAAATTGGTAGGCATATTCAAATTCATAGCCATGTAGAATGTGTTTCGATATAAATTCAAATTCCTATTTCCAAAAAATCTAAGTATTAACCCAAATAAAAATTCAACCAAAGCTATAAAAAGGAAAGAGAAGACTCTGTAATGGGAAATTAAAAAAAAAAAAAAAAAAAAACTTAAACACATATTAAAAAAAAAAAAAAAATCATCAACCTTAATCATAATTATAAGGAAGAACAAAAATCTACAAGAGAGGGAGAGAGAGAGAGTATTTACAGTTTTTTGTATGGAAAATATGGATTGAATGGATGAAATGATATCGAATTTATAAAAAATAAAATAGGAAGAAAGAAGAAGAGTCAAAATTTAATAAAGAGAAAATGATGAAGGAAGTATGACAGTAAAGTAGAGGATAGTGGGAAAATAAAGACAGGCAAGTAGAGAGTAGTGGAGAGATAAAGAGGTAAAAATTTAATAGACCCTCACTTATACTAATTTTCATCAAGAACCAAATTGTCGCCACTATGAGAGACCGACAAATTTAGGGTGCTCTCAAAAAAGAGATTTGGGTGCTTTTTCAAGACATCTCTTTTTTTGAGTAAGTGGTGTGGAGTCGCCACTTATTTTTTATACAAAAAAATAAGAAAAAATATTAAATACAACTTTACATGACGGAAATGTTCCATTATCATCAATTGGATAAAAAAGTACAAACTTGATAAATTGAGTATTACAAGGCTTTGGGTCCTAGTTACAAACTACCAAAGATACATGGCTTTTTGTCCTAGTTACAATCTACCCAAAAATAAAAATAAAGATAAAGCCTAGGTCTACCTATCCAAAAGAACTAAGTTCGGAGCCTAGGTTACGGAATGGGAAGGTGTTAGGCACCTATTCCGCCCAGACAAAGTCTGGTCTTCTAGACTCTAATGACCAATATACCCTTTATGCATGATATGAATGATATGTTGCATACATGACAAACTTAACCCTAAACTAACTCACATAAATCCATTTTATGAATGTGTCCTCTTCTTTTCTTTAAAAAAAATTCAGATCTGTTTTTGTGAATAAAAAAATTTGATTTGATTCATCAAACAAAAAAGAACCAGATCTGTTTTTGTATATGTAAAAAAAATTAGTTTTGTAAAGAAAAATCAGATCTGTTTTTGTAAGTAAAAAGAACAAGGTTTTTTGTTAAAAAAATATCATATATATTTTGAAGTAAAGTAAAAAAATGGTTTTTGGTTTATATGTAAAAAAATCAGATCTGTTTTATAAATAAGAAAATCTAGATTTGTAGAAAAATAAAATCAGATATGTTTTTTATGTATAAAATAAGAAAAAGATTTTTTAGAAGAGGACTACATTCATGAAATAAACCTACGCTACTTGCATCAAACAAAACATCACTACTTATGACTTTCTTTTTTTTATTTCAAAAATCTGTCACATTTAAAAAATTTAGATCTACATCTAAGGAAGATACAAGTCTGTTTTTATGTTTAAAAAAAAATTATGTTGGGTTCTAAGACTTTAGGTTTAAATGTATTAGAATTTCATTTTGTAGTGTTGGCAAACCATGATCAAAAAGTTTAATCTTGTTTTAGACTTGCTCAAAGTATGTTTATATGTAAAGTTGGAATCGAGTATACTGCAGGATTCATTGTGTAAATCTGTCTGGCTCGATCGATCGAGAATTATACTCGATCGATCGAAGCTCGTGCAAATTGTTTTTCTACAGAATTTTCCAACTCAACCCAAGCCTATATGACGTGTAGGGTTTTATGTTTTGCCTTAAGTATAAAAGGAAAAACCCTAGCCACGTTTTGTAGTTGTTGTTTATGCTGTGTGTATGAATCTCTTGCGAGATCTAGAGGTGTTTGCCTTCATACATACTTAGGGTTTCCAATCTCAAGATTAATGTCGAGAGCTTGGTGATCGTTTCAGTTGCTGCATAAAAAGTTTAAAGAAACACAAGTGGTATACTTGTGGTTGCTGTGAATCCAAGAAAGAAGTAGTCCATGGACTCGGAATTGTCACGTGGTCGTGGTAGTAAGTTTTCTACTCGAGGTAGCAATAGGATGTTAGTGGTCTAAGTCGCTATTATGTAAACTTCAATTCTTTCATAGTGGATCTGTTTTACCTTAAGGATAGCTAGGTTTAATCCTCCCCAGATTTTTTACCGGTTTGGTTTTCCCAGGTTATCATATCGTTATGTTATTTATTTTCCATTATATGATTTGTTTGTGTTAACCTAGATCTGAATAATTTACCTAAGTTAATCACTTGGCTAAATAACTAGGTTAATTTGTTTGTGTTTAAGGGGTCTAAAAACGTACAAGTGGTATCAGAGCGGGTTAGCTCTTGATTTAGATTATTATACCTAGAGTTGATCCTTGATCCCTATTATCATGGATAATTTTAAGTGTCTTACTGTTTTTAATTGTAATGATTTGAATAAAAAGGACACTGTTGTTTCTATTGATCTTATTGATGACTGTGAAACTCTTCGTAAGGAATTATTGAAATCTATGAAAATTGCTAAGAAATTCAAGGAAGAGTTAAATTTGGCTAATCTTGAAAAAGAGGAATTGGTTATTAGATTAGATGAATCTAATAAAAAGAATGAATTTTTGAGAAATCAAATTTCCTCTCAAGATGAGAAGATGAAAAGCTTGGAACAAGAGTTAGTCGAATCTAAAGTTAAAATTGAAAATTTGACTGGTACCAAGTCTGCTATTGATAACAAAAGTGTTTCTGTTTCTCTTAAGCCTAAAACTGAGAAAGTTTATATCCCTCCTTTCAAGAGGAATAATAAAGAAAATGTTTATTTTGCTAGGTTAGACAAAGGTAAAAGTTTTGATGTTGACGCTAAAGTTTCTAAACCTATGTCTAAACCTACTGTTAGAGAGTATAATAAATCTATTTTTGTGCCTACTTGTCACCTTTGTGGTGTTGTTGGTCATATTAGACCAATTTGTTCTTTGTTGAGGCAAAAACCAAAATCTGAGACTAGATTTGTTGTTAGGAATACTGATGTTCCTAAATTTGTTCCTGTTTGTCACTTTTGTGGTATCTCCGGTCACATTCGTCCTAATTGTCATAAATTGAAATTTAAAAATTATGTATTTCATTCTAGGATATGTGATGATATTTCTCCTACCATAAGTCCATATAAATGGTTTCATATTCTTTTGAAAAATTTAAGCCAGTTGGCTTGTGAAAGGAATTTGCAGGATTTCAGTCTTACATTTTCAAAATAGGGGGGCAATTGCCAACATCAAAAGAACCGAAAAGTCTATTTTAAAGGTTTTGGCTAATTCGGTCAAGAGAGTTCTACCAAATATTATTTCAAAGCACCACAGTGCCTTTATAATGCCCCAATATCTACTTAATTATTGTCATTTTTTAGCATCGTGGACCTTATAAATATGGTTGGGGGTTAATGAAGCCATTTGTGGAGCTCACACCTCTTCTGGGCGTGAATCCAAGCAATTACCCAGAGTCATGGTTGGCAACCGGTAGCAAATCCATGATCCTCGCACTGCTATTGAGGTCGTCTGTGTCTTGTGGTCGCCCATTGGCATGTGACTTCAAATCTTATCCGAGCCTGTGGCGTGGCAAACTATCCAAGTGACATTTCCGAATGGATGATCTTCTAGCAATTATCTACAATTTAAAAAAACCAGCTTATAATTTTGAAAGTCCAAATAAATTATGAAGCTTCAAAAAGTAATAAATTAAACTCTATAATTTCAAAATTAACAAATGAAAGCCTTGACATATATTAAACCCCAAACACCTTCCATTTAAATGGACTAAAGTTAATTTAATTTGTTACTTTGAAATCGCTAGGTTTAATTTTGGCAAAACTATAATATTGGTTCCTCAAGTTTATCATGTGTGCGCAATTGGTCCTTCAAGTTTGAAGCGAGCACAATTAGTCCTCAAGTTTTAAAACTGAGTTGTATTGGTCCTTTTACTAATTTCCGTTAATGATATTACTTACGTGGCTAACGGAACAATAATTTGGCATTTTTTTTAATGGTGTTGCTTTCTTTTCCTGATGAATGAAAAAATTTTCATTTTAATTTTAGATAATTCTATTTTTTTTGTCACTAAGTCACCTGACTCTCACGTGCGTGCAGACAGTGTAGTTCGTGGTCTTTATCTAAGTTTACAGTAACACACACTAGGCTCATCCATTCACAAATACTAGTACAGTAGTACTACTATTCAATATCTCAGGCTCAAATCTAAGGGCTATATTTCAGTAACACTTTGTTTTCGTTTGGGTTTTGATGGCATTAAGCTCATCTTGCTCTTATAGTATTGGGTTTGGTGGCATTTCATGTCCTAGAGTAAACCCCAGAAAAGCTCGTCACTGTCTAAGACATGGTCAGTTGGGTTTAGCTTTCTCTGTTAAGCCTGAGGAATCTTGGAGACCCTCGTCGCTTCGCATTTCAGTGGATTCAACGCAGAAAGCCCGGTTCATTGCTCGGCGAAAAGAGTCTGTTACAGTTCGACAACTCCAACTCCAACGACCTCTAAGTAATGTTAGGATGGACTTTCTGGTTTTGATTTTGAGAACTGTGAATTGGGTTTTTGGAAAATTTTGATTTTGATTTTTTTTTTTTAAATTTTGGTTTTGGACTTCGACTGTTGCTGACAGCGGCTAGGACATGGGTCTCCACCAGCGGTGGGTCAGTGCTTGGTTTCTTCAGGGATATTTGCAGACTAGCATGGTGAGGGCATAGAATATAGTAAGTTAACACAGGTTTGAAAGGTATTTGCAAACTAGCATCTCGAGTTTTAGAAACTCGAGTTCTATATAAAACTCGAGACTTAAAGACTCACTTCCTACTTGCTGAGTTGGACATTATTATGCCACATAGATCTCGAGTCTTAAAGACTCGATTTGTAACTCGAGTTTTATAGACTCGATTTATGCTAGTGCTGCCCCACCTACTTCAATTTCGTTTCCATGTTCTTCATCGTCATCATCATCTCTCGGCAACAATCAATCCCCAACAAGTTATTACCTTTTGCCGGCGGAGGAAGCGACGGCAGAGTTGGGATCGGACGTGGTGGCGGTAATGGAGGCTAGAATGGAGGAGCAGGAGGAGATGGGAATGAATTTGGTAATGATTCTTCTAAGTCTTCTAGGGGAGGATTTGAGCTTTTGGGTTTGTTTTTGAATGGATGGAGATCGAGGGTTGCTGCAGATCCACAATTTGCTTTCAAGGTTCTAATGGAAGAGTTGGTGGGTGTCACTGCTTGTGTTCTTGGAGACATGGGTTGCCTCCGTTTGCGTTTGAGGGTTTGAGATCCACTGAAAGAACAAGGGAAGAAGAAGAAAAAGAAGACGAAGGCTGATCTGAAAAGAAAATGGTGGAATTCGAGTTTCTAAAACTCGAGTTCTACATGGATTTTTTTCCACATCAGATGCCACCACTTACAAATCGAGACTTAGAAACTCGAGTTTTATCTTGGAACTCGAGATGCTAGTTTCCCACATTATTTTGAAACGTGACAACTAACTAAATTTTTTGATATTTAAGGTAATTTGGAAAAAAAATTCTGGTTTCTTCCCTCTTTAGTTTGTAATTTTTTAATTAAAAACATGCGACATCATTAAAAAAAAATGTTAAGTCATTGTTCTGTTAGTCATGTAAGTAATACCATTAATGGCAGTTAGTGAAATGACCAATACAACTTAGTTTTAAAACTTGAGGGGCTAATTGTGCTCGCTTCAAACTTGAGGGCATAATTGTCAAAACGTGAATCGTATCGCGAATCGATTTTTAATTTTTCTGTATCATGTATCGTATCGTGTCATGTATCGTAAGATACACAAACACTTAATAAAATTTATAAAAAATTATAAATATACATATATAAAGGGTATATTCGTTATAAATTTTGAATATATTCAACTAATGACTAATTTATTCATCACTTATGTAATAATATTTAACAAGCTAACTAAATAAATTAAACTAGCATGTGTTCATAACATACACATTCAAATTACTTAAATTCAAAAGTGGCAATATATTACAAATGACCAAAAAATAATAATTTATTTTCATCATATTCATCAAATTTCCTAATCAATCCCATCTAAGTCAATGTTATCATCATGTTTATAATTTTGCAAATTTATTTCTTCATTAAAATTTTCTTCATCGTCATTCGTCATTAACATTTACTATCTCTTCTTGTTCTTTTTATTTTATAAATTTTATTTTGGCATTCTAGTTTCTTGGACTTATAACAATAACAATAAAAATTAAAAAAATTAATTTTTTTTTTTAAATATTAAAGTGAAAGGTAAGTGTGCACTATGTAGTCCAATTGTAAGAGAGAGGGGAAAAAAACTTATGAATATGTTATTTTAGTAGGCTACATTAAGTAAACCAATAATAATTTTGTGTTAAAAACAAGTCTAACAACTTGTTAGATTCAAATAAAAGTACAAATTTTAACAAAAAAATCTCATTTTAAAGCATTTGTTTATGTATTGTACAATACGTACGATTTTACGATACGATTCATACGATACGCATACTATATCGTACGATTCATGAGCACTTACGATACACTGATACGATACGAAACTTTTTACACACGATACGTATCGCGTATTGTACGATATTTACAACTATGCTTGAGGGACTAATTGCGCACACAGAGTAAACTTAAGGGACCAATATTATAGTTTCATCTTTAATTTTTTACTTGTGAAACTATATTGTTCAAAATTTGTTACTTTTTAAAAACCTTGGATTTAAAATATTATTTTCTCCAAAAAAAAAAGAAAAAGAAAAAAAAAAGGTTATTGGCTTCGTGTCTAATAATCTGTTCTCGACATTTATAAATTTGGCACCACCTCATCTTTCGACAAAATGACAACACTCTTTCCCATCTCTTCTGGCCGAAGGAGAAATAAAATGACAACACTATTACCACAAGGGACAACATTACATTACAAATATTGCACAAACACATTGCTCTTCTTTTCTTTTTATTTGTTGGGTATTCAGCATATTTGCTCTTGTCATCAAGGAATAGTCAATTACAAGGAACAAATAAACTTAGTTGAATGAAATTCCAAATTGATCGAACAAGTCATTTCCCATGTGATCCCTCAATTAAATTTCATTTTTTATAAAAAAATTAAAATAAATTAGGGCAAATTACAACTTCTATTAAAAACATGGCTAAATATGTAATTTTACTCCACTTTTATATTTCTCTCTTACAAAAACACAAAAAATATAAAAAGACAAGATTAAATAAGTTCAAAAAAAATCCAACGGAACACTTGCATCATGAGATTTCAAACCCTAAGTAGGCAATTTAAATTTCAGTCAAACCTCAGGTGGGTAAAGTGTCAAATTTCAAACCACAGATAAGCAACTTAAATTTTGGGCAAATCACAAGTGAGTAAGTTGTAACTTACCAAATAAATTATTAAAGCACATAAGTTCTTCTGATAACCAAACTTTTGAGGAGTTCCAGTTAACAACAGCCAAACTCAGGCATCAGTCACCATTCTGCTGACTTCAAAGTCCAAAAGCCAAACAAAATAACAACCCAAAAGGTAAAAATGAAAATCGAAGGTCATTAGCTTTGTACCGAAAAGTTCAAACATGTAAAGGGAAAAATCAATATTAGCAAATCCAGTGTACGTATCGTCGAGGAAACTTCTGTGTAGATTATTGAGCTACAAAACTACAATATTTGTCAACAATTTTATACCTTAAGTCTGATTTCACGTAACTGGGCCTGTACTCCTTCGGTAACAAAAATGCAATTCATATGTAACCTTAAAAGAGCATTTGAATTGGTTCGTGTGAAGTACTAAAGTTATGTTTTTTTTTTTTTTTTTTTTTTTTTTTTATAGCTAATTTTCATTGCTACAGTAACTATGTTATGCATTTTTTATTCATTATTTGAGTTTTTCGAAGATGAAAAATGATAATGGATTACAGTTGTGATTTGTGAAGAGAAAAATAATTTTAAAAAAATATCAAGAAAATTGATATTTTAATAAAATAGATAATTTAATGTGAGTATTTTTAAAATGTGGTTATGTAAAAAAAAAAAAAAAAAAAAAAAAATTCTTATGTTAAAATAGACTAAAATTTTTGCACAAGCTTTTTAGTTGCACAAGCGTCATACAAAATTTAACACAAAAAAATAAAACCGTCATACGAAAAGTTTCACACCACTAATTTGTTTTTAATAAAGTCCTTAAAACAGTAATTCCAAAATCACGTTCTTTACCACATCATATTTTCACAAATTATTTTACGTATTGTGATTAACTACTTATCATTTTCACATGGACTTGCTACTCTTTTCTTCACCATTCATAATCTGCCGCATCAAAATTATGACAAAAAATGATATGATTCTAAATTTTTCTTAACAAAGTTCTTAACACAATTTTTGTCATAACTATTTTGAGAGCTTGTCTTATTTTTTTTTAGAAACATTTTGAGAACTTGTTAAAGATAACTTTTTACTTTTATGACACATTTTCACGAGGGATCCCTTCAACGCAGGCAATTAAATTTCTTTTATATAAATTTTTTTTTTAAAAAAATTTCTACCCTGGATAGTCACTATAGTTGTGACAAAAGTTGTATTTTTAGGGCAAATACTGGATTGTTGAGATGCTAATTTGTGTTCACTTTTAGTCATTAGTCCAATGCTACTTTCGGCGCGTGTCGCAATTGCAACGGATCCAATGAACTTATTAATATTTTATATGATTTTTTTTTTGAACACGTGACAATTTAGAATTGGGCATTTAGGGTCTATCATCAAAGTGCTGTCCCTGGTGACTTTCTTTCTCCGTTGCAACAGGAAGACAAAAACCACGCGCTGATATCTGGTACGGGACAGGGCAGGGCAGCGACATCCAAGCGGGGAAGGGAATTTGTAGTGTACATCTTTAAATACATTTTGTACTACTCACTTTTTTTCTTATTAGGACCCCAGTATATATCGAGGTTGTTTTCGTCTTTTAATATTATTTCAACATTTTGTCGCCACCGCCTCCATTTCAGTCTATTTGAGCCATTGATTACCAAAATATTCTTCTCTTTAATGTGTCAAGCTTAAGCTTTACAAGTATAAATGCATGGGAGGTGTGAGGGGTAAAGGCTGAAATTTAAGTCTCTAGGAGGGAGACTCACACACATATATACTTAGATTAGGTTAGAGTAGAAATTCTATCTTATATTCAAAAAAAAAAAAAAAAGCTTAAGCTTTACAAGTTCCTAAAAATAAAAAAAATAAACCTTGAGCTTTTCACTCAAAAAAACAAAAACAAAAGCAAAGAAAAGAAAAAATCAGATATATTATTTATATATATATATGAATTAAAAAAGGGAGCTTGCATGTGGTTAATGTCTTTCACCCGTTAAACTTTATTCTTGTATGGTGGGGAATAGTTGTGGACAAGGTTTCTTTCCAAACTAGTTTAAAAGAAAAATTTTCAAACTCTTTTAATATATTTTTATTATATGTGAATTTTGAAAATATAATAGTTGAATTGCATGCTTTTTATGTTCTTAATATGCATGTTAAATTTTGTTCAAATCGGTTGTTATTTACTATTCGATCAATAAATTACTAAGTTTTTATGCCTAACTTTAGACCATAAAAATTTGAAATCTTAAAATTTAATTAATGACATAACTATTGATCTTTAATTTTCTCGAAATTTTGCAAGCATAGAAGATATAATAAGAACATGCATTCCAATAATTAATTTTTCAAAATTCATATCTAATAAAATTATATTGGTTGAATTTGAAGAGTTTCTCTTCAAGCTAATAAGAAAAACCCATCTTTCAGCAATAATAGGATGGCACATTTATATCTTAACTCAATCCATGCCTTTCCAATTATGTGATAAGGAAAAAAAAAAAAGTAAACAGATACTTTGACGTCACTATTTTAGTATATTCATTGCCATTAATTACCAAAATGTCATTATTTTTATTTTATTTTGTTGAGATAAGAGATAGAAAAATGTCTATCACTTCTAACTTCTAAGGTGTAAAACTTGAAGTTTGCCTGTCGGTCCTAAACTTGGGGTCTACCAAAAACAGATATATAGAGGGCAATTATAGGAAGGAAGGGCTAATATAACTGGAACAACTAGCACTGTCACGTCTTTAATACAACGCCTTCTGGGTGAAATAATAATAATAATAGTAACAAGACAAAGAAGAAACAGAAGATGAGTCAATGTGCTCATCCTTATCTTACCCTAATTACCCTTGCCAGGCATCATCTAGAATCACGTGTAGATCTTTTTTCTTTTTGGCTAAATAAAATCAATATTATATTATATTAAACAAAACCAAGACTTTTGATCCATGTTATTGGTAATATTTTTTTTTTTTTTTTTAAATACAGTACGTAAAGGTAGTAAGGTACAATGCCTTCCTCAGGTAAAAACTGAAAAAGAAGAAGAAAAAAAAAAATCTTAACTCATTTGGATCCCTGAATTCAAAAGATTTGTTCATCCTCATTAAAGCCTAATTACCTTTCCTTTTTTTAATACTGCGTGGCCAAATATCCAGCTCGTATCACAAGTGGAGTTGATCTTTTTATTTATTTTTTATTTATTTATTTATTTTTTTGGGAAACAAACACGCACAAACAAGGAAGAGAGAAATACGTTCTAACACAAAGGCACACTACAACTCCATAGCGCAATTTTCTTAATTGCATCAAATGAGAATTGTATTAGGGTCTAGACTCTATAAGGGAGCCTTTGTGAAAATGAAAGTACTTTTCAATTCAATGTAATTTTGCTTCATATCAACATTTAAAGGCCAAAGTATTATGTAAGAGTGCCCCATTAATAGGGGTGACAATTTGTGTTCTCATGTCAGGTATGTGTCATGTCGACTAATAAGTATTCAACTATAAGGGTCAACACTAATCTGACACATTTATTAAATGGGCCAAGATTTCTCAACCTTAAACATGTCAATTGTGTCAACCCATTTATTAGATTTTATTAAAACAAAACAAACAAACAAAAAAAATACAGATTTTAATATTAACCAAATTGATCTAAATTATGAAAAACCAAACAAATAATTTTTTATACTATAAAATTTAGAACTAGCGAGTAACTACATGACAAATAATTATTCAAAATTAAAGTATATCTCAATATCACAAATAATCTTCCTCAAAAAAAAAAAAATATATATATATATATATCACAAATAATCAATTAAAATATGTCAAAAAAAAAAAAAAAAAAAAAAACCACAACAACTAATAAGTGTCTATAACTTTGATGCTTAACACTAACTATTTGTAAAACTTTCCCTCTAAAAAACCTCATACTCTAGGGTTGGAATTCCTAAAAGAGGATATGACATTGAGTGGAGAAGCATGCGTGATACAAATAGAAAGAAAAATGCAGGAAAGGAAAATGAAATATGAAATAAAAAATATGCTTTGGGAGGAAAGTAGCAAACATTAGAAAAAGTTCCGTGACTCCGTCTTTTATATTGGTATCGCGGCTAAATATGAATTGAGACAAAAGCTTTATAAAGCCTTTTTGTAAAAATCTCAATCTTCCTATACTTAAGGTTTTGAAGGGTATATTGATAAAATGACATTTAATTAAATGGGTCAAACGGGTTCCATGAGTTGGATGCGAACACAACACATTTATTAAATAGGTTAGTCATATTAACTCGAATATGACACGAACCTGTTAAGTCTCAACCCATAACTTGCTAATTTTCGTATTGTATTGTGTCAGGTTTGCAGGTCGTGTTGAATTTTGTCATTCCTACCCATTAATAATATAAATTTACTCTTTGTTTCTTTTGGGGTGAAGAACATAGAAGCATGAAAACCCATCATTTCATACAAAAATTGTTCATTCAAAATTTGGATTACATGATATTAAGAAAAATTAAATTACATTACATTCTTCTCAAATGCTAGGTAAAAATACAAATGCCATTTTATTTGTTCACAACAAATATACATATACTTCGTTCTAGATTTTTTTTTTTTTTTTTTTTTTAAAGTTACAATAGGATAATAACCTATAAGTTAAATATTCAAAGAACTCTCATTCTCAAAAGAGGGAAGGGAAAAAGAAAAGGAAAAAAAAAGGTGAACTTATAATGTGTTTTTTGTGATACCACCAAACCAAGACTTTAACAATTAGTTAACTTGAACCGGTCTATTCCAAATATTTAAAAGTAACACAAAGCATGGTTTTAGAAATCAGATTAGATTGGCTGGTTTAATAAAGAACCAAACCCTAATTCGGTATGGTAAAAATAGTCAAAATCGATGGTTTAATTGGCAAAAATCAAGAATTGGACATTTGTTTTTGGTTATTTGACCATTCCGATTTTTAAAACCATGACACAAAATGCTTTTCTTCTTTATTAAATAGAAGCGTACAAAAAGGAAAATTAAAATAAATAACAAAAAAATGTTAATAAATATTAATACTTGATATTTTTTTATATATACGATATAATTTCAACATATACCATTTATTTCATAATGATTATTTTTATCATTAGACCCAAGACACCAATTGATTTTTTTATGTATGTGAAATTTGAATCATAAATCGTTTATTTAACTATAAGAGATTTTATCAGTTTAACTAACTCAAACCCATTAATATTTGATATTAAAAAAAAAAAAAAAAACGGCAAGCTTGTAAATTTGAGCTGGTGGGTTAACAAAAATAACAAACAGCAGCAGTGACATATATAGAGCATTCGCATTAGCTCATGCAAAAAATTATGTCTATATTAGAATAAAAATCTATTTTATCTATTTTACACAAACACTTTTTAAAACACTCTACATTATAGATTATCTATTTTTATTAAAATATTATTTCTTTTTCATCCAAGAGAGAGAGAAAAATGAGAAATGATTAAAAAATGAAATACAAATTTACACATTGTGGGTAATTTTAGAGTTTGAATGTGTAAAATTGAGCTATTTTTCTACTTTGTATTATCTAATGCAAATGCTCAACAGCTCAAGTACATATATATTTTCCATTTTTTATATATAAAAAATACATATATATTTTCCATTTAGAGAAACAAAGAAAATATGAGAGTCGGACCATTTATAAACATAAACAAAAAAAAGAAGAAAATAACCCGGTGTTGAATTGATTTTATTTTAGTTTTACCGGTCTCCCCTGAGTCATTAGAGTCACGTTAATTTTGTAATGCAACAGTTTTCTCAACCTCTTTCTTTTAACCGTGTTGCCTTTGGCCCCTTAACCCAACCCCCAATACCTCTCTCCCTCAGATTACCATTCTCTCTCTCTCTCTCTCTCACTCACATATATACATTAACCAGAGAGAGAGCACCAAATCTCATCGTGTTTTTTTATTTTTATTTTTGGACCAAAAAGCGAAAACCCCAACGTCCTCTCTACCCTGCCTCTATTTTCTCTCTCGCAATTCTCAGCCCTCCCTAGATTCACTTCTCAACCATTTGGATCCTCGATCTAATCTCTAATAATTTTGGCTGTTATTTCTAATCAAAATTGCGCATTCAATCCAATCCAATCCGATTCGATTCAATTTATTGCTATATTGATCGGATTCGATCCAGTTATTACGTTACTGAGAGGAATGGATTCATATTTTAACAGAGCCTGAAAATTTGAAACAAATTGAATATAATATGCCCGGATTAGCGCAGAGGAATAATGACCATTTTAGCAATGGTTCTACGGCGTCGTATTCGCTCTCCGCCAATGGCTTTTGGTCCAAGCATGCCGATGATGTTAGCTGCACCCAGCTCCAGAAGGTTCTAGATTCCTTTCCTCCCTTCTTTTCTTTTTTTTTTTTTTTTTTTTTTTTTAATTTATAAAAAAATTAATTTAGATCATTGCTTTGTATTTTGTTTTTTTATTTTGATTGGATGTGTGATTGTTAACTAGAGGCTTTGTTTTGATTGGATTATGCGTGTTCTCGATTCGTCAGATCCATTTTGATAGTTTAGCTCGTGTTTTATTTATTCACATATGTTAGGAAATCAGGATTTAGCATTCGTTGCAAAGAAATCTGTGGGCAGAGAATAGGAAATTGGAATTCTGATTATTGTGTCTATAACTGTCTGGAATTCTTTGGAATTGGATTTAAGAGGATGTAATTTGAGGTCGGATTTCATTTTACGTCCGGCCTGTGTTTTATCCGCTAGAAGGAAAACAAAATATATAAGTGGAAATGAATGCACTTATGAAATGGAGATTGAAGAGTTTTCTGTTTCGTCTTGGAGTGCCTGCTGCCATTTCCGAACCATTGATTTAATCTTTTGATGTATTAACGATTGTAGTGAAGATTGCCAATGAACTCTAGCTCACTAGGGAAGTTTTTTAACCTAGGAAGCACGGACACGGATATAGGTATGGGTACGACACCCCAAATGAAGTGTCTGTGCTACCTAATGTAACTTACCAATAAACGAAAAATGCAGTTAAACTAGCTAGTTTTGGATTAATAATTATGAATTTTGATTTAGTGTATGCATGTTGCGTTAAGTACGTGTTTACTTAAGTTTGTGTGGAACTTATGAGATGGTAGGATTAGTCATTAATAAAGTTTCTGTTTACTTTGGAATCAGTTCTGGGGCGAGTTGTCACAGCAAGCTCGGCAGGAGCTTTTGAGGATTGACAAGCAAACTCTATTTGAGCAAGCTCGTAAGAATATGTACTGCTCTAGATGCAATGGGTTACTGCTTGAAGGTTTTTTGCAGATTGTCATGTATGGAAAGTCTTTGCAGCAGGAGGGAGCAGGTGGACACGTTCCCTGCAACAGACAAGGGGCCTTGAAAACTCAAAACGATGCTGGATTGAATGTTCCTAATGGTTGCCATGACGAAATTCAAGATCCGTCTGTGCATCCTTGGGGGGGTCTGACCACGACACGTGATGGGTCATTGACACTTATGGACTGCTATTTGTATGCAAAGTCTCTCAAAGGACTCCAAAATGTAATTTCTGATACAATTTGTTCAATCTGATTATTATCTTATTCTTTAACGATTTTAATAGCTTACATTTTGCTTGATTTAGGTTTTTGACAGTGCACGTGCAAGGGAACGGGAACGCGAGTTGCTTTATCCTGATGCATGTGGTGGGAGTGGTCGGGGTTGGATAAGCCAAGGAGTTGCGAGTTATGGTAGAGGGCATGGAACAAGGGAGACGTGTGCACTGCACACAGCCAGGCTTTCTTGTGACACTTTGGTGGATTTCTGGTCAGCTCTTGGAGAAGAAACCCGGCAATCTCTTCTACGGATGAAGGAAGAGGATTTTATAGAGAGGCTTATGTACAGGTGTTTTACCTATATGCTTATTCCTTGTATGTAAAATTCAGTTTATATTAGTGGAAAATGCATGACCATTGATGGTAATTAAGTGAGTTGCTATTCTGGGAACTGTGAGATAAATGCTAACATTGGAGGTGCTCATTCCTGCTAAAACTGCTGCAGAGGAAAAGAAACGGCATCTAAGACATTTATTTTTCACACTTGACATAGAATGGCCCTAAAATCAATCATACCATTTTTTCAAGACCTGCATTCTGGTTCACATACCATGGTAGTCGATCAAGTTATTTGGCATTTGATATTCGTAGCATGAATATGCAGGTTGATTGAAATGTGTTACCGACCTGTCATGGTGACAACATTACAAACAAATATCTGATAGGCATGCAATTAGGAATGCTGTTGGTCAATGAAATGTTTGAAGAACCATGAATGTTGGCCAAGAAAAGAAACTGGACACAGGCTGCATTGAGGGAGCATCCTACATGTTTGTGTGGGCAATCATTCTCCCTAAGTCATCTCTAATGGACCTGCTTTTTAATTAATATGTTTTCTTGCATCTTGGTGTGATCTTGAAGCTGGTGTTCGTTGGGGCATCCAGGGGTGCCCCGCTGATACCTGAGGAGTCCAGTAACTAGCGGATATCTTGATTCTCAACTGCTGCTTGGCAAGATTGAAGATTAAATGGCATAAAGCCACTATCCAAAGTATTTGGGATTTACAATTGTTTAGTTTCAATTTGAGGAGAAGGAAAGAAAAACTAGAGAAGGAAAACGGGGGTAAGGAAATTCAGCATGTTTGGTTTGAACAAAATGCTAGGAAGGAAATCTAACTTTTTATGATTGGTTATCTAGTGAAGAAGGAAGAAATACCCATACAGTAATTCTACTTTTATACACCTAGACAACAAAGTATGAGCACTTGTTGGCAAGCTGACTAAAAACGGGAAAATTTAAAAATGCATTACCAAGCCATTTCCTTAGCACTTCTGCTGGTTGAGCTGAGGAATCATATGTTGGGCCTCTGAGAAATATTTTCTTACCATCTCCTTCTGTTTCTTTATTTTAAACTAAACAGGCAAAATTCCTTGTTCTCAACCCTTGTCCTTACCATTTTCTTTTCTCACTCATTTCCTTCAAACCAAACAGATGGTTGGGCTTCTTTATGTTGCTGATATGGTATCTAACCATTAAGAAGCAGGATGACTTGGAAATTTTCGATGCACCATTTTAAGGAGACTATAGAAGGTACTATTAATAGGACAAGCTGCAAGAGATCCCCAAGGTAGGTTCCCTTACAGGACTGTCACTTGTCAAAAAAATGACCCGGATGCAATACTTACTATCAAGGTTTGCTATAAGGGATAATGGAAGGGTTTTGAAAGGTAGAGCATTGATTTATTTTTGAAGGAAATTGGTAAGTTAAACGCTACGGTCTTCCTGGAGTGAACACTCTTAACTCCTCCATTAATGACTAAGGTTGGACGGGAAAACAATCATGAAATTACATAATTATTACCAGTGGAGAAATTAGTGCTTCCCACAAAGATATGGTCATTTCATTGTTAGAAGATGTAAGAATTAAAATCTTGTTGAGGAGTGCATGTGTTTGAAGGCTTTAAAGGGTGAGAACTAGGCTAAGAATTGAAGACACATTCTTCTAACAGGAGAAATGGCATCTAAAGGACAAGAGGTGCTGAAGGATTTTCGCTGCTATCAAGTACTGTTGTATATCTATATACTTCTGTCTTTCTGAAAATCTTTCTGCTCTAGTTGATGCCTTGTGGTTTTTCTGTAGAAAGACAGATACCTTCTAATATCCTATGAACTAATTGCAATATTCTGAGACTGAAAACTTAATTCTTATATATTGCATGCAGTTATTGGCTTGCTTTGTCCTACTTGTTCCACTGCAGTTGCTACGCATTGTTTCATAAGGATTTCATGTTAAATTTCTGATATCCTAAGAAAGTGATATTCATGTTACAGATTCGACAGCAAGAGATTTTGCAGAGATTGCAGAAGGAATGTTATTCGTGAGTTCAAGGAGCTAAAGGAGCTGAAGCGCTTGCGGAGAGAACCCCGCTGTACTAGTTGGTTTTGTGTTGCAGATACAGCCTTCCAATATGAGGTGTGGCTTTCCCATTCCTTCATGTTTTCTTTTCTCTGAATCCTGTTGTTTTTAGGAATTCTTGTAAATTACAGATGATTTCAATGAAAAATGGTTGAGATAATGGTCTTGATGTCTTGGTAAAATTATTTGGAGATTTTTTGTGAGGACTCAATGTATATGTTATGACTATTATGACACAATTTCATCTTTTAATTATCTCAGGTATCTGATGACACAATTGAAGCTGATTGGCGCCAAACTTTTGCAGACACTGTGGGAACATACCATCACTTTGAGTGGGCAGTTGGAACAGGAGAAGGAAAATGTGATATTCTGGAATTTGAAAATGTTGGAATGAATGGAAGTGTTCAAGTCAGTGGCCTTGATCTTGGCAGTTTAAGTGCATGCTTTATCACCCTGAGAGCTTGGAAGCTAGATGGCCGCTGCACTGAGCTTTCTGTAAAAGCTCATGCCTTAAAGGGTCAACACTGTGTACATTGCAGGCTCGTTGTTGGGGATGGCTTTGTGACAATCACAAGAGGGGAAAGTATCAGAAGGTTTTTTGAACATGCTGAAGAGGCTGAGGAAGAAGAGGTGGTTCTATCTCCCTAGGGCTAATAAAATCTTTGAATGCATTTAAAATTTGTTCCTTTTGTTCACAAATTTTCCAGGGTATTGCTTTGTGAGATTTAGATTAACCTTTTATGTTATGTATACTTCCAGGATGATGATTCCATGGACAAGGACGGAAATGAGCTGGATGGAGAATGCTCCCGTCCCCAAAAACATGCGAAGAGTCCTGAACTTGCTCGGGAGTTTCTTCTGGATGCAGCAACTGTTATTTTTAAGGAACAGGCATGTTCAGTCTGCTGATCACTTTTGTGCTTTTCTAATCTGCCCATGCTTCTGTTCCCCCCTCTGTGCCCCCCCCCCCCCCCCCCCTCTCTTTAATACAACAAGCACTGACGACATGACATACTCTGGGTTGGAATTCCCTAAAGGATATGACATTGAGTGGAGAAGCATACGTGATACAAATAGAAAAGAAAAATGCAGGAAGGAAAATGAAATATGAAATAAAAAATATGCTTTGGGAGGAAAGTAGCAAACATTAGAAAAGTTCCGTGACTCCGTCTTTTATATTGATTATCGGCTAAATATGAATTGAGGCAGCTTTATAAAACCTTTTGTAAAAATCTCCAATCTTCTATGCCAGGGTTTTGAAGTATATTGATAAAATGGCATTTAATTAATCGGTCAAAACGGGTTAATGAGTTGGATCTGAAACATGACCAACGTTTATTAAATAGGTTAGTCGTATTAACTCTATTATGGCCAACGAGCACCAGTAAGAGTCCAGCCCGTAAGCTTCTTGTTTTCGTATTGTATTGTGTATCGAGTTTACGGGTCGTGTTGAATTTTGTCATTCCTACCATTAATAATATAAATTTACTCTTTGTTTCTTTTAGGGTGAAGAACATAGAAGCACTTAGAAACCCATCATTTCATACAAAATTCTTCATTCAAAATTTGGATTACATGACATTAAGAAAAATTAAATTACATTACATTCTTCTCGAATGCTGGTAAAAATACAAATGCCATTTATTTTTCTAATAATATCACATATACTTCGTTCTAGATTTTTTTTTTTTTTTTTTAAGTTACAATAGGATAATAACCTATAAGTTAAATATTCAAAAGAACTCTCATTCTCCAAAGAGAAAAAGAAAAAGAAAAGGAAAAAAAGGTGAACTTATAATGTGTTTTGTGATACCACCAAACCAAGACTTTAACAATTAGTTAGCAGACCGGTCTATTCAAATATTTAAAAGTAACACAAAGCATGGTTTTAGAAATCCAGGTTAGATTGGCTGGTTTAATAAGAACCAAACCTAATTCGGTATGGTAAAAATGAGTCAAAAATCGATGGTTTAATTGGCAAAAATCAAGAATTGGACATTTGTTTTTGGTTATTTGACCATTCCGATTTTTAAAACCATGACACAAAATGCTTTTCTTCTTTATTAAATAGAAGCGTACAAAAGGAAAATTAAAATAAATAACAAAAAAATGTTAATAAATATTAATACTTGATATTTTTTTATATATACGATATAATTTCAACATATACCATTTATTTCATAATGATTATTTTATCATTGGGCAGAGGCAACAAATTGATTTTTTTATGTATGTAAATTTGAATCATAAATCGTTTATTTAAGCTATAAGAGATTTTATCGATTTAGTAGCTGGCCATTAATATTTGATATTAAAAAAAAAAAAAAAAAGCAGCTGACTTGTAAATTTGAGCTGGTGGGTTAACAAAAATAACAGCTTGACAACGATGACATATATAAACGTTCGCATTGCTTTCGTACAAATTATATTACATATTAGAATAAATCTATTTTTATATTTTTACATAAGCAACTTTTTAAAACACTCTACATTATAGATTATCTATTTTTATTAAAATATTATTTCTTTTCATCCAAGAGAGAGAGAAAAATGAAATGATTAAAAATGAAATACAAATTTACACATTGTGGAGTAATTTTAGGATTTGAATGTGTAAGAATTGAGCTATTTTTCTACTTTGTATTATCTAATGCAAATGCTCAATAGCTCAAGTGTGTGTATATATATATATATATATTCCATTTTTTATATACAAAAATACAAACATTTAGAGAAACAAAGAAAATATGAAGTCCAGACCATTTATAAACATAAACAAAAAAAGAAGAAAATAACCCGGTGTTGAATTGATTTTATTTAGTTTTACCAGGTCTCCCTAGTCATTAGAGTCACGTTAATTTTGTAATGCAACAGTTTTCTCAACCTCTTTCTTTTAACCGTATTTGTGGCCCCTTAGCAACCCCAATACCTCTCCCTCAGATTACCATTCTCTCTCTCTCTCTCTCACTCACATATATACATTAACCAGAGAGAGAGAGCACCGTCTCATCGTGTTTTTTTAATTTTTGGACCAAAAAGCGAAAACCCCAACGTCCTCTGCCTGCCTCTATTTTTCTCTCTCGCAATTCTCAGCCCTCCTAGATTCACTTCTCAACCATTTGGATCCTCGATCTAATCTCTAATTTTGGCTGTTATTTCTAATCCAAATTGCGCATTCAATCAATCCAATCCCGATTCGATTCAATTTATTGCTATATCGATCGGATTCGATCAGTATTACACGTTACTGAAGGAGATAGATTCATATTTTAACAGAGCCTGAAAATTTGGGGAAACAAATTGAATATAATATGCGGATTAGCGCAGAGAATAATGACCATTTTAGCAATGGTTCTACGGCGTCATTCGCTCTCCGCCAATGGCTTTTGGTTAGCTTATGCCAAATGATGTTAGCTGCACCCAGCTCCAGAAGGTTCGTTGCTTTCCTCCCTTCTTTTCTTTTCTTTTCTTTTTTTATTTATAAAAAATTAATTTAGATCATTATTTGTATTTGTTTTTATTTTGATTGGATGTGTGATTGTTAACTAGAGGCTTTGTTTTGATTGGATTATGCGTGTTCTCGATTCGTCAGATCCAATTTTGATAGTTTAGCTCGTGTTTATTTATTCACATATGTTAGAAAAATCAGGATTTAGCATTCGTTGCAAAAAAGAAATCTGTGGGCAGAGAATAGGAAATTGGAATTCTGATTATTGTTTCTATAACTGTCTGGAATTCTTTGGAATTGGATTTAAGAAGGATGTAATTTGAGGTCGGATTTCATTTTACGTCCGGCCTGTTTTATCCGCTAGAAGGAAAAACAAAATATATATAAGCGGAAACGAATGCACTTATGAAGTGGGGTGAAGGGTTTTCTGTTTCGTCTTGGAGTGCCTGCTGCCATTTCCGAACCATTGATTTAATCTTTTGATGTATTAACGATTGTAGATTAAGATTGCCAATGAACTCTAGCTCACTAGGGAAGTTTTTAACCTAGGAAGCACGGACACAGATATATGGGGTAGCCGTTTTTGACACCCCAAATGAGTGTCTGTGCTTCCTAATGTAACTTGCAATAAACGAAAAATGCGAGTTAAACTAGCTAGTTTTGGATTAATAATTATGAATTTTGATTTAGTGTATGCGTATTTGCGTTAAGTATGTGTTTACTTGAAGTTGTGTGGAACTTATGAGATGGTAAGTTAGTCATTAATAAGAGTTTTCTGTTTACTTTGGAATCAGTTCTGGGGCGAGTTGTCACAGCAAGCTCGGCTTAGGAGCTTTTGAGGATTGACAAGCAAACTCTATTTGAGCAAGCTAAATGAAATATGTACTGCTCTAGATGCAATGGGTTACTGCTTGAAGGTTTTTGCAGATTGTCATGTATGAAGTCTTTGCAGCAGGAGGGAGCAGGTGGACAGTTCTCGCAGACAAGGGCCTTGAAAACTCAAGCGATGCTGGATTGAATGTTCTAATGGTTGCCATGACGAAATTCCAAGATCCGTCTGTAATGCATCCTTGAGAGTCTGACTACGACACGTGATGGGTCATTGACATATGGACTGCTGTTGTAATACAAAGTCTCAAGGACTCAAAATGTAATTTCTGATACAATTTGTTCAATCTGATTATTATCTTATTCTTTAACGATTTTAATAGCTTACATTTGCTTGATTTAGGTTTTGACAGTGCACGTGCAAGGGAGCGGGAACGCGAGTTGCTATCCTGATGCATGTGGTGGGAGTAGTCGAGGTTGGATAAGCCAAGGAGCTGTGAGTTATGGTAGAGGGCATGGAACAAGGGAGACGTGTGCACTGCACACAGCCAGGCTTTCTTGTGACACTTTAGTGGATTTCTGGTCAGCTCTTGGAGAAGAAACCGGCAATCTCTTCTACGGATGAAGGAGGATTTTTATAGAGAGGCTTATGTACAGGTGTTTTACCTATATGCTTATTCCTTAATATGTAAAAATTCAGTTTATATTAGTGGAAAATGCATGACCATTGATGGTAATTAAGTGAGTTGCTATTCTGGGAACTGTGAGATAAATGCCTAACGGTAGGAGGTGCTCATTCCTGCTAAAACTGCAGAGGAAAAGAAAGCATCTAAGACATTTATTTTTCACACTTGTAGAATGGCCCTAAAATCAATCATACCATTTTTCAAGACTGCATTCTGGTTCACATACCATGGTAGTCGATCAAGTTGTGGCATTTGATATTCGTAGCATGAATGTAGGTTGATTGAAATGTGTTACCGACCTGTCATGGTGACAGCATACAAACAAATATCTGATAGGCATGCAATTAGGAATGCTGTTGGTCAATGAAATGTTTGAAGAACCATGAATGTTGGCCAAGAAAAGAAGCACAGGCTGCATTGAGGAGCATCCTACATGTTTGTGTGGTCAATCATTCTCCTAAGTCATCTCTAATGGACCCTGCTTTTTAATTAATATGTTTTCTTGCATCTTGGTGTGATCTTGAAGCTGGTGTTCGTTTGGGGCATCCAGGGTGCCCGCTGATACCTGAGGAGTCCAGTAACTAGCGGATATCTTGATTCTCAACTGCTGCTTGGCAAGATTGGTTAAATGGCATAAAGCCACTATCCAAAGTATTTGGGATTTACAATTGTTTAGTTTCAATTTGAGGAGAGAGAAAAAAACTAGAGAAGGAAAAAAAGGGAGTAAGGAAATTCAGCATGTTTGGATTTGAACAAAATGCTAGGAAGGAAATCTAACTTTTTATGATTGGTTAATCTGAAGAAGGAAGAAATACCCATACAGTAATTCTACTTTTATACACCTAGACAACAAAGTATGAGCACTTGTTAATAAGCTGACTAAAAACAGGAAAATTTAAAAATGCATTACCAAGCCATTTCCTTACTTCTGCTGGTTGAGCTGAGAATCATATATTTGGGCCTCTGAAATATTTTCTTACCATCTCCTTCTGTTTCTTTATTTTAAACTAAACAGGCAAATTCCTTGTTCTCAACCCTTGTCCTTACCATTTTCTTTTCTCACTCATTTCCTTCAAACCAAACAGATGGTTGGGCTTCTTTATGTTGCTGATATGGTATCTAACCATTAAGAAGCAGGATGACTTGGAAATTTTCAATGCCATTTTAAGGAGACTATAGAAGAGTACTATTAATAGGACAAAGCGCAAGAGATCCCCAAGGTAGTTTCCCTTACAGGACTGTCACTTGTCAAAATTGCCCGGATGCAATACTTACTATCAAGGTTTGCTATAAGGGATAATGGAAGGGTTTTGAAAGGTAGAGCATTGGATTTATTTTGAAGGAAATTGGTAGGATTCGCAGCTCTGGTCTTCCTGGAGTGAACACTCTTAACTCCTCCATTAATGATAAGGTTGGACGGGAAAACAATCCTTGAAATTACATAATTATTACCAGTGGAGAATTGGTGCTTCCCACAAGATATGGTCATTTCATTGTTAGAAGATGTAAGAATTAAAATCTTGTTGAGGAGTGCATGTGTTTGAAGGCTTTAAGGGTGAGAACTAGGCTAAATTGAAGACACATTCTTCCTAACAGGAGAAATGGCATCTAAAAAGGACAAGAGGTGCTGAAGGATTTTTCTTCTTATGTAAATGTATATATATTGCTAGCTTTCTAGAAATCAATCTATTTGCTCTGAATTGATGCCTTGTGGTTTTTCTGTAGAAAGACAGATACCTTCTAATATCCTATGAACTAATTGCAATATTCTGAGACTGAAAACTTTTAATTCTTATATATTGCATGCAGTTGATAACCTTTGTCCTACTTGTTCCACTGCAGTTGCTACGCATTTGTTTCATAAGGATTTCATGTTGATTTCTGATATCCTAAGAAAGTGATATTCATGTTACAGATTCGGCAGCAAAGAGATTTTGCAGAGATTGCAGAAGGAATGTTATTCGTGAGTTCAAGGGCTAAGGGACTGGGCGCTTGGAAGAACCCGCTGTACTGAATTGGTTTTTGTGTTGCAGATACAGCCTTCCAATATGAGGTGTGGCTTTCCCATTCCTTCATGTTTTCTTTCTCCTGAATCCTGTTGTTTTTAGGAATTCTTGTAAAGTACAGATGATTTCAATGAAAAATGGTTGAGATAATGAATCTTGATGTCTTGGTAAAATTGTTGGAGATTTTTTGTGAGGACTCAATGTATATGTTATGACTATTATGACACAATTTCATCTTTCAATTATCTCAGGTATCTGATATTTAATTGAAGCTGATTGAGCGCCAAACTTTTGCAGACACTGTAGGAACATACCATCACTTTGAGTGGGCCCAGTTGGAACAGGAGAAGGAAAATGTGATATTCTGGAATTTGAAAATGTTGGAATAGATGATGTTCAAGTCAATGGCCTTGATCTTGGCAGTTTAAGTGCATGCTTTATCACCCTGAGAGCTTGGAAGCTAGATGGCCGCTGCACTGAGCTTTCTGTAAAAGCTCATGCCTTAAAGGAGTCAACACTGTGTACATTGCAGGCTTTCGTTGTTGGGGATGGCTTTGTGACAATCACAAGAGGGAAAGTATCAGAAGGTTTTTGAACATGCTGAAGAGGCTGAGGAAGAAAGAAGGTGATTTCTATCTCCCTAGGGCTAATAAAATCTTTGAATGCATTTAAAAATTTGTTCCTTTGTTCACAAATTTTCCAGGAGTGTGCTTTGTGAGATTTAGATTAACCTTTTATGTTATGTATACTTCCAGGATGATGATTCCATGGACAAGGACGGAAATGAGCTGGATGGAGAGTGGCACTCCGTCCCCAAAAACATGCGAAGAGTCCTGAACACTTCAGGTTCTTCTGGATGCAGCAACTGTTATTTTAAGGAACAGGCATGTTCAGTCTGTGATCACTTTTGTGCTTTTCTAATCTGCCCATGCTTCTGTTCCCCCTCCCCCCACACCCCCACACACAAAAAGTTCCCACACTCTAGTGTGACATAGCTATAACAAGTGCGAGAACAAGTGGAGACCTTACAAGTGTGTTTCCTATAACTATAGGTTTGTATCAAGGATCAACATTAATCTATATCTCTTTGCACTAGTGATTGATGAGCTTACTAAATCAATTCAAGAGGAAGTCCTTTCGTGTATGCTTTTAGCAAATGATATAACTTTAGTCAATGAAACTAGATGTTAAGTTAATGTTAGAAATATGGACACATAAAATTTAAAGGCTTTTAGTTAAGTAGGAGTAAAATAAAGTACATGAATTGTAAGTTTAGTAAAAGTAGAAACAAAGATGAAGGAGTTGTTTGACTTGATGATAAAGAACTTTGAGCAAGAGTTTTCAACATCTTGGATCAACAATTCACAAAGATGGAGAAATTGAAGTACATGTGAATCATAAGCTAAAAGCGAGGTGGATGAAGTGGAGAAGTGCATTAGGAGTATGGCGGTATTGTGTGATCATGGAATATCTATTAAGTTGGGAATTTTTATAAGACCAGCTATGCTCTATGGTACTGAATGTTGAGCTATTAAGAAGCAATATATTCATAAATTTAATGTTGCTAAAATGAGAATATTAAGATGGATAATGGAAATGTAAGGAAAAATAGGATTCACACTAAGGAGCTTTTCTTAAAGATATGGGTGGCCCCTTTTGATGAGAAGAAGAGGGAGAGTCGTTTGAAATTGTTTGTTCATATTCAGAGGAGAGTGATTAATGTTATTTTATTGTCTTCCTCTACCTCATTTTTGTATTATTATTTTTACTTATAAAAAATATATATAAATAAAAGGTAGAGGAAGACAAAAATTACATTAATAGAAGTAGTACAAAAGGACATGCTAGTTACAGAAGTAACAAAGAGTATGGTTTTGGAATTAACCGAATGGAGAAAAAGAATACATGTGGCCAACCCTAACTAGTTTGTTGAGGCTAACCCCAAAATTATGCGATTAAGGTTTTTTGTTATTGTTGTTACACATGATTCTGTGTATATGGAGACAATGTGTGAATTGTGGTGAGTGTGCATGGAGGAAAGACATTTATGATGGGGAGGTAAGTAGATGTAAGATGGTTTCCAATTACAAGAGGTGCATCAAGAGTTGGAAACTAAACCTTTGGTTGTTGAGAGATGGGTATTTTGACATGTTGCTTGCAGATGGTTGCAACTTTAGCTGCCTTGAAACAAAATTCTATGTTGAATTGATGGAAAGCTTAAGAATATAAAAGGTTGTAGGATAGCAGGACTTGAAATACAAGGATTCTAAGTTCAGTGACTAGTCCTAGAAGGTCAAAAAATGAAATATTTACAAGGGGATACCTAGTCCTAGTGATCACTTTTACTCATTGGGAAAGATTGAAAAGGATGTTGGTTCATATAAGTATAAAAAGTTTTCTTGAAAGAAAGAATATAGAATGAATTATAGCAAGAATGTAGAGATGGAAGAATGCAACTGGCCAATTGTTGGATCTATAAGTCCTATATAATTGACATAGTATTGTAAATAAGGTGAAGATCCAACCGAAATGCATTTTGATTATACATGCTGGCTAATCAAGGAAGAGAAAAGAACACACGCAGACACACACATATATGAAATGTGTTTGGCTGAGCAGAAGATGTTGAGATTATGAGTGGTAGCACAAGTATAAAGTGTGCAGCAGGTGTAGAATGGATAACATTAATGAAAAAAAGTATTCAACTAAAGATTTCTCTTTACCCAACCTTAAGAAGCTGGGATCTAAAGCTCTTTTGAGCTGGGTTTTGTTCCTATGGTCTAGATGATTGTACTGCCTCATACTGCAATAACTACTTAACTGTTCTGTTGTTGCTATGGTTAATATGCGTAAATGTCCTTTTCAAAGAAACCTTTGGCCCACTTAAGTTGCTTCAGGATCATTTCTATGGCTTAGCAGCTCCCCTTAACACTGTAATTCATTTCCCATGATTCAATTAGCAATGCTACATCCTACTTTTGGGGATTAAGTTGCAACAAAGTCAAAGCAGGCACCTTTTTTATTTGATTTTTTATATGTAAAAATATTTGTTTAAAAAAAAAAAGATTACTTCATGTTCAAGATGATGAACACAAAGAATCATACAACGAAATGAAGTGAGTCTTGAAACTTAAATATAGAAAGTCAAAGCAGGCACCTTGGTATTAGCAAGCAGTGATATTTTTGCATAGCAAACGAACAAGTGTATCTGTTTGGTTTGGGAGTTCATAAAGGAAAGTAATGAAATAGAATGGAATACAAGTTGCAATGAGAATAAGGAAAGGAATGAAACTAAGCTATCTTGTTGGGATGTATTAAAAGAAAGGAATGAGAAGTTAATAAGCTTGTTTTGGAGTACCATTAAAAAGAATGGAAATGAATCATTTAATAAAAGTAAGCAGTTATCATTTGTTATTATTTTTATTATTGATGAGAGACCAAACCTGTTAAGAGAGATCCATATCTGACTTGAAACTATTTTTCTTTAGAACTTTAATGGATTGGTTGGCTGCATTGCGGAACCAATCATTTTTATCTTTTCTTGATTTCTTAGATTCTTGTAATTTTTGTTCTTGATTGTTTCAACCCTTGTACGCTACCTGTGTACTAGGGTGTTCCCTTTTTTTTGACATCAATAAACTTATTACTTATAAAAAAAAAAACCTATTAAGAGAGATGAGAGAGAGTTGCTAGCCAGAAGAGAAAGAAAACCTAGATGAGAGAGTGTGTAGATGTGAAAAGAGTAAAGTGAGGGGTATTACAGGAACTTTGTAAAATATGAAGGGCTTTATGAGGATTTTGTTCAACATTTCATTAAACTCATTTCTATTCCCTCTAATTCATTTCAATTTTAGGGGAACAAGAAATTGGGGTTTTGAGTGAAAAATGAGAAATTAGTGTTCCCTCAAATGCCCATTCTATTAACTCATACTTAAACTTCCAAACAATGGAATGACTTCCCATTCTCTCCTACTTAAACTTCCAAATCGTTAGGAATGGAAGGAACATATTTAAAAGATTATTTCCTTTTCATTCCTTTCCGCACATTTCCCCCCTCCCAAACAGGCCCTAAAGTAATTTTTTGGTCCCAAACATGTTTTAGAAATTGAGAAAAGAGAGGACCAGAAGAGATGGCTGGCATCATGTAGATCTTCCCTCTAATGCTCATGGAAGTGCAGTATTTGTGCGTGTGAATGTAACATGTTCTCCATCTCATTATGTGATGTTATTCTTTCAGGTTGAAAAGGCATTCAGGGAAGGAACTGCCCGCCAAAATGCACACAGCATCTTTGTCTGCCTTGCGCTAAAACTGCTGGAAGAACGCGTTCATGTTGCATGCAAAGAAATCATTACATTTGAAAAGCAGGTCTTAATATTTTTGGTATTTAAGCGTAGGATTTTAGCAATAAAAGATTTCTTGAGGATATTTTCCTCACAAATATATGTTTTTCCCTACAGATGAAACTTCTTGAAGAAGAAGAGAAGGAAAAACGTGAAGAAGAAGAACGCAAAGAGAGGAGAAGAACAAAAGAAAGAGAGAAAAAGCTCCGAAGAAAGGAAAGATTAAAAGAGAAAGAAAAGGATAAAGAGCAAAAATGCTCTGACTCAAATCAAACTACTGTTCCTACTGACGTCTCAAAGGAAGAATCATCACCAAGTGTTGATGAGGAGCCAAATAATCCTGTCAGCTGCCAGGATGCAGTTAGTGAAGTTGGTGATAATATTCTATCTTGGCCTGGATCTCCTGATATTCAAGAGGAGTTGTCAAATGGATATATTACTTCGATAATGCAAGACCACTCTTTTGATTGTCCCAATGGGGAGATTAACTATGTGAAAGATTGGAATGGTTCTTTTATAGCTGATCAATCAAATTTTTCTCGTCGGAGACCAAAATATCGGAAAGAAGTTCAACTGGATCCATCTTTGAAGTGGTCTGACAGACGCCGATTTTCAGCTGCAGAAAGTGGGGCAGTGGTTAGGTCTGAGCCAAGATATTATGGTGATAATTTTGAGACTCCTTCCAGAAGCATTATTGGATCCAATAGGCAGTCAAGGATGAATGTTCCAAAGTCTAATGGTCGACATTGTGGCCCCAAGTTTCATGATAAGTTTTCCAGCAACAGAGTGAGTGACAGATATGACTTCCATTCTTGCAGCTGTAACCAGAACAATGAATATAGAGCAAGGGTTGATACACATGTTTCTACAATCAGAGTAATTCGGGAGACTAAATCTGTGAGTAAGTCAGAGTCTGCATTGGATATGTCCAAGCAGTTTTATCGTGGTAACAAGTACAATCAAATGGAGTACTTGCGTGATGGTTGCGGAAGACCTAAAAGCAAAGTCATCTCAGGGAACAATCCTCCTGCAAAAGAACTTCATTCCAAGAAAGTTTGGGAGCCCATGGAATCACAGAAAAAGTATCCACGAAGTAACTCAGACTCCGACATTACCTTGAGGTCAACTACTTTCAAGGTTGAAGGGGTGGAACCTGATAATAACCTTATCAAGTCATCTGCTGACAAGTGTTGTCGTGAACACATTGGAGATTCAGCTGATATTGATCAGGAAAATAGTAATTTGAAGGAATCAGGAAACTCTAGCATTGTAGTGGATGGGGCCTGTGAGAATGGACTTAATGTGGGAGCAAAGGGCCCTTGCAACTCAGCTGCTTCTGAGGAAATTGGACTAAGTCCTATCAGTTCTGCGAATTCTGATAATTCTGCATCAAATGGGACCTTAGATCCCATTGTGAGTAGCACATCTAGTTCTGACAACTCCTCGTCATGCCTAAGTGAGGGCGACAGCAATACAACCTCTTCAATCCATGGAAATCTGGAATCCTCTTCTACATCAGATTCAGAAGATGCAAGCCAGCAATCAGAAGGTAGAGAATCATGTGTTCAAAGTGGCTTCTCTGAGTGTCATGAAGTTAAAATGGAGAAAAATCAGAATTCAAATGGCGGGGAGGTTATTGGAAGTGGGGCATCAATTGGGCTTTCATTGGATGGAGCAGGAACAGGAAGTATTTCTGTGGAGAAACCACCAACACGAATTTCCCAAAATTTTGACAATAATGGATTGTCTGCTGTCAGCATTGGTTCGCAACATCAAGGCATGCTTCCTCCAATGCATAACCAAAATATACACTTTCCAGTGTTTCAAGCTCCTTCAACAATGGGTTTTTACCATCAAAACCCAGTTTCTTGGCCAGCAGCTCATGCTAATGGTTTAATGCCCTTCGCCCATCCCAACCACTATTTATATGCTAGCCCTATTGGGTATGGAGTGAATGGAAATTCACGCTTCTGCATGCAGTATGGTCCCATGCAGCATATAGGTACCCCTCTATTTAACCCCAGTCCAGTCCCAGTTTATCAACCAATTGCTAAAGCTAGTGGCATAAATGCTGAGGAACAAATTCAGATCTCTAAGCCAGGTGCAGGACAAGAAGCTTTCAATGAAGTTAATACGGAGAAGGTGGCTCCCACTGGAGCACATCCAAAAGAAGCACCACCACATGAAGAAGATGGGAAAAATGACAATTCTGCCAAATTGCATACAGGCAACACTGGGTTTTCCTTGTTCCATCATGGGCCTGTTCCTATTTCAAATGGATATAAATCAAATCCCGTGCCTTTGAAAGAACAGATTATGGAGGATTTTTCTCAAGAATGTCCAACAGATCATGTTGAGAGTGATCATGTTTCAAATAAGAAAGAGAGTACAATGGAAGAATACAACTTGTTTGCAACAAGTAACGGCATACGGTTTTCATTCTTCTAATATAGTAATGAGAAGATTAAAGGTGGCTGTTGTGGATTTCAGTCCCTATCTTCTTTATTTGGTAAGAGAGGTTTGAGTACGTTGTAATTCGGTACACAATAATCTTCAAAAATTGCATTTTAGCTTACAGTTTCCATAGATGATTGTTTTCCAATTTGTCACATTGTTTTTCCTAATGTTGAGGAACCCCCCCAAAAAAAAAAAAAAAAAAAAGTTTGCGAGAGTGCATAATGTTTGAAGAGTTCTGTATGAGGTTAGCTTTTTTCATTAATGAAGCATTTATTGGTATGAAATTTTATTCTTGGCTAGTTGGAACTGATTTCATTTCATCTTGAACGCTAATAACATCATCAGGTAAATTACTTAGGGAGTTTGCGTGACAGATGAACATGGATGCATCTTTCTAGTCTATGAAAATTATATCTTCATTTTCTCGTTCAAATTCTTCAGGATCAACCGTATGCTGCTATGGAAGTATATAATTTTTTACCCACATAATTTGCTCTCAAATGATTGTCATCTAAAATCTTGATGACTTGTTCTGGTGTCAGAAGACATTGTTACAAACTTTTGAATCCTGCTTTTTACTGCTATCGTCTTCTTCCTCTCAAGATCAAATTGTTGTTGATTCATAACTCTCGTTTTCTTTTATCATGTAGAAAATTATGAGTAGCTATAGACTGCAGCAAATGATGGGGAAGTACTAAGTACTGTCAATTGGATAGGTCAAATGTAGGGTTGTATATGAACCAAATTGGTTATACAAAATAATACTTGATTGGGCAAAAAGTTCATTTATGTTCGTTTGTTTAGTATATGAGTTCAACTTAAGCCAAAATTTAGGTTTGCAGTGTTTGCCTATTAAAAACAAGTAGCTCAAATATATATATATATATATATATATATTTATATAATCAAATATATTGGACTTTTGGTTGACCTCGTTATATTTTGTTACTTAAGTTTTTAGGATCTGTTTGGTTAGGGTGAAACAAGGAGGATAAAAAATAAGTGAGAGAAAAGTAGAAAGAAAACTGAATTTATGAATGTTTGGTTGGAGAGAATGAGAAGATGAAAAATTGGTAAGACCTAAGTGTTTTCTCTCCTACCCATCAAAATTGTATACGCCCAATTTGGGGAGAAAATAGAGGGGAGAGGAATAGTTGCAGTCAATGACTGAACTACCCCCTCCTCTTTTTATGTGCTGGATGTTGCCTTTTTTTTTCTTTTTCTTCGGGTTGTGGGCATGATAGTGCTTTGTTTTGCCTTTTTTCTTATTCTTTTTTTTTTTTTTTGGTTTAACTAGACATGATTTTTTTTAACTTTTTTTTTCTAGGCATGATTTTCCCTTTTTAATAAATTTGGGTGATTGTCTTTTTTTTTTCATTATTTTGTTTAAATTGAGCATCATTTTTTAACAAATGCATATAAGTAAATTTATATAAATTCGCATTTTCCATTCCTCCACTTTTTCCACTTTTAACCAAACACAAAAGAGAGAAATTAAAATATTTTATATCCTCCTACTTTTCCATCCCTTCCCTGGTTTCTATCATCTAACTTTTCCATCTTCCCAATCAAAAGGACCTTAAGGTCTCACAATTTTATATATCCATATTCTAATATATGTTTTTTAAATTAAGTTTAGATTCTATTATGTAGTTAAACCTTGTCGGGGGGATTTTGTGACGTGGGCTGAAACACTAAAATGAGCCCAAATTTCTCTTTCGATTCATTGAAATGTGATTGTGTTTAGGGAGTCAAGCCAAAATTCCAAATATTTGATGAATAAAAGGCTATTGGTGCTATGGAAGAGAAGAATCAAAATGCTAAATAACCAGTACCAAAAATGCTTAGAACACAATGTCTGGAACTGTTTTACACATACAGTGGAAGGAGGACTTTGAAGAGAGAGAGAGAGAGAGAGAGAGAGAGAGAGAGAACTCTCTAGTATCTCTACTTTTACCCTTAAGCTTCGAAACGTTGTAAATCTTAAGTGGCTGAGATGGTTTTGTTCTGAAGTTGTGGTTTTCTAAGGTTGAACGTTAATGCCTTTGCTTTGGACTGATGGGGGAATTTATATTGAGTTTTTGGGGTGTTAATGATTGGTTTTTAGTTAATAGATGAGGCTTTTGACCTCCTAAGTGTTGAACAAAAGGTAATTGCAGCTAACATTTGTTTGGATAAAAGAAAGACTTTGCTTTTAACACAAACGGGGAAAGACCTTGACTAATTTTAATTGGGTGCTTTTTTCCCAGCCCCCTCATCTCCTTTGGAAGCTTCTCTTTGTGGTAGCCAGCAGCCTAAGACAACTAAGGTGGTCAGCCATGATTTAGGATCCTAGAAAGGGTTGATCAGGACACTTAGGCTGGGCTTGGTCACATCACTACATCAGTGGGAATCGGGAACATTTCCCCTCGTGTTTATAACCAAACATTGCTTTCACCTTTGCGAATTACCTAATTAGGAAATAAAGTTATGTCAGCAAAGCTCAAGGTAAGCACTCCACCCCAAACAAAAAGCAATTTAAGCACTCAGACACTTAGGAAAACACATCCACCGTAGAATGCAAGTCATAAAATCGCTATTAAAGGGGAAGACTTGTACAAAACTCATCAACCAGAGCAAGATCAAGTGGGCAAACAGCATCAAAACTCCTTGCCTCTTATAAAACGCATTGCTCTTTTGTGTTTTGTGCCCTTTCATTTAGCTTTATCAATCATGCACTCATTAGGTGTGCGTTTGGATTGGGATGGAAAATTAAAATTATTTTACTATTTAGTTTATTTTTGCTACTATTCATAAGTCTCACTGCACTTTTTAGTACTATTCATGAGTCCCACTTTACTATTTTAACTAACTTTTACCTTTATCTACAGCACTTTCAGTAATAAGTTTTCAGTTTTAGCAAAATAAGCAGAATCCAAACACACCCTAGATCTCACTCTCTTCCTTTTAAATTAATTTTTTTCATGCTTTATCATCTAATTATACATAAGACTTTATTCCTTTCATGACTTGGTGTACTCTTGCATATTTAGTTCTTTCTAGTTTAACATTGATCTATAGAGCAACTCTTCCTGACGACTTCCACAAATATTTCAAAAGTGTTTTCATCATGAGATTTTAACTTTTAAGGTACTTTAATCGTTTGGAGGTTTAAGATGTTATGTTCTCTTGAGACTGAAAATGTTTTATTCTCATAAAAAGAAATAGAACACTTTCAGCTTTAAAGAAAGCGTTTTTCCAAAAAAATATTTTACGTTGAAACAAATATGGCCTTAGTTTGACAACCAAATTATGTTAAGCAATCAGATTTTAGTCAGGCATTCGATTGAATTGGTTAGTCTTCTAACAAGTTAGCAATTTAGGTTGATTATCTAGGAAATATATAGGGTAGTTGGAAATATTATTGGAATGGCGTTTTTGTTGAAAATAAAAAGGAGTTTTAACCGAAATTTAAAAGAAGCATGAATTAAGTTGTTACAACCCAAACTTTTTGTAATCCATATGCTTTCAAGCTAACAATACAAAGAGATTCAAGTGATAACCTAGTGATAACACATATTTTGTGGTGCTCCGTGTCTGCAGTCTCCACCCGTTCCCTACTATCTACCTAAAAAAACAAAAAAAGCTGACACGAGGTAAAAACTGGGCTACCACGTTAGCAAAAACTACTCACACTCTCCTACTAGACTGTAATCCCTTGGTTTTGAGTTTGGTTTTCGTTTTTCCATGGGCTGGGCTTCACTAAAATGTAATGGGCTAAAGTTTCTTTTGCCAAGCTTGGTGGCCCAATTAATGTGACCGTGTCTTCTTGGGCTGCTTGGGCCAATGGGCCTCTTGCTCGTTTGTGCATCCCATTGGGCCTCATCTCGTCTAGTTGGGTCTAGGCTTTAAAGCCCTATTGTAGGGCCCAAAAAAGCCCTAAACAAAATTTAATGGTCCAGCTAGATGATATAAGATGCGGAATTTTTACCATTTTTTTCTAGAGCTTTGATCCGGTTTTAGAAATATTCTCATCAGTGAATATAATGCAAGTCCCAGAATCAAATGACCAAAACTCGGTTATAAATGCCTTCCTCGCCAAAGGCTACTAGCTGAATGATACATGAATTGAGTTTACCACAAAGCTTCTAGTATAGAAGTTGGTACATGAGCAGAAACTAGGCTAGCAGGTTGATACAATTGTTTATATAAAACAGAAGATAAGGTATGTTGAAAACCCAAGACAGGTTGGGAGGAGAAAGCAAACAAAGAGATTTAGCCAAACAGCTCAACTTCTTCTCAGCTTTTACAGTTGCACATCAAATTGTCACATTAAAGCTCTTTCTTAACACATCAAATGAAGTTTGGTTTAGGTAAAAAAAAATCTGCTCTTAATTTCTTGCATCAGAGAACTTCAAAACAGCAAGATAAAAACCAGGTTCATCTACAAATTCAGCCACATCAAAAGAATGATCAGCTGCCACTTTCTGTAATGTCATCTTCTCGGGCAAATCAGAAATTATGACACTGGGATTTTGTTGTTGCTGCTGCTTTAAGACGTCCCTTCCTTGGGGATGGCTAATAACCACCCTTGCACCTGTAGAAGCATCAGAAAAAGCTCAGAAGTGCAAGTAGTAACATAAAAGGAAGCAAGAGCACAATCTAAGGATCCACCCCCACCCCACCCCACAAAACACCCCCTTTAACCCTTTTTTGACAGACACACAACATTATCATATGATACAGTTTCATTCACACCATCTCATCATCTTTACTATAAAAGATGTTTCCACCAGAGTAGTGCAATTTGAAGTAACCTATATACCACAGCCTGAGGGTTGATATTATGGAATTTTAGGTAAGAATTAGGATATAAGTTAACAAATTGTATTATTAACCAGTTATAATTTCAAGGTTAAATGTTTTTAACATACCAAATTAATAAAACTTCACTAGGTTGAACTGAGTCAGGTAATCAGATGAAAAGAAAAAATCCAATATCTGTTCACGTTAATTATTTTTCCTATCAATGAATAGATTTAGATGTCTTGGGGAGAAATCCTTTACCCACAAATAGAAAGAGTCCAATGCTGCTTTAAAATGAAACTATTAATTTAACATTAATAACACCCACAACAATATCTAATAAAAGGTTACCTGGCAAACAAAGTTTAGCAAGAGCTCCAAAAACCTGGTCAAGATTAAAGGACAAAGCAGGAAGAAAATAGAGGAACACAACATCTAGTGGAGCCCACTTCTCTGGCACATATATAAGTTCTCCTTGCCAACATTTAACCTTGTCATATTTTTCTTTGATGCCAGCTAACAGAAAAAGTGAATCGTGGACGACAAGCAAAAGTTGGCATTTTGATGAATCAACCAACTGATCTACAAATCCTTCGGAACCAATTGAAACCAACACCTTAGAAGTTTCTTCAATCTCCCCTGCAGAAATAATGCGATCAATATTTTTGTTAAGCTCCTCTCCGGATATCAAATTATCTGAATCAAGAAATGACCAATCTTTTTCAACAAAGTCTTCGAAATTAATTACAGATACTGCTCCCTCATTTGGGGGAATTGTAGCACCAATGGATGACTTATGAGCACATAAAGGACGGTTTGATTTAAGTGCAGAGGAGAGAGAAAGTGGCAAGTGGCGGTGAACATATAAATTTTGTGGTTGTATTTGAAGACATGGTGTGAACTGCCATCTATGTGATAGAAGGAGGAAAGAAGTAGGTGAATAGAGAGAATTCATGGAAGAAGATCTATGTATTCCTTTAAGAGACACTCTTGGTCTAAAATGGATGCTTTCAGCTCTATGCGTGTATATGATAATGACAAACAAACCAAAAGCTGTTACAGCTAATATTTCATAAGCTCATCTGTTTAACCTCTTTTCCACTTATTCTTGTAGCTCAACCATGCCCCTGAAATGAAAAAGACAAATGTTGATGCTCAAAGTGCTAACGTGAAGTCGCAATTGTACTCAAATAACTTCGACAATTCAGACCACTAAATGGTAGTTCAGTGGTTATATATCTTCCCTAAGTAAAAGACGATTTTAACTAAATTTAATTACACACTCAACATAGGCCAATCGCAATTATCAGTCATTGGAAATTCTAACCTATAACCATCCATCTACAAATTACACAAACACAATATCGCAAAAAAAAAAAAAAAAAATGTTAAATTGCATATTTGGTCCTCAACCTTTGAATTCTGTTTCAAAATTTTCCTTATACTCTAAAATGTTTTAAAATTTTTCCTTCTTGTCATTTAAAGGATCCAAAATGATGGCGTAGCAAACAAAATTCATGAAATGAGGTCACTTTGATATGGCATGAATCTTGTTTGTCACATTAACATTTTTTATTCATCACATGACAATTAGAACTTTTTGGAAACAATTTTGAAAGCATAGGACTAAAAATGAAACATTTTAAAATATACCAATGATTTTGAAATAAAACTTAAAGGTTGAATCTTCAGAAATAATAATAATAATCAAAGGTTGAAGATAGAATATGCAATTTAATCAAAGAAACAAGAAGTAAAGAAGTGGGTGACTGTCACACTAAGATTGACTAAGTGGATGGACTCCAGCAATCAACCAAACCCCATTACAAAGAAGTTGTTAAAGACACATCTAACACATCATCATACCCCATAATACTAGTTTGCAAACCCGTGCGATGCATGGGATAATTTAACAAAATTTATATATATTTACTTTACTCTAATAAATATTAAATACTTGTTTCAAAATGAATATGTTTCATTTTCTATTCATAATATGGCTCGAAGCATATTATGATTTTCTTTTTTCTTTTTCTTTTTAATCAAGAATAGTGCAGAGAGTTATAATATCAAGAGAATACAAATTGACTAAAAAAGGATGAAACTCTTAACAAATTTAAGTTAATAAAGAACATTTGTGTATATAAATCTTTCCATTTATGAAAAATATAAAGGAAAAAGAAAAAAGTCAATTAGAAGAACAAAGTAATTAACCCAACAAAGCAAGTTGTTGAAAATTGTTTTTGTTGAAAGTAAGTAATTAACCTACTGAAAGAAATAAGTTTTTGTTGACATTTTTCCTTAAGAATAATTTTCATAAACTTAGAAGAATAGGTGTTTATTCGTTTGCACATTTCTTGTAGGAACACTTTGTGGCATATCTGTCATTGTGCTATCCACCCTCAAGTATTATATATAGCACATTTCATCTATGGTCAATTGTTTTGTCATTGTACCAGCCAACATTGACGCCTATATATAATGAAACTAATAGCAACCAACTGAAATAAACAAATCAGCAGTGTATGTTGTTTTCTTAGCACAGAGATAGCCAACAAATTAATTCATTTTGAGATTCTAACTCAAAGTCTCACTTTAGCCACTGCATTCCGTCAACGATCAATAGAATCTTTTTAAAGAAAAATCATGCCCAACAGCTACATAAAGATGGCCGAATCCCAATAACACTACCATAAATAACCTATAATTATATATATAAATTACATTCCCACTTTTTTTGACTGACCACACAGAACTCATTATTAAAAATAATAATAATAATGCAATGATACAAAAAGAGAGGGGGGATGAAACATAAATTTGACATAGGCCCCAGAAATTAATATCGAAAACTGAAAGCATACTCAGAAACTTAAAATTTCAAAGAGTCTCTCAAGTACATAGAGCCCCTAAAACAATTGGGTAAAAAACCATTATTGAGAGCAGAATATATTCTTAGATCCTTTCATAAATTAAAATAATAAACGAAATAAGTCTTTCACAGTCATCTTTATTATATTTCTGCAGAAACTAAACATGAAAATCACAATAACAAACTACAAAATTTTAACTAAAATTATAAACCTTGACACTTTCAATGACGATAACTATCAAACAGGTACAGGAAAAAATAAATTTGAAATCATAATGGAGATTAAATTATAAGCTTACTATTTCAATCAAATTTAACAGAAGATTGGAATAATTAAAAAAAAAAAACCAAAAAGTACCTCTCAAAATATGATTTTGAATAAAATTTAGCACCAACTTAACAATAAATTAAGGATAATTAACATATAAAATTTAAATAGTAAAGTCATTTTGGAAACATCATATAGCCAAGTTTCAACCAATATAATCAAATCCAACGACACCAATACATATTAGAAAATTCATATAAGGTTAGCACAAAATGTTGCTTAGATAAGCATATCAAAGCACTCTGCAAAATAGAAGTTTTGGCAAAGATGTGAAAAAGAATGGCTTACTAAATGGGTAGATAAAGTCACCTACTTAGGATTATTAGGTTGCAGACAATTTGATCAACAGAACATTGCAGGATAAAGCTGAAAGAAGCAATATTTTTAAGCAGAAATTTTCAATGTTACGGTGTGCTCATTAATAAAATACCACAACTTATCAAACAAAAAAGTAATGACTTTTATGTAATTCTTCAGACTATCTTGTGTGTTTATTATGTACAAGAGATAGTCTTTTTCCTTTATCAATTAAATTACTTATCAAAACCAAAAAAAAAAAAAAAAAAAAAAAAAAAAAAAAAAGACTGATTGAAATGGTGAAAATTTCAACTGGGTTTCACACTACAAACAATGATGCATGCTTAAAAGCATAGAAACAAACAAATATTAGACGCGTATTGTGCATATTTTGAAAGAGGAATTTTATCAAACAGCTGAACTGCATTGAACTGAGAAGCAAACCTTATACAGTCATATAAAATTTAAATAGTCAAGTCATTCTGAAAACATCATATAGCCAAGTTTCAACCAATATAATCAAATCGAACAACACCAATACATATTAGAAATTTCATTGAATTCATACACCAAGTTTCAGCCTGTGTGTTTTTTCAAAATAATTGAAAGCAGGAAGGCAGAGAAGCAACTGGGAGGGGAATACCGGAGGCAGGGAAACATGACCAATGCCCAAATAGTGGAGAAGATACGGGACTAGACAGGAGACAGATAAGGCTGGCGGAGAGGAGCGGAGTGGGAAGATAGAAGAAAGAAGCAGATGAGAGCGTGAGAGACTGAGAGTTGAGTTGGCTTTTTAAAATAAAACGTAAAATAAGAGGAAAAACGTGACAGGGAAAATTGTGTAGTCTTCAAAACCAACGTGGCAAGAAGCTATCATGAAGTCAAAAAAAAAAAAAAAAAAAATTTAGAGACTTTGGTTTTATAGTATAAATAGTTAACCCGTGTGATGCACAAGATAGTTAAATTTAAAATCACATATATTTAAAAAAGCAAATAGAGAGTCTTGTATGAAAGAACTATTAATTAAAAGTTAATAGGAAAATTATTTTATAATTTCAAATAGTTTCTCATAAGTATTGTATAGGTATCAACCATGTAGGATGCATATTTTAAATTAATAAAAAAAGACCGTAATAGTGGGTGGTGGCTACTTTTGTTTTTTATTTATCCAAAAAAAAAAAAAAATTTGATAGGATATGAACAAATAAATTGTAGTATAATTTGAATAGTTTCCCATAAGTATTGTGTAGGTATCAACAAAGTAGGATGCATATTATAAATAAATAAATAAAAACAAAACTTTGTTTTCTAACTCTCACATGCATCAACACTACATCACCACCATATGTATAGAGGTTATTACATGCCCTTGTTTAGTTTCTTATCAATGTGAATTACCACTTTTAATATGAATAATGCACCTCCTCACTCCATATTATTGTACTAATCAATTTGAGATTCCAAAATCAAGTAGGAAACATCTAAACCATTCTCATATGGACTATACTTCTCCTTTAAAAAAAAAATACCTATGGACTATATCACAACATTAATATAAAATTGAATATTGATGATAGGAAATTTGTGGTTTTGATGGTCAGGAATAAGCTCTTCTTCTTGTTATTGATGACAATTTTTTTTATAGAGTGGTTTTTCCAAGATTATATAAGGGTTCTATAGATAACATACAGGGTTCTATATATAACATACATAGTAGTACAAATTACACCAACGTTAAAGAAAATTTGATTGATGAAATTGTTAATTATTAAATCAAAATTACGATTAAATCTAATGTTTTAATCGTAAAAACAAATTTTTACAATTAAAATTTTCACATGTAGATTTTTCATACTAATAAACTCACTCACAAGTCACAATAATAACAATATTCTAAAGTAGTAAGCATAGAGAGTTAGAGTATGAAAGATGGCAACATGTCCTTACCTCTGCATTTACTCTGAGCAACTCCATGGATACAATGTTACAAAGTGGTCTCATGAAATCTCATACCCTCTTTGCAAAATCTTCAATTTGTTGTGTGTGTTTCTTTGTGAAAATTTGAGTGAGTATAAAGGGTTTCGACCTTGGCAGGGGTTTATATTTGTTAAAATTTTTGTTATAGAATTTTAGTTGAAGTAGAATTTTCAAGCTCTTGAAACATATATCTAATAGAGTTTTACTTAAATTAAACTATTGTAACATTTGTTAAGATAATTACACGTTGAAGAGAAATTTTTGTTGAAATTTTTGTTATAGAATTTTAGTTGAAGTAGAATTTTCAAGCTCTTGAAATATATATCTAATAGAGTTTTACTTAAACTAAACTATTGTAACACTTGATAAGATAATTGCATGTTAAAGAGAAATAATAAATATATAAGATATAAAACCTAAAATAAAAAGAAAAAGAAAATAGTGGTGATGTGGAAAATTATGGGAGCCCTAGAGTCTTCGGTTATATATATATATATATATATATATATTTATATATATATATATATATCATATATTTTATAATAAAAGTTGGGCTTAGACGCCGTGGTTACGCCAAGTGGCTTCACTATATTGTAGAAATTTTTTAAAATTTTTAGATTTAAAAAATATATATAATTTTTCTTCTTCTATAATTTCTAAGTTGATAAAAATCTTTATTTGATTACAATCCAAATTCTTCATCTTATCCATGTAATCCTTATTTTTTACATTTAGTGTATTATAAAAAAAAAGTTTAATGCATCTTAAATTGCAGCGATGTATGCTACACTAAAAAAAAAGAGGTATAATTCATCTTAAATTGCAGTGACGTAGACATAGTGTAATCTAATTCTTCTCATTTTTAAATACTACACTAAAAAACAAGGTCTAATCCATATTGCATAATTTTTTTTAGATTTAAAATGATAAGACACGTAAAAAAAAAAAAAAAAAAAAAACCTTAGAAACATGGATAAAATAACTAATTTACTTAGATTAGGATTGTGTAACCATTAGTATTTTATTTAAATTTTAAAATTATAGATAAAAAATAATTTTAGAAAAAAATATACGCTATTTTTTTTTTTTTTTTTTTTGGATAGAAACATATTTTAACAATATATATATATTAATATAATTGATTAGAATTTCACATAGGATAGGTGTTTCTTTAATCCCAAACCATCTAATAATTTCTCTTATAATTTAACTTCAATATAATTTGAAATTCTATGTCTAATAGAACTCTCCCAAGTCCTAACTTCTAAGTTTTTTGGATATATATGCATCCTAAGTGATGAGTTTTACGTTTTGTTTTTTTTTTAAACGTTAATTGTGACAATTTTTTTAATACATATATTTTTCCTAATAATTCTATTTCTCTTATAATTCCTAAATTGATTAGAAATCTAACATCTTCACAATTGAAAATTTTCTATATATACGGTTTTTTTAGTGTATTCTTATATTGATTAGAAGAGAATTATGTTTATTTTTTTTGGCAAAAGAAATAGCTTTGGTTAAGTTTCCATAGGTTTTTAATTATTATATTTATGAATTTTTTTTCATATAAATATGTTGTGTGATTGCTTGATACTTTTAAGAACAATAATTTATATGCAATTTATATAATCTATATTCAAGTGATTATTAATTTATTATTTCTCAATAAAATTATACTAAACGTTTATAATTAAAACTATGCAACGCACGGGCATAATACTAGTATATATATATATATTGACCAGTTTTAAAGCACGTGCAATGCACGTGTAAATTACTGAGAGAATATTAATAATAAATAATATTATGATTCTGTCATATCATTTTTTAGTTAAAAATTAATTTCTCTATATGATTTAGAATGAACACTAATAATTTATATACAAGAGTAGCTTGGTGTGCATGAGTGATTAATATTACAAACATAACCAGAAATCTACAATTCCTACAACATATAATAATGAGCAAAATGATAAATAACTTTATATTTTTAGTCAATGTTTTTAACTTCTATATTCCAACAAAATGATAAATGACTTCATATTTTCAGTCAATGTCTTGAACTTCTGCATTCCAACAAAATACTAAAGCATTTCTCTATATTTTAGCACAATTTGAACTACACATATATTACATGTACAACAAAACTACTATAAAGAGTCACCATTATCTCATAGATTAAGAGAGTCATAAGGTATGCCTATGCATATTTTCATTTAGTATCGATATATCTAATGGCTTCCAAAAGATGTTCCTTTTTCAGTGGTTTGCTAAGATGAACATCCATTCCAACCTCAATTGCCATGTTAGCTTCCCCACCTGATGTATGAGCAGTTAATGCAATGATTGGAATATGAACACCGAAGGACTTCTCCATTTTCCTTATTTGCTTTGTTGCTTCATACCCATTCATCACAGGCATCTGTCAAACACAAAATCATATATGATTTAGCTGGAAAATATATATATTATTATGAAATGTGAACAACTTACTTTGTGTGATTAAAATTAAACTATAGTACAAGGGATTATAATAAATTAAATTAAAATAAATATTGAATGCTTAAACATAAAATATAATTGGGGCTGAGTTTTATAAACACCAAATGGTCCAAATCCATAAGATACAGATTTATTAACTGGAACAAGCTATAGGGTTTGCAAAGTGCCAAAACATATTGGAAGTGGCGTTAGCTTTGTTGGAGACATACCAGAAGCTTTTGGCCACTCAGGGAAATTTTTGAGGTTTTTTTTTTTTTTTTGCTGAATAGAGAAATTTTTGAGCTTGGAGCTACAAATACTCACATTCTGATGTTTTCTTTCACCTATCTGGTATTAGTGTGGGGGTAGCCTAGTTTTTTTCACTATATTGCTACTGGGCCAATAAGCTTGTGTTAGCCCAGGTTTTATTTTTGTATAAGTTTACTCACTTGGTTTTTATGAATAAAGTTCTATCTTTTCTCTCCAAAAAAAAAAAAAGTGCCAAGACATCATAAATTTTACCAAATATCATAGAAACATGTGACATAGTTGAAAGGATATCCTCTAATATATTGCAAATTTTCTAATTGGGAAATCAAGTACTTATATATATATATATATATATATATATATATATATATATATATATATATATAGCATAAAAAGGTAAAGAAGAGGGAAATCATGCTCTTTACCTCACAATCCATTAAGACATAATCGTATGGAAGAATCTTCGAAGCTCCAAGTTTCCTTTGATCACTTAGACCTTTGAAAACCAGATCTAAAGCTTCCTGTCCATTAACACAAGTTTCGGCAGTTGCACCAAGCTTTAAAAGACTGGCAACAGTTAACTTACGCAACAATGCATTGTCGTCAGCAACCAAGAGCTTCTTCCCACTCAATGGCTTATCATCATTTGGGTTACCAATTTCTTGTATTTCTTGCTCTTTTGGTGGGTTCCCATTACTCGGAGGACTTCTTGGTATGAACCCAACATGAGATAGAGTTTGAATGGGTGACAAGATTTTCTTCTTTGTTGTCTCAATGCTGTTACCATGGTCTTGTAATTCTACTCGTTGAGTTGAGTGTTTGTTTGTCGGAGAATTCTCTATATAAGACCGACTCCTTGATGAACTAGGATCTCTTGAAACTTTTTCAGCTTGAAACTTGTTTTCTTCTTTTAGTTTGCCTAAATTCCCTTGCAATGTACCTCCAAACTCAGGAAGAAGTCTTACCACTTGATACAAACGAGAACCATGAAATGGCTTAGATATTATGACATCATTAGGATCAAACAGGTCCTCTTTAGTGCGTTTGAAGTTGATGTTACGCATCATTGGTTTCTCCAACCACACAACCTTACAAGTAGCATTGTGGAGGCCTTTTCTGAATTCAGCCACAATTCTACATAATTCTAGGAATGGTCCAGCACTTGCATCAATCACAATTAATATAAAACTTGATGCAAATTTAGGAGTAGTCCTTTTGAAGACTGATAGTATGTAGTCTGAACCATCCATGCTACTCAAAGGCACATCCTTTTCTACACCGCTAGAGTTATTAGAAGCAGACCTGCTTAAGCATGTAACAATTTGTCATTTATGATTTGTTAAGAAAATGTTGTGAACATAGTATATTCCTTATTTTGTACATATTACATTATTCATGGCATTTGTCTTTCTTGTTCATATCTCATAAATGACTTGTCCCATAAATGAACAGTAAAATGCCATTTAAATTATATTTTCTTTTAGATAAATAAGATGAGGCATTTTTTTTTTTAACAATACGCAACATTTAATTTTTGTTAAATTTTTTTTACAATTGTTTATTTATTTTGTTACTATAATCGATTAATGTATTAATTTTTTTGATATTATGTTTTAATCTTGCCCCCCTAAACTAAAATCCTGACTCCACCACTGATATATATATATATATATATATATATGTTTCAGTTTCGCTAAATATTTGTTGAAGGATTTTTACTATTAATTATTGAAATCAATATATATACGTATAGGTTTAGTGTATCAAAATTATATTTCATATTTATCATTCATATTTGTTTTGCAATGAATTTACATTATTACATCATAAAATACATGTTTGTAATTTCAGCCAATCTGGATGCTTGGGTAGTCTCAATCTAATACTTTGTAATATATGTTTCAACCGTCTTCATTACAGCAACTACATGGCCATTTTTAAGGTTCGGTTGAATTAGCTTCATTTGTGATCTATTAAACTGATGCATCAAGCAAAGACTGGGCATTAGTTTCATATGATGAGAATTGTCGCTTAAAAATGTTGTACATCAAAGTGATGAGAATGGGAGGGGAAACGAAGCAAAATTAGTAGCTGCTCAATTGTTGTAAATTTATAAATATTTTTTTTTTGTAAATTAATGTGTACAAAATTAAATTGATTTATCAAAAAAATATATATATATTTTTGAGGAATAATTTAACTGATGTTGCAGCCGAGGAAGGTCATTAGTTTCATTAATTAAGAATTGTCAAATGACAGTGTTGTATATTGGAGAAGGGTGAAGTACGCAAAAGACGTAGTTACTTTTTTTTTTGAAAGTGAAACTTGCCATGATTTCATTAAAAACACTTCAGAAATTGAAGTACAACAGAGAAGGGGCCGGGGAAGAATACAAAAGTCTCTCTAATACTTTGCCCTATCAATTTGGCAGAGGAGCTGAATCGTTGGGGGGCTCCATTTCATTCTAGGTCTGTGACGTCCCAGAATCTCTAGCCAACTTGGCTAATTCATGAGCCACTCTTGTATTCCCTTTTCAAGTGCTTGACTGTCTAGGTCCCAAAGGAAGAGGACAAGGATAGGATCCCTTGGATGATCGGCCTTAATTCTCCGTGGGGAGAGTTTGAGAAGATGGCTTGAACAACCGACAGCGAGTCAGACTCTAGAATAACTCGCGGGAGCATCTTCTGGCTGGCTAAAAGAAAGCCTTCTTCAATAGCTAAGGCTTCATTTAAAATTTGGTCTGTTAGGTGCTATATAAATGTCACCATTAATATTCGTCACCTATATAAATCAATTTTTGTAATTAATATGACCGTCAAGTGCTACATAATTACTATCATCCATCTAGACAAATCACCCATATAAGTCTATTTTATTAGTAATTTAACCGTTAAGTGTCAAATAAGTGTGGTTACTTAAAAAATGTCACCCAATTTTTTATCAGGTGTCATCAAATAGTTAACAGAAATAGGCAATAGAAAAATGGAATCAAACATAAAAGGCCAAAATTAAAATTTTAAAATGTAAAGAATTAAAATAAAAACAACCCAAACTTTATGACCAAATGTGTACTTTAGTCTAATTATTACATAACTACTGCATAAATATAGTCACAATCTTAGAAAATTATTTATTATTTTCGGGATACAATAATCCTGTACATTCTTATTTCATATAAATAATAAATCTCAACATGAATCAATTTCTTGTGAGAGAAATAAGTATCACATCCCAAAGTGTTGAAGAATTACACGACCATCTTAATAATGGTTACCGTCGGTTGGTGATGGCACATCCGGGGGCTGCACATCAATTTTCCTTTGGACAACAATTGCTCGTGGCAAGGAGCTCTTCTTTTCTGAAAGCAAAACAAAAAATTGGATAAATATAAAACTAGTTCATAAAAAAATTTTAAACAATTAAACCATGCACGCGAGAACACACTTAGATTAATTAAACGACTCACTGGCTGGTGGGACGAGATTGCTTGGGTCAGCAATCACCATTGTAGATGAGAGAAACAGAAAGAAAAGCATCGAGATTCTGATAAGCCTAATGGAAGTCTTGGAATCCATTTATGGCTTAATGGCTGTAAGAGACCTGAATTAACACTTCATTACTTCTGTGATATATACGTACTCTACGAAGGATCTTTAACAAAAAATGGTTTTTAGTATTGCTCTAAATAAAAATTAGGTTACACTAATCATAATCTCTCGTTTTAATAAGTTTCCTGTAAGTGATTTTGATGGGTGGGATCAGTTGCCCTTAGAAGTTTGATCAACGACGAGGATTGTTTATTGAACCCCAAAACGACACCAATCTCAAGCTTAAAAAAAAAAAAACCAAAACGACATGAGAATAAGATGAGATTCCAAGCTGTAATCCGAAGATAAGAGTTCATTTTGACTTTTATATATATCCTATACAAAGATAGTTTTAATTACCTGTAAACAAAACTCAGATCTCTCACAAACACAAACACAAACACAAACACAAACATAAACATAAACACATCTCATCGCCATTACCAAGCAAGCTTGGAAACATGGCGACATCTCAAGTCTTCAATTTCTCCTCATACAAATACTCAGACAGCCTAACAGTGGTGGGCATCTCATTCTGCACCGCCATAGTCTGCGAGGCCATCTCCTGGCTCCTCATCTACCGCACCAACTCCTACAAATCCCTCCGCTCTTCAATCGACAAAGCCGCCAAAAAACTCGAGACCATGAAAACCGAAACCCCAAATTCTTCCTCCTCCTCCGTCGCAAAAGTCAAAATCAGCAACAAGAAATCCAAGACCAAGAAGATCGATCGCGTCGAGACGAGTCTCAAGGAATCGAGCCGCGACCTTTCCCTCTTCAAGTTCAAGTCCGGTGCCGTGGTCGCGCTTGTTCTCTTCGTGGTTTTTGGGCTCCTCAACTCCTTGTTTGAAGGCAAGGTTGTGGCGAAATTACCGTTCAAGCCCTTCGGGATTGTCATGAAGATGAGCCATAGAGGTTTACACGGCGACGATGTCACCGATTGTTCGATGCCATTTTTGTACTTTCTTTGCTCGATTAGCATTCGCACCAATTTGCAGAAATTCTTAGGGTTCGCTCCGCCACGTGGCGCCTCGTCCGGCCTCTTCCCCATGCCTGATCCCAAGATCAATTGATCTCATCTGGTTTGCGAATCTAGTCCCTTTTTGTTTTTATAATTTTTAGGTCATGTGGAATGCCTAAAAGGAACTGATTTTTTGTTTATGAATATTCGGCTTGGATTTCGAATTCCTTGACCTGAAAATAATTGGTGCCATTTCCTAATTTTTGTTTTTGTTTTTTAGCTTATGGATTTGCTCTTTGAATGGAAAATTCAATGTCTTTTACTGTGGATTATAAATTATTGCAATGCTTGTGCCATTTGGTAATCTCATTTATGTGAGGTCAAGAGGTGTTATTACTTATTACTAATGCTAATTAAAGCTTCTTTAGCATTTATTCATTATTTCAATTTTCAAGTAAGCATTTCATTGTACTTTAATTATTATGAATATTTAGCCTTAGCGCAATGGTCACTCCACAAATAAAAAGTTCTTGTGAGATGGGGGGGCAAGGACCGGGGTTCAAGTCTCTAGGAGGAGTTTCACATACTTAGATTAGAATAAAGTAGAATTTCTATATTAAAAAATAATGTCACATGTATTCTTTTCTTCCGTTCTATTTAATTGAAACTACTTCTACCAATGTTATTTTTGGTTTTCCTTTACCTTTTTAAGTTCCCTCAACTTGAATCAACTCATTCTTTCTTACCAGTGCATTAATCTCTCTCCTTTGCATATGACCAAATCATCTTAGGCAACATTTCCTCATAAATTTATGCTATAATTATTGAAAAACAATAATGTTAGGATTATTTGGTATCTCATTAAAATACATTGGCTTTTATTATTAATTTCTTTAAGTTGAGTTATACTAAGAGTGAGATTTATGGAAAGCTTATAAATTTTATGTCGGTTCTTTAAACTTCCTACTTAGGATTCCTACATTGTTTAAATTTTACTTAGATTGGATTTTGCCATGTAAGGTTGATAAATTGAAATATAAATTGCAATGTTATGTTGTTCAGATGTTGTTGCAGAAGATTGAAAATTTAAAACATTAATTGCTATGTTGTGTTGCCATCTAAGAATTAGAAGCTCATAAAATGAGCATGTAGTTATCTTGAAACATATCAAAGAGCGAGAAAGTCTGATGTTTAAGACGTGAAGCTCATGTTGATTGGTAATGGAAAATGGTTCTTGAAGATCATTTACTTAATATGCTGTTATTTACTTAGAAATGAGTATTGAAATATATGTTACTGACTTTTGCTACTAGATTTTTAAACAACATAGCCTTAGTCCCAAAAATATGTGTTGGCTGTGGTCTACTAATTATTGGTGGCTATTGATTTTTAAAGAAGTTAAAAAGTTGTTGGATGTTGTAATTATAAATAATCAGTTTTCTATGTGTGCACAGAAATTGTGTTTGGAATCCGGCTAAGTCGGGGTTTGTTTTGGGCATGTCTGAGATTGCACATAGATACAAGGTTTGGGTCCAATATTATATTTTAATGCAACCAGTTAGAGTTATTTGTGAAAGTGAAGTAAGTGAATGCTGACATGATGTCATATTAACCAGTTCTAAAAAAGTATTGTTTTAACCAAAAAAATTGTCCTCAACTTAAAGAAACCACAAGAAGTTGAGGGAACCAAAAAAGTTAGAAGAAGACCTAATACAACATTAGTAGAGGTAATAAAAAAGGATATGTCAATAGAATGGAGGAAAAGAATATATGTAGCCGTCCTTAGTAATCTGTTGAGAATCTATAGCGAACCCCAAAATTTTGGGAATAAGGCTATGTTGTTGTTAAAGAAACTACACCTTGTCATCCCTAAAAGTAAATGGACAAACTCTGGTTTGATTTATTAGAGTTGTATATAAATATAGTTTAGCATTCATGCTCATTTGACTCATTTTGATTTACTTTACAAAAGAAGATTTGAGTGGAAATTTAGGCTTGTAATTCTATAGTTACACCTTTTAGTAACCCTTCTTGATGCTCAAAAGGAAAAGGAGCTATAATATGCAATGTTTTACAAGAGGTGTATGTATAATATAGAAAAGTAAAGTGTACTCATCTTCAAATAAGGGGACATCTCTTTTTCTTGTGTTTCTTCCATTACTTGGTCATATTTTAGTCTTACATGAGTCTTTTTTTTATCTTTAACAAATCCTTTCATATTTGTATTGTTGGGGTTTCTCCCCCTCTCTGTACTCACCACCCCCCCCCCCCCCCCCTAACCTTTTTTTCTTCTTTCCCAAGATCACCAAGCATTGTTTTTTCAGCCCTTCACTTTTAGACCTGTGTGATTCCATGTAGATATATCAAGATATCATTGTTTACCTGTGTGTATAGATGCTGATTCCAATAATTGGTTGTGAGAATACTTTTGCTGCCTATTTCTTTTGTCCATGATGCTTTTCAAAGTTTGAAACCTGCACGCCCAACTTTAATCTTTCAGGCATTCATAAGGAGGAAGTATATGTTGGTTGAATTTCTTTTTTGCTTATACCTGTATGGCACTTTATAAGAGTGGTGATAAATTTATTTAATAGAATAGAGGGATTCGAAGTTTATGTTAGCCCAAGAGCTATTGAGAGTTGATCATTGTAAAATTTGGGTGGAAGAAGTTTCAGAATTTATTAATCTCTTTGGTTTGAAAAGTAATTGTAACAGTTAATTTATATTAATAAATTCTTCTTACCAGTTTCCTATATTTATTATTATTATTTTTTAAGAAGCTCTACATATTTCAGGGGTGATCTTGGTACCACAACCCCACCATCCCTCCTAACCTACCCCTAATGAGGGCATTTCAGGCGATAATATGTAATTGTAATACGGTTTCTTGGTTTGCAGCTATATATTTTGGGGATAATATATTAGCATTTGTCAACAAATTCAGGGAGAAATGGTTTGGATTTGTCAAAAAAAAAAAAAAAAAAAAACCTCTGAAGAGTGGTTTGGATTTAAATCCACTTTTTAAGCATTATGTCTGTGGTTGTGGTGTCAAATGATATGAATGTTAATGTTTAGGAGATAATACATATGAGTGTATAAATTTTGTGATTCAAATATCTGAAGCCAAACATTTTCCCCCTTTTGTGCTACAGGGAAAACATTGCATACCATTTCAAATTTTCAATTACCAAAAGATGCAAATAACAGTACATAGGAATCATCAAGACAAAAATGTTGGATAGTTTCTGACTCTCCTAACTAAAGCATAAGCCATAAAATTACTTGTTCTATGAACACGAGAGAATTTATGGGCTACCCCTAAGCTAAAGCTTGGGCCTCTTGAATGATGTGTCCAAACTGTGAGAAGTGAAAATCACTCTTGACTTGATTCATCACTATCTTAGAATCTCCTTCAATAACAATTTGATCAATTCCAATTGCAACAGCAAAAAGGGTCATTCGACTAGCTGCTAAAGATTCTACCTCCTTAAAAAATTATGGCAATGGAATTGTTAAAGGTATTAGGTTTAAGTGTATAGGCCCAAGAGGCTCAATTATACTTAACTCTGACTATTAACTTCTAATCTATATATATACCCTATTTAGGGTTCATTGTAATGGTTTAACCTAATGGTCTACATTTATGGAGAAAGCTTTTGTTGGCTACAACTTCTATAATCTCAATTTTATGATTACAATGAACTCTAAATATGGTATATAGAGGGATTATGAGTTAAGTATACATGGGCTGAGTAATATAATTAAGTTTCTTGAGGCTACACACATAAACTTAATACATCTAACAAGAATAATTTTTGACATTGCCACCATGACTTGTCCCTATGAGTTACAAACCACCATGCCAATGTCAGCCTCATCAGTTTCGGAGAAGAATGCCCCATCAACATTTGTTTTATACCATTACTGTCTAGGAAGGCACCATTTTGCTGCAATTTTGATGGCTTGTCAGCTGAGCCCAAATTGTTTATAAAAATTTTAGTTCATTTATAGCTCCACTTTTGGTTAAGATTTAAGAATAGAATTTTCATTCCCTCTATCACCATTAAATAAACAAAACTTACTATTAATTCAAAATCAAAGACAAGGTTATCAACTAGCATGACCTTTCTAATGTTTATACACTTTTTTTGTTTTTTAATTGTTCAATAATTACAATAAGGATATGTTTGGTTGGAGGTGGAATATGGTGATTGGAAAATAAATGAGAGAAAATAAAAATGAGTGTTATTTGTTAACGAGAGAATGAGAGAAAATTTTTTGATGGGGCTCAAGAATTTTCTCCAAGGCCCACAAAAAATCTATTTCTCCAAATTGGAGAGAAAACAAGCACGAAAAGCTTGTTGCTTGCCCAGTTACCATATTGCCCCAATTTAATGAGTAACTCTCTCCTTACTTCTCTTTTGTTTCTTCGGCACAGCCATAAGCAACCACATGAAACAATTAAACAACATGTCCAGGTTTGTTCTTTGCCAAGTTTTTTTTTTTTTCTTTCTTCTAGCCACTAATATATCATATATAATATATTATATTATATTATATATAATAATATAATGAGTAAAAAAATAATTAATATATTATATTATATAGAATGTTATTTTATTAATTTTAATTAATAATAATTAATATTTTCTTCTTATTTAATGATTACAAAGAAATTATATTTTACATATTATGTAGGTCATAATAGTAAATCTATATAAACTACATTTTCTATCTTCCCACTTTTCTCCAAAACCAAACAAAAAAGATTTACATTCCACAATTTTTCTATCTTTCTAACCAAACACACATCGAGGAAAAACTAAATTTTTTCTATTCTCCCACTTTTTCATCCTCTCGTTGTTTTCTATTCTCTCACTTTTCCATTATCTCAACCAAATGGACCTTTAGGGTGTGCTTGTTTGGAGGTGAAATAGGATAGATGGAAAACTTTGGAGAGAAAATAGGAATGAAAACTTTTTGAAGTGTGTTTGGTTGGGTGGGGAGGAAGGAAAATAAATAGTGGAGCCTAGGTGTTTTCTCCTCAAAATGGAGAGAAAACTAAAGGGAGAAAATGAGGCTACTTAATGGATGAAAATGCCCTTGTGCACTTGCACATGGGTTTTGTCTGTACATTGCTCTTCTTCACCTTTTTTTTTTTTTTCTTTTTTTCTTTTGATTTACTGGGCAGGCTTCGTCTAGTGTATGTTGCTCATATATTTTTTTTCTTTTGCTTTCTTTTGTGTTTTTTTTTTTTTTTTGGTTGTTTGTCACTTTTTTTGTTTTAATTGGGCATTATTTTTAATAAGAGTATATGAGTAAATTTATACAAACTCACTTTTTCCATCCTTCCACTTTTTCACTCCCAAGTCCCAACCAAAAAAATAAGAGGGAAATTAAAATCTTTTTTATCCTCTCACTTTTCCATCCTCCCATTTTTTCACCCATCCAACCAAACAGACCCTTAGAGACATTTGCAGTTGTGAAATTTGGTTAAATGGGTAGTGTAATTCGTTGAATTATTTTGCATTTCTAATACCATGTAATCCGTTATTTTGACTTGGGAATCATTTGTAGATCCCATGCAATGAACCCCAATTGACTTGGGCTTATACTACGGGCTGGATTGGGTTTAAACCATAACCTAACTTGTAGAATAATTTGTTATGAACAATTTTTTTTTTTTTTTAAATTTCTAAAACTTAGCCATCACTAAAACTAGTACAATTTTTAGATATATATATTTTTAAAACTACAATTTCAATGGTACAAAGATATGCTAATAGCCTTCCAATCGAGAGTGGTTTGTCCACCTTTGTGGATAGAGGTATCTCTTGATATTTCCAATAGATCTATTCAGAGTTCAAATTTTCTTCCTTATTGTAACTATTGAACGAAAAAAAAAGCCATAATCAAGTATTTATTTTCTATGTGGCAAGAAGTAACACTTTTTTTTCTTTAATTTTATAAAGTGGTCAGTCTTTAAAGACTCACATAAATTTTGTAATTTCTACCTAGTTAGAGATGGTTTCAAATTAAACATTAAATTTAAAATTCTGTTAAAAAATTAAGACTATAAACCTTTAAAATTATTTCAATTCACAAACACAATGAGTCTTTATTAATTGAAAGTCATGGCTAAAATCTATCTTAGTACAAAAAATTATTCCATATGAAACTAGAAGAACTTTGGTACACTATATGAGAACTATGAAATTACAAATAGTTAGTCATTTAGTTATGGTAAAAAAAAAATTCTTATAAAATTTTATTGTAGGGGTATTGGGCCCAAGAGCTCATTATCCATATATATATAGCGCCTGAGGCCTAAGCCGAGAATAAAGGGTCGTCCGAGGAGGGATAAACATTGTCAAAGAAGTCTGTGTTAGTAGAGGAAGAAGTTAGTTTTGATCATAAAGGCCCAGGAGGTTGGGCTGAGGATGAGTGCCTCCTCGACTAACCAAAGCCAAGATCCGTGGAGGTAGTCTGCCGTCCGGGGGAATGATCCAAGAAGCTCAGTTGGCATGGATAAGCATCGCAGAAACAAAGGACAGAGGGGAGCCCTAAAATATCTAAGGACAAAGCTGCTACCACCGCATTAAATGCTCTGCAGCTAACTCTCTGGCCGCATTAATGTGGAAGTGATACTTGAACAGTGGTTTTCAGCCTTACAGCTACTACCTAAAGATTTCAGGAAAGTGTTGATGGGACAAGTATCAAGCACCAACCATCTGGCCTACACGTGAAGGGTAAGGATGAAAGAGGAAGAGAGTATAAAAGAAGAAGGAAGCAATGGTAAGGGGGATCAGAAATTTGTAAGAGAAAACACTGTAGCAGCTTGAACCACATCTGTAACCATTTTCAATCAATATACACTAGAACAGACCTCCTCGGATTGTGTCGAGGACAAATATACTCAAATAGTTCCGGTCCATTTCTTTTTTATTATCTTTTAAAATCCATTCTAATTGTTATCTCATTCATTAGAGCCTAGTTGTCCAACTCATTCTCTACAAATTTATTGTATCGGGCTTATTGGGCTTGGATCCAATCATACTTTAGGTTTAGGGTCCAAAACGCGTCCTTACAATTATTATATCATTACAAAATTTAATAATAAAATTTGGGTTTATATGACTTATTTATGTACATTAAACTTATTGATATAGTTTACTTTAAGTGAAATTATATTGCCAGAGTAAAATAAAAAAGTTAAATTACTACTTTGATTTTAAACTCAACTATAAAAAATTCCACAAAATTTAAAAAATATTTTCATTTAATCCAAAATAAAATACTTCTTTAGTATGAGCAGTAACATTTTGTCTAAGATCCTTTAGATTTTTTCAACCAAGTTCCTACAATGTAATTTTCAAACCACATTTAATGTTTTCTTAATTTATATATTTTTTTAGTACTCAAAAATATTTTATCCGTTCAATTTATTTTTATTTCTTTATTTTCTTTTATTTTTTTAATTTTTAAGATAGGAAAGAGTGCAAAGTGACATAAGATTTCAATTAAAAAGAGAATCAATTATTGTTATTATTTTTTAGATTTATTGCAATGATAGTTTGCTAAGAATCTAGTATATTACATTAGTTTGTTAGTTTTGTGGCCTGTGGGTGGTAATTAAAATTATTTTTTCGAAATAAAATTTAAATTTTTTTAGAGGTAAAACTAAAAAGTTTCAATAAAGAAAAATATATTTTCATAATAACTTAAAAAAAAGGATCTTATAATAACTTAATAAAGGTACAAATGTATTACAGATACCATATAAATGCTCAATTTGAATTCATTTTTTTATATCAAAATTATAAATCTTTTAATCACCCTATAATAAATGAATAATTAAATTTTATATGGAAGATAGTCTTTGTAAAGTTTATGATGTTAAAAATATAATAAAGATATTGAAATAAGAATTTCTCTATAATTTTTGTTCAGTTCTCTCTCACAAAATATGAAAAAATTTACAAATCTTTTCAAGGAATATAATAAACACATACATAACTACATGTACAAACGTTGTTGATGTGTGTATATGTATTTGTGATTCAAGTTTCACATAATTTCGTTGTGATCCTAGAGGCTAGCCCGACCCAACCAACCTCAACTATGCCTTTGTAGGAAGTTTGGACAAGCTCAGTTTGAACTCAGGATGTGCACAAATGAAATTATTCAATCTGCATAACATTGTGTGGGCCACGTATCTCATAGTGATAGTAGGGTAGCAGTGTAGCACACGTAGCAAACTGGAGCCCTAGATGATCACACACTTGGGTATCACCCTTCCATGCAAAAAGATTGTTATGACGCCATAGGTGGTTTTCAGTTTTTCTTCTTCCTGAGGTTGGCAAAACCACCATAAGATTTACAGGACATGGTTTTACCATTCTATCAGATATAGCATTTATGGTGGAAATTGAAGCCTAATAAAAACATATCTAGTGTGTTGAAGAGAGAATCCAATCAGATTTGCATTATCTAAATTTGAAACTAACTTTTTCATTCAATCAATCAGCCAATAGGGTGGCCATTCTTGTCTCTGCAACCAATTAAAGAACCAGACATTTTGAGTGGAAGTGGAGATTAAACGCCCTTGAAATTGTTGTACACTTGGTTTTTTTGTGCTCTAGTACGTGGCTATGTGTTCATGCAGAGCCAGAGAGAGCAATATGTGTGTTTTATGAATTTTCTCTAATGTATCAAATCTAACGAATACTGAACATAAAAATTGATCATGGTTGGTTGATACCAATACGTCCCTATCAAACATTTTCCCTTAAAATTAAATTACGTACTGTAATAACAACTTTCAGTTGAATATTGGTCGACACTTGACAGTTTGATTGGTACTGCAGTTGATGCTTTAGAAAGGGTATGACCGTTAATTAAGACTCAAGCATAATATTACATAGGATTAATCTAGGATCACATTGCACTCAAAAGTCCAAAATAACTGCAAAGATAATTTTAGAGTTATACCATTGATACAAACTATTTTACAATATTTTTACAAACTGTTATTGTGGTATATTTTTATTGGTTTTTATTTGTGTTTACTATTGACATTATTTTTTCACTTACCAATTACCACTTAGTACATTAATAATTTATAAAAATATTTGTAAAAACATTTGTAGCTGTGTCATTTTCCATTATTTCCATATATTTGTGTACTCAATGCCAATAAAGCATAATGACTATTGTCATAAACTTGTATTTCAATGTTTTAATCACTAACATATCTTTATGTATATATCAAAATAAAAGATTCTTTATGTATATATCAAAATTAAAAATTAAAATTAAAATACTTGACAATTAATAAAGAATTCGGAGCATAGTGGGTATCTTATACATAATAGGTACAATAGTATAATCCTCCTCTTAATGTCACTCTCTTAAATCAAAGAAGCAAATGAAAATTAAAGTCACATAAAAAAAAAATTTAATCATTTTTTTTTATTGAGAAATTTAATTTCCAAAATGCACAGTATGCTCATTTTATGAAAAAAAAAATCAATTCATGTATAAAAATTTGTTGCTTAACCAAATATTAAATTTCATTCATCACAAAATCCAGATTCGATCACATCCTTTTTGGATTAGCATCTTCTAAATTTTATTGTAGATTTTTTTTTTTGAATATTAATCATTTATTCATAAATAGGTGGGGTTTACAACTACTATTTTGATATTTAATCTAAGATATTGATGATCTGACAAAATTTAAATGAATTGTTAGAATTTCAATAAATCTATGAGAGAATTACCTAAAAAACCCTAGAGAATCTTTATTCATGGATACCTTATATGGCTTTCGTTCGTCTTCAAGTTCCAATCATATGTTGTCTGAAAAACCTGCTACAGAAACTACTGAGCTAGAGAAAAAAAAAAAAAAAAATACAATTAGTAGATACATAATTTCAAGTGTCTACAAAAAATCAAATAATGACCGAGCAGCCTATGATACAATTCCCATAGGTATTATATATATAGTATCAATGTAGGAAAGTTCTTAGGTACTCCCGGAGCACGGAGAAATGGTGCTCTCTCTTCTCATATTCATGATAGACCCCACGATAAATTTAATGAGTGGACTCCACCATAAATGTGAGAGGAGGGAGCACCATTCTCCATACTCTGGGAGCACCTAAGAATTACTCATCAATGTATACCTTTAATTGATTGTATTTGATCCGATCCCAAAACTTCAGGTTCAACAAAATCTAAATGTTAAGGCGAGTATGCCTTATTTGTTGATGGTTTAGTGCTCTCCTTCCCTCCTGAACTAATACACATTCCATTTTAATGAAAGATGAACTATAGCGAACATCGTAAGGATTTTTTCCCCCTTTTTACACAAGGATATATTAAATGTGGGCATATAAAAAAGCTCAACCTTATCAAAGGCTAGCAATGTCTCCATCATAGGTGATGTGTTATTATGCACAACAAAACTACAAAGTTGAGGTGCTCCTAGTTTAGTTAAAGCATTTGCACACCGGTTAGCATGGGTCAAAATCGAGCAACACCATTGATAGGCCCAGTAAAATTGGGCCCAACCAATTAACTCACTTTAACCTAAATGATAAAAAGTAGTACAGGTTAGGATTTAATGAGTGGACTTCACTAAGAATGTGAGAAGAGGGAGCACCATTCTCCATACTCTAGGAGCACCTAAGAACTACTCTTCAATGTATACTTTTGATTGATTGTATTTGATCCGATCCCAATACTTCTGGTTCAACGAAATCTAAATGTTAAGGCAAGTATGCCTTATTTGTTGATAATTTAGTGCTCTCCTTCCCTCCCGAACTAATACACATTCCATATTAATGAAAGATGAACTATAGCGAACATCGTAAGGAATTTTCTTTCCCTTTTACACAAGGATATATTAAATGTGGGCATGTAAAAAAGCTCAACCTTATCAAAGGCTAACAATGTCTCCATCACAGGCAATGTGTTATTATGAACAACAAAACTACAAAGTTAAGGTGCTCCTAGTTTAGTTAAAGAATTTGCACACCGGTTAGCATGGGTCAAAATCAAGCAACACCATTTATAGGCCTAGCAAAACTGGGCCCAACCAATTAACTCACTTTAACCCAAAGGATAAAAAGTAGTATGGGTTAGGATTTTTTTACTTGTAAAAAAATGCTTCTGAATGCTAAAATGGCAAATTGGGTCAAGTTAACCTACAAGTCAAGTGAGTTGATCCGTTTTTATAAGGAAGAACCCCCCCCCCCCCCCCTTTTTTTACATCTAGTTCTAGATTTGTTTAAATCACATTTTTTTACACTATAAAATATATCTCTTTGATCTCACTTTCGAAATTTCTTCTCTTAAATATCGCATCTCAATTTCCCTCAGCCAATATCGCATCTCAATTTCACCTTGTTGGTCTTATATTCTCACTTAGGGCATTAGCATTAGGGGTGTAAAGCCCCCCTAGTTGCTATTTTAGCAACCTACCCACTCATCAAGTTGAGCTTTACCCAGTTGTGGGTTGTTAAAAATTTTTAGCAATCATGAACAGTAAGTTTGTGTTTATACAACCTATTGTTCATGGGTTGTAAAGATTTTTAAAAAAAAATAATAATAATCTCTCTCTCTCTCGTAAATATCTATAAATTTTTTATATTATTTTATGGTGTAGTTATATTATTTTAATGAGTTGTATGTAAAAATAGAAACTGGCCAGGATATTAGATGAGTTGTAAAATGGAATGGTAAAATAAATAAAGTAGATTTTGAGAATGTAAAATAGATATTTTTTTTTACATTTCCGAATGTGAATGCTTAGTGATTATTGATCTATTGATATGTTGATCTCCGATCTTCCTATGCCAAGACCGGCCGCCACCTACTTGTCGTTGTATTAGCCATCAAACTTGATAGTAAAATCTTTCATTTAATATACTCCTTATTTGTGAGGTTGTTTCTACTCAACCCCATTTTTATAAGAATTATTTTCTAACTTTGCTAACACATGGAAATAAAATTTATGTAAAAGAAACCATAAGAAGAAGTTTCAATTATCCATATATATTTTTTGGTTTTGATTTGTATATCTAACTTTTGTTAGTCGTCTATATTTCATAAAAACTGATAAAAATTATCACGTTAATTCACTATTTATGAAGAATTTTTTTTTAAAATATGATAGATTATATATATATTTATATATATAAAATAAATGAGTGTAATATGTTTTTATTGCAATAATTTTAGTATAATAATATTGTATTTTGTAAAATTACTTGGGCTAAAGAAACGTATTCTACAGAGTCTATTAATAATCCTACCATGATTAAACCTTTTTGGATATATTTTGATGATATTATTATATGTTAACTTTATTTTACTTTTTATTTACTACTAACATGTGCAACTAAATTTCTTATAAGGTGGGTTCCAGTTAGCTCAACTGGTAAAATCTCTAATGGTTGTATAAGAGATATCATCAGGAGCGGACGCCATAGGTTGAAACTCTCTCAAAAAAAAAAGTTTCTTATGGGATTTTATTTTTCTTTATCTTTTGTGAAAGTAGTAGACTAGTGAACTTTGGGTTAAAAACTTAAATTTGAATTATGTATTATTTAAAATTAAATTTTTGAGTGTTTTCATTTGCTTATTCTCTCATTTATATTGATTGGAAAAAAAAAATTAAAATTTTTTTTTGTTTAGTTATTTTTTATGTGAAAAGAATATTAGTTTTTCCAAATTGACTCTTAATCCGTCAAGCTAACCATTTGTATACCTCTATAAGAAAGTTCTTTAACCTTGGTTAATTCTGTAACCCATGAACCCTACGTGTATTCTGGTCTTCAAACGTTTTTCCCAAAAGCTCCACCTAGTAAAACTCCAAATTAACCCAAACTTGTCCTATTTATACCCTCCGCTTGATGCTTCAGTATCCACCACTTCTCCCTCTTTCTTCATTAGTCACAGACTTCCATTTTCTGATCTGTCTGTGCAGTGTTTAAATCCTTCTTCTCTCTGATTAATTCTACCCTCTATTTTTCTTGATAACTCAGTATATAAAAAAGAAATATGCTAGGATATGCCAACTCTGCTGAAAGCTCAACCAACCCTAGGTTATCAAGTGGACGTGCGTGGCTGAGCTTGCACCCACCAGACGCTCACGTTTGCTCACTCTGCTCCAAAGCTTTTCAAACCTCACAAGCCTTAGGAAGCCACCAGATAGCACACTGTCGAGAGCGAAAAGAGGCACAGAGCCTTCGTTTTGGGCAACAAGGCCTCCTAGAAAGAATCAAGGAGGTCATTCTCTCACCCATTATTCCTCTGAGGGCAGTACCACCCAATGATTATCAGGACTTTCCTCATCTTTCCCTGCCTATGCCTAAACATGAGTCAGTCCATAGTCCTGAAATTGAGTTAGAACTAAGGCTAGGTTTTGGACTTAAAAAGGAACAAGATTTTGAACCTCTAGCTCTAAGGCTTGGATATCATGGTCCTTCTGGTTCTGTACCTAGGGGTGACTATGGTGGGAATCTAGGAAAAGCAACTCGTGGAAAAGCTTTAGCTAAGTATCATCCATATGTCAGAAATAGTAATTATAAGGCGTTTCATGTTGGAGAGGGTGACACTGGAGTCACTTCCATGGAAAAGTTGGACTTAACTCTGAGGCTCTAATAACAACAATCCTCTTTTACTTATGAAGAATCAACTTTCTCTTTCCAAACTATAGAATTAATATAAGGTTGATATGAAGAAAGAAAAAACACAAAAACATGGATGTATGAAAATTATAGAGAAAAACTTTTTTCTTCTTTCTGTCTTCTTTTCTTCTTTCTTTTATTAAGTTTCTGTTTCTATGTTATTGCAAGATTTCATGGGATATATAAACTAGTCCTTTTGTTATGCTATCATGGGATATATAATCTAGTGTTTGGTTTTGTTAATTAATTGCCCTTTCATTTTATGATTTTGGTAATAAATAAAAAGAAAAAAAGAAGAGATTTTGGACCTCTTGTATATGTATTAAATTTCAATTTTGATTCTCGAACTATTGATTATTTTAATTTAATATTTAATGTTTTTAAAAGTATCGCTCCGTTTGTTTTGACATTAATGTTTTTTTTTTTTTTAAATGGTTCATTTTCTAAAATTATTTTTTAAAATATTATCTCATTTTCTCATGTTTAGTAGTGGCCTTAAAATGAGATAAAATTGTTTTTAATAATTTCCATATAGCTTCTTAATTTTTTTTATTTAACGCAACGTGAAATAAAATTGTTTTCAAAAATTTTTAATAGAAAACAATTTCTAAAAATAAGTCATATTTTTAATAGAGTTTTTCGTTAATCAAAGATAGTTTTCTTTTATTTATTTTTTTCAAATATTACCAAACATAGGAAAAAAAAAAAAAAAAAACTGTCTTCACAGTAGGCATCCATCGAATCAAACAAAGCGTAATCTTTAACTTATTTATGCAAATGGTAATTATTGATGTGAAAAACGTTTTTTGTATAACATACTCCTATAATGTTGATATGATACGTACATTATTAAGTCACATACCAGTGAGACTGAGATGCACGTCAAGCAGGACCGACTTGATATAGTTTAGGGCCTAAGGCACGAAAAATTTAAGCTAGGCATTTTATATTTAAATATTAATTAAATAAATCTATTTAATACTAATTAAATCAAAATTAATTTGATGAATTAAATCCATAATTTTGATGAATTAATAGTAACTGAACAAATATTAATTTCATATATGAACTAAATATCATAACTCAAGTATAAAATTTAACATCTTCTCAAAATAAAAGTATAAAATTTAACAAAAGAGATGAAAATTTATTATTATTTTTTAAAACATGCTTACTTTATCTTGGATATAAGGAGAAACGTGATTAAGTATAAAGTTATAATCTACTTTTCAAATTTATATTTTGGTGCTAAGAGAGAGATAAAGATTATTTGATGTGTGGCTATATGCGATATTAGATGGCTAATAGATGATAATTTAAGGTGCAGGATATCGGTTTACAAAAATTATAGTCTCAAATGAGGGGAAATTAATCATCATTAATGATTTAGCACATTTACAACATTATTTTTCTCAGCAATTTAGTGTTTCAATTGGGTTAGGTTTTTCGTGAGTTTCAATTAACTCAATTGGTAAAAGTCTCTGATGGTTGAATAAGAGATCTGGGATTCAAGTCTCGCTTACACCAAAAACTGATTGGTGTCTTGGTCTGTTAATAAAGAGCTATCATCAGGAGTGGATGCCATAGGTTAAAATTCTCTTAAAAAAAAAAATTGGGTTAGGTTTCTATTAGTCTAGTATTTTAGAGGTGCTGTTAGATACGAGGAAGAAAAAAAAAAATACTAAAACCACAAAAATCTTTATTATAAAATGTTTATAAACTAATGTGGCTGGTGGAAGATCAATTTGTAAGTTTATAGTAAAATTTATAGTATTCCTAGTATCACCCGTAAGAAAAATTAGTGCACAACCATTTAAAAAAATATATATAATATCATACAATTTTGGTTATTTTTATAATAGGGATGAGGCTTTTTTTTTTTTTTTAATGAAGGGGTGTGACCTATTTGTAGTGGGAGCCTTACGCTAAGCCTTGGACCAACTTTGATGTAAGGGTGATAATGTATTTTACTTATTTATTTTACTTTTATTCAATAAAATGTTAAAAATGCCTCTTTACAATATGATGCACATATATATGAGATAATTTATTCGACTATACTCTAAATATTCAATAAAAATTAATAAGAATTCAAGATTAACAAAAAAATACATCATTATTACTGTTCCACTTTACACTCAACCAATCACAACTTACTATGCATTTATTTATTTTTACTTTCCTTAAAAATTAACTAAAATGAAAAAATAATAGACATGTGGTATAACACAATTAGTAGAGTATAAAATAGAACACAAAAAGTGGAAAAGTGATTTTTGTGTTCTTGTATTGAAAAACAATGAGAATAATAATGAAGCAATATTTTATGGCTTAGACCGATGCACAAAGAAATCATTTTCTTTAAGATAATATTTTTTTTCCACATAAAGTGAGGGTTATAACAAATTTGTCTCCATGATACAACTAATCCAAGAATTCTACAAGTAGTAATATTAAAGAATTCTTGTGAATAATTATATTTATATATTAAAAGAATTTGAATATGGAAGCATTCTTTATAGACAATGGGTTTCGTTCTTTCATAGATACCTTTAGAGAGTTACCTCAGTTGATTCAAGTTTTAAAATTCGTTTCATAATTATTACTAGCTGTTTGAGACAAGTTTTCTTCGAAATTATGCAAATTCATGTAGAAACTAATTCTACCAATGCTCTCTGAAGTAGGCTCTAATGAGCCCCTTGAGCTGATGCCCAAATGCTTCTGCTTGACCTTACTTGTCAAGCTGGTTGAATTAATCAAGTAAAAGACAACTTTCTGTTTACTGAGTGGCACTTCCCAAAGTGCGATTAGAATGAAACAACACAAGGCTCTCTCAATTTCTTTTACTAATCAAAGTAAAATTACTTCCACATATTACAATTTATATGGTACATACCTATATATACACCATTTTCTCACTATGGTAGAATGACCGCATTTTATGATTTTACCATATAACAAAAGTTGGTTGACTTTTAGTTGACCTCGTAATATTATGTTCAGTGAACTTTGAAATCCTCACAATTTTACATGTCATATGTATTTTTTAATTACCTCAGTAAAACCAATTTCATAATCACAAATTTTTAGTAATTTAAATATTTCCATACATAATAAATGGCCTATTAATGACTACCATCTATAGATACAATCATAATAAATGTTTATTAATAACTATATATATAATTATCAAAAATTATATTTTGACGAAAAAATACAAGAGAGAAAGAGCATATATATTATCTTAAAATTTCATTTTTATTGTACAAATTATTGACTAGTTTACAATTTAAAGATGAGTATACTTTACAAATAATATTTAAAATTAAATTGTTGGCCCGAAAAGTACACTCAAGCTTATGTTACTAGAGAAGGTATTTGGCGTCGCTAAAATATATCACACCTCTCTCACATGTGAAGAGTCTTCTGGCCAAGTGGAACAAACTTTGTTTTGCAAATATTTCAGATTAAAAAAAAAAAAAATGGTACTGATAATTCTTAAATTTCATCAGTTAAGGAAATTTCGATATGAACCAAAAATACTTACAAAGCAGGCCAATAAGATGTGTTGCATGTAAGTAAAATTCGCATCATTGGTAAAAAAAAATGAATATTGTGATTGGTGAAACTTTCTAACATGGCATATTGGTAATATAGTGGGTGAATGTGATAAGAATCCATGTACAGTAGAAAAAAACTCAGTATAATGAAGTTACCAATTAAAGTTATCTTGCAAAGCGTTACACTCATGCAAGTAATAATTTCTTAGGAAGGATATAAAGAGCCATTAATATAAGTCTCATCAAGAGTCATTATATCTATACTTACCAAATAAAAAGGGAAGAGAAAAGTGGAAAAATGATCCTCTCCATTTGAGAGTCACTTTCATGGTTTAGATATTATTTCATGATCACGGCGCATCCTTGGCATGATTGATGGTCACTCTACAAGTACAAAATTCTTGTAGGGTGGGAGGAGGAGCAAATGCCGGGATTCAAGTTTTCAGGAGAGAGTTTCACACACATATATACTTAGATATGTTAAAATATAATTTCTATTTTGTATTAAAAAGATTTAAAAAAAAAAAAAGATATTATTTCATGAAAATAGTAATGAATTGGCACTATATACCTCCATAAATTTGTAATATTTAATCTAAATTATGAAATGCATTATATTCATTTTCAATGAAAGATGGAGTATCATGTTCCACAAAGAAAAGTTATTACATTTGAATTGTTAATTTGGCAGTACACTCGAACAATATTTGTTCTCTTTTATCAAATTTTGGGATTAAAAATAATTGAGGCAGCGTACACAAGGTGTTCTTGGTCCCATACCCCGATCTAAAAACTAAGTAGAAGACCTATGCACAAAAATATTCATCCAATCTTTCAAATTAAAGACTTTAAATATATACTAGTTAATTAATGTTTCACTGGGGCTAAACTTGATGAATTACCTTTGCAACAAAGGAGCTACCTAGTCCATATTATGAAACTCTAAACATGCATGAACTTTTTTAGTACCCTTTCATTAATTTTTCCTTTGTTTAGACTAAAATCCCATTTAAAGCATTATTTAATTAACTCATATGAGGTACTTAAAAGCAAAATCTAGGACCCCACTTTTCAAATCACTGTGTTATTACAATTTAGCTCACTTTCAAGTTCAAATCCTCTTCTAATATTTAAAAAAAAAAAACAAAAAAAAAAAGTGAGTCCAAATGCTCTTTAAATAGCACCGTACTAAAACTCCTCTAACCCATTCCCTCAGGCTCTTTGAGCATTTTCCTTGGTTTTATCATCCTGTCTTATTCATCAATATTCCTTTCCTCTATTCTCATTATTACTTTCATTCCCTCCATTCCCTCCCCTCACCATGGATAGCTACTCCAGCTCTGATGAAAGCAGTACTGCTGTCTCTGGCATTACCTATACCTGCACACACTGTTTCAGAAAATTTGAGTCTGGTCAGGCTTTGGGTGGCCACCAAAGTGCTCACAGAGAAACGAATGCCAGAAGTCAAACAGTGTGTGCTTGAAAACCGAAACCACCCCATTGTACTACCTGCCCCAATGAACTTTCCTGCATGTGCTATTGAACCAGGGCTTTACCAACAAGCACCACTTTTGCCCACTGTTGTGATAGGTGATTGGGTTCACCACCAACTCCAGATAATGGATGGTAATGAATCTCATGTGAAGCCTATTGCCCCTGAGAATCCTCCTCGGGGTGTCACCAATGACCCTTTTGTGGAATGGTTGCCATACGTGCTGCCTAGAGGACCTCAGGAGGAGGATCCTGAGGAGCATGTCACCAAGGACTATTTTAGGGAATGGGTGCCATTATTTTCTGTTGGGAAAGGTGAAGGTGGAGAAAGCTCAAACGTTCATGGAACTGTGTCTGACGCTGGTGGTAGGGTTTCAGGAGGAGGTGAGCATGCTGATGAGGTTAATTCAGAGAAAAAGGAGGATTTGAACTTGGATCTGAAGCTAGGGTTTTAAGTTTTTGGGAAAGTCTCTTGTTGTTTGAGTCTTAATTTATCCAACTGAATTCCATATCTCGCAATTATCCATGTATGAATAAGTTGGATCTAGGGTTATCTAAATTTGGTCTAGACTATAGTTGTTTCCATGGGAAATGTTTGTTTGGTAATTTTATATCATTAGCTTAAAAATGTGTGTGGTGGCTTAATATTCAACAGAATTAAAAATATATATATGAAATGGTGATGAGTTTCAATAATAATAATAGTATTTATACTTTCTTCCTATTCCTTTTTTTTTTTTTTTTTCATTTTCTTAAAAGGTGGACTAATTGAGCCCTCTTGAATTCTTCTTTTGAAAGTTTTTTAAAATTTTTTTTTTTAATAAATGCCATAAAATTTGAACGGCCTATAACGTTTGTTTCATAATAATTATCTTCTATCATTAGACCAAAATATCAATTAATTTTGGCATAGGCATGATATGAATGCATATCCCTTATTTGACAACAAGGTACTTTATTAATTGAGTTAAATAAAACCTACTTTTTTGTGGTAAGTTGATGACAATGTTCATGCCACTCAACCCGCCAAGACTAGTATAATATTAGAAATAAGAAAATGATGATGCTATATTTTATTTAATTCCTAAAACATTACACATGCAATTTCAATATTTCTTACTAATCCAACAAAGAGAAAGGATTATTATGAAACAATTTAATTTGCAGAAAATTTACCAACTAATGTCATAGGACATTGTAGTAACCCAAAGCTATATATGCATAGACACACTCAAACATAACTTTAATGCTAGTTGTATAATCCTTTGAAGTATATTAATACTGTTATTAGTTGATTACCATGGTAATATTTATAATATGTTTCGCATAAATGATTAATGTAGAGCAGAAACAACAATTGGCAATAGTTGGGGGAAAATAATTAAAGTTGTATTTTGAATAATTTGATTAGCTGCAACGATAGAATAGATTAGACATGAGGATGATAAACTCATTACAAATAATTAAAACCATAAGTTAACACAAGGGATTGGCCTATTGAACATGTCACTTAAAAATAAGGCTACTTAAACATGCCTTTAAAACATTCAAGAAAAATTATTAAATGAATTGACATTTAAAAATAAACATAAAAAAATGTTTTATTGACTATATGTACTCATGTAATTGTGTTTAACTTCAAAATATAATTCAAGATGAATTTTAATTTGAGTTAACTCATAATAACAAAATTTTAAACTGATAATTAGAAAGTTATACTATTGTTGGTGTTGAAAGTTGAATGGGCTTACCCTCATCAAACAAACCTTTTATGCGCCCCTCAAAAAAAAAAAAAAAACAAACCTTTTATGCAATTCAACAATATTTTTCAGTAACTAATAAAAAAGTTTCAATGATTGGGAGAGGAAGTTTGTATGTAATATCTTGACACAATATTTAAAACATTTGTAGAGAATTGAACTCTTTACAATTTATAACAGTCAAATTCATCTTAAGAAATCTGAGAGAACTCATAGGAACAAATTTTGGGGGGAACAAAAACGCACATGATATCTACCGTACCAAACCATTTTGCTACACTCATAAAAGTATCAATATACAATTTGAGGCATCGTTAATGATTAATGGTTAATGGTTAATGGTAGAGTCAATAATTTTGAGAGCAAATGCTTTTTATATTGAATTTAAAGATAACTGTAAAACACGTGTCATTATAATTGAGACAGAGAGTATAAATCACAACAAATTTAGATATACAAAATGATATTTGACAGTTAAATAACTAATACATCGACTATATATATATATATATATATAGACAAATTTTAGAAAAAATCTAATTAGATTCTATAATTGAAGTTCAATTTTGCGCCATGTGTCCTAAATTATTTATTTTTAGAGAGTTTTATTTCTTAATTTTTGAGTTAAATATGGGACTACGTCATAAATATTCATCCAAGTGAATTATTGAGTACAAAAATCAAAGAGTCTAAAATTAATAAACCGTAAAAAAAAATTAAAAAAAAAAGTGCTTCATATTTCACAATATCAAAAATTAAGAATAAATAATAATAAAAATATGGACAGTTTACATTTTGTACCTAATAATATTCTTATAAGAATTTTTAAAGAGTTAACAAAATATAAGAATGACTATAATTGTATTTAAATTATATACGTAGGAATTGTATATCTTTTAAGTATATCCTTGCATATACATGGAATTACATGCTAGTTAAATTTTTTTTTAAGAAAAAAAAGCTAGTTAAATTCAACATACATGGCAACTATATATATCTTTTACAAGAAATAATCATAAAGCGCGCTTCATTATGGTCAGGATAAAGAGAATACAAGTCACGACAAATTTTGATGTACAAAATAATATTTGACAGTTAAATAACTAATGTAACGACCTAAACTTAATAAATGTGGCAACTATACATACTTTTTACACAAGATAATCGTTAAGCACATGTCATTATGGTTGGAACAAAGAGAGTACAAGTCACAATAAATTTAGGCATACGAAATGATATCCGACAATTAAAAGAATAATAAATTGACCGTTAAATTTAATGTAGGTGGAACTATACATACTAACCACAATCTATAAATATTTAACTACAATCTATAAATCATTATCTATTATAGACTGTAAAAGAAAATATCTATTAGGAGCGATTGGTGTCTTGGTCTGATAATAAAAAGTTATCATTATGAGCGGATGTCATAGGTTAAAATTCTCTATAAAAAAAAGAATATGTTAATAGAAAAAAATTATAACTGATGACAAATTCAAAGATTCTTCAATATATCTATTAATTATAGATTCAGTTAATTGTAAGTTGAGCAAAGGAAAAATTTTAGGCCAAATGCATAAACATGCCTTGGGGCTTAGATCAGTTGCAAACTAACCCCTAAGCTTTCAATTTTTTCTTATAAGTCCCTAAGACTTCTATATTTGTAAAATTGATCTTTACGACTAACTTCTGTTTGTTCTCAGCGACGAAAAAGAATTATGCGGCCATCAATGACATTCATACCAAATGAAACACAAATGATAATAAAATAGAAAAATTTGCTTTACCGAATTTGATTAAAAAAAAAAAAAAAAGCAACTTTTTTTTTTTTGGGTTATACGTGTTTTATTTGTCGCCAATTATGGTTGTGGGATATCATTTGATGGTCATGTGATTCTTCTCTATCAATAAGATCAATCAGAAGCTAATCCTAAAGGTCAAATTCATGAATATGGAAGCCACAAAAAGTTAAAAAAAAAAAAAAAAAAAAAAAAATTGGAAACCCAAGAGTTCAGTTTTTAACTGACCAAACCCCAAGGAGTGTTTATGCATTTTGGGTCAAATATTAATGATAAAAATACTTTCTATGGCATTAGACAAACTTTTCCAATAAATAACGAGATATTTTATCATCTTAACTTTATTATTTATCCCTCTCAAAAAAAAAAAAAACTTTATTATTTATCAATTATTACAATTGTTTGAGTCCTATTTGGGCTTGCCAACATTGGTGGGACGAAGGAAATACCACACTTTTTCTTTTCTTAAAGATAGAGTGTGGAAAAAGCTTCAAGGGTGGAAAGGGAAAAATTTATCTAGAGCGGGGAAGGAAATACTAATTAAAGCAATGGCCCAATCAATTCTTACGTACACTATGGGAGTATTTCAACTGCCGGTTAAATTGTGTGAAGAACTCCAATCAATGTGTGCTCGGTATTGGTGGGGACAAATTGGAAATGAGAGGAAGATTCATTGGCTAAGCTGGGACAAACTATCAAGGCCAAAATCGGAAGGTGGGATGGGTTTTAAGGACCTCCGACAATTTAATCTGGCAATGCTTGCAAAACAAGGTTGGAGGCTGATGCAAGACCAAGAGACGCTGGTTTTTAAGTGTCTAAAAGCTCGGTATTTTCCAAGGTGTCATTTTTTGGAGGCCTCTGACTCACCTAATAGCTCTTACACGTGGAAGAGTATCATGGCAGCCAAACCGATTCTGCAGAGGGGGTCATGCTGGAGGGTTGGCAATGGAGAGACTATTCGGATTCTTAAGGATGCTTGGCTGCCAAGCTCCCCCACAAATAAAGTATTACACCCGGTACAGAACATTGAGGAAGGGATGATGGTGGCTGAGCTGATTAACCTGGTTTCTCGATGGTGGGATAGAGAATTCATTTTGAGAAGTTTTAACCGAAAAGAAGCTAAAGCCATTTTGCGAGTGCCTCTTAGCTGTAGATATACTCCGGACACACTGTTCTGGTTGGCTGAAAAGTCTGGTGAGTATTCAGTGAGGACGGGGTACCATGTGGCGCGAAGATTGATAAAGGAGCTGGACTGGACCGAATGTTCCATGGGGGTTGTGGGTGGTAGAGTGTGGAAAGTACTGTGGAAGCTGAAGGTGCCAAACAAAATTAAAGTTTTTGGTTGGCGTGCTTGTTGCAACATTCTGCCAACTTGGGTAAATCTGACAAGGAAGCGAATAATTGAGGATAACAGATGTGAAGCTTGCAAGACCGAGCCAGAAACTGAAGTTCATGCTTTGTGGAATTGTGGAGTTGCATAGGATATATGGGCGGGTTGTTCAGTACGCTTGCAAAAGTGTTGTGGTGGTCAGGATGACATGCTTCAGTTAATGGAAGATTTAATCACTAGATTGTCAACTGAAGAGCTAGAGCTGTTTCTTGTCCAAGCTTGGATTATATGGCATCAACGTAATTCATTGATCCGAAGGAAACAAGTGCAGGCACCGGGAGTGTTGAACAAAAGAGCTATAGACTTCCTAGAGGAGTATAGGCGAGCTCAAACCAGATTATCCATAAACTCGACCACCCAGCACCCGTGTAACTGGAGACCTCCACCTTCATCTTGGTTTAAGCTGAATTTCGACGCTGCAATCTTCAAGGAGGACGATGCCACCGGAATGGAAGCCATTATTCGCAATGAAAAAGGGGAAGTGATGGCTTCTTTATCAACCAAAGGACCGTCGGTGTCCTGTAGCGAGGAAGCTGAGATTCTCGCTTGCCGTCGCGCTGTAGAGTTCGCAATGGAGTGTGGATTCTCGGAGTTGGTGGTTGAAGGTGATAACCAGTCGGTCATGGATGCGCTTAAGCTGGAAAAAAGCTTATCGTCTCGGGTGGGCCACATTCTTCAGGACGTGTCTTGTCTGCTAAAGGGTCTTCGTTGGTCACAAGTGAAATTTATAACAAGGAGTGCAAATACAGCTGCCCATGCATTAGCTAGGCATGCAAAAAATGTATCTCATGAAATTATTTGGATGGAGGATTCCCCTCCACCTGCAGTTGAGGCATTGTACGTGGACTCCACTTTCATTTAATGAATTATGAGGCAGATTTCCTCTTCAAAAAAAAAAATTAACATCAAATTGACCTAGTGATTACTTGAGGATCTATTGTATTGTTAATGTTAAATGTCAAACATTGGACTCACATTTACCACACATATCTTATATAATATATCAACATTTAAAACTATTATCAACTAATAAAAAGTGTAATATTAATAATTGGGAAATGAAGTGTTTGTGTGTAATATTCTTAACACAACACTAAAAAACCACAAGATAATTGTAGTGCATGTATGTCAATTGATGAATTTTACGGTTAACACTACAAAAAAAGGGGTCTATAGGACATAGTCGCGTTTCCTATAGCCGCATTTACAAACCCGGCCTAAACTGCGTAGCAATAGGCCCCCGCGGGTCTATAGCCGTGTTTTTTAACAGGGGCTATAGGATTCGGGCCTATAGCCCCATTTTTAGAAACGCGGCTATAGACCTCTACCTATAGCTGCGTTTTTGAAAAACACGGCTACAGACCAACTTTGAGCTGCGTTTGTAACCGAGGCTAAGGCTTCAGACCTATAGCCCGTTTTAAAAACGCGGCTATAGACCTGCATTTAAAACAGTGGTTACAGGCCAGACCTATAGCTGCATTTGTAAAAAAACGCGGCTATAGACCCCGCTTTCAACTACATTGGGAGAAACTATAGCCGCATTTTTAAAACGTGGCTATAGGTTTTTTTTTTTTTTTTTTTTTTCCTGCTATCACAACTTACGATATCTTTACACCCCAACATCACAAGTTCCCAACAACAAATCACAAGTTCCCAACACAAAATTTCCAAAAGATTTATACAAGATTTTGTACATCACAAAAAATATACAAGAAGGGTTTTTTTACATTCTAAACTGCCCTCAAACAGCCACAGCCAGCAAGCAGCAACATCACTAACCTTGTGTTTAACAAAAATATATATTACAAACGTTTGTTCATGTCTATTCACAAAAAAACTTTACAACATGCTTAGAATGTCCACCAGGTTGTGAGGCCTCATGAGTTTCCTCAGTGAACGAAAACGCTTTCTTTTCCACTTCATGGTAAAACTGCACAAATTATTCTTTGTCAATTTAAATTTGCCAAATTTTTGCTTGCAAACATAATACTCTAAACATGAATTCAAAATTGTAATTCGGCAATGCTTATGATAAGTGCAAGACTACGTACCTAGATAATTAGAAATAGAGAGAGCTCATTTGGATTAAAAAAAACAATACAAAGAAAAAATAAGCAAGGATCAATCTCTGCCATATCAGTTATGTTGTTTTCATTAACTTAGTCAATTTATCAGAGTTAAAACTTAGAGAGAAGAAAAAAATCTAGTCAAAACTTCCAATTCAATCAATGAATGGCAAAATTTTCTGCAATTCAAATAAAGGGAGCTCCATAAGTCCAAACAGAATAACAGCTTCATGCATCAAATGCCACCTCGGGTAACACCATTAAAAACAAAAGAATTAACGCATTTAAGAATGGTTAAGCCTAATAATATCCTTTGGAAGACCATGATATCCAACATCCTTAACCATCTTGATTGACTGTGAGCTCCCATAATTGACCTATTCTTAGTTAAATCAACTGACTGAAACAGGACCAAAATTCTAAAGTTCAACCAATAGAAACAAAAAACTACTTGTACAGGAATCTGATTCAGCTATAAATGCTAAAAACATGGTGATTTAGGAAATTTACCACCAACATCAACCTTTAGTTTATACAAGCTAAATATCCAGCAGAGCTAACCACTTCAATCCCTAATTCCTTTGTGTTAGTGAAGGCAAAAGATTAGGAAGCAGCCGTAAATTATTAACCATGGATTTTGTGGAGGCAATTCATTAGTTGGTGGAGCAGTAAAAAACTGGCATGAGTGGTTTATAATTAACCAAAGTATATATCATTGCCGACTGCGAATTTGAAATAGGTTTGAAAGGAATCTGTTTGGACTTTGGAGCTTTACTGGGTATTTGACAGAAAGGACACCTTCAAAAATTTACAAACTTTTTAAAATATTTTAATTTATATGGAAAATGCTCATATGCATATAAAATAATATTACTTTGCATGAAAAGTATTTAACATGCCAATAACATGGCCAAAATTTCATGATTGTCATGATTATTGGGTATTAGTACAAAGAAATCAATCAATTTACATCCAAGGCTTGTTAAAAGAAAAATACAAATACCAAATTGATGGTATTGCAAAGAAGTAGTCATCACTAGCCAATTATTATTGGGATATTGGAAGAAACTAATAATACTTTCAAAAGTGTGGATAATGAACAAAAATCGTGGAGAAAAAACAAATTAGAGTTGTGAATTTCACAAGTTTGGAGTGAAATGATGGACTTACGACTAAGGTGTAATTTTCAATTTTGGTTTTAGTGTTAAAAAAGAGATAAAAATTGTTCTGTGTGGATATGTGGGAGATTATGCGGTTAATATTAATAATGTAGGATCTTGGATTCTTGATTCACAAAAATTAAACTCTCGAGGCACATTTACAATTTTTTTTCCAAAATAATCTAAAGTCCGGAAAATCTCCAAAGGTGATTTTTCAACTTTTTTTTTTCTTTCTTGTAATTTCAGTTTTCTATGATAAATTAGAATTGCAGGGATGGCACTCAAAAGCGGTAAATATTCATCAATAGCTAAAATATAGCATTCCATATGAGTGTTGTTACTTATCTTTGAAAAGATCATATCCAAAAACAAACAAACCAAAAAAATAGGAAAATTATAAATTCACCCCATTTTCAGAGAAATTTGTTTAGTTTACGAGCTTTTATAATAGGTTTTTTTTTTTTTTTTTTTTTTTTTTTTCATAGTTTGTAATGCTCTGCAAAGTATATACTTAGTTATGTGTGACTTTTAATGAAGCTAAGCATTACTAGAAACAATGGTATCATATAGCAGAAAATATAGTGGAAAAAATGAAAGCTCTCAACGAAAGCTATTTATTTGTCTTAATTCATGAGTGAATTTTGGTTTGGAAGATTCACATATGAATGAATCTGGAAATATTTCATATGAGAATCATATAGCATAATATAATAGTGGGTGAATGTCATGGTTGAGAGAGAAGATACTTTAAAGTTTGATTTGTGAGCCAGAGGATAATAGTGGGTGCATGTCATTTGATAATTGTATCTTTGACCTTAAGCTTCACAAATCAAATATACATAACTTAACCTTGACTCTTGAGGCATTGTCATTGTCCATAGTTCAAGGCAAGCTTTAAGTTTTAAATTTTTTAAGACAAAACTTTTTCTCCTGAATGTTGTCATTCATGGTCATTTTATGTCATGTTGAACTTAATATCAGAATTATGTATGAAGCATAGCTCCTACATGCACCCATGGAATGTGGCTTATAGTGTAGCTTATTCGCCTTCTCAAAAAAAGTGAATACGAAGGTCCCTATTCAAGTGGAAGCCAAAACTTTTTTATGGGCAGTGGAATTAGCAGGTCAAAAGTAGTTTTAGAATGTGGTAATTGAGGGTAATTCCAAAATTTGAGTTGAGGTAGTGACCAATAGATCCAAATTAGTGCACTAGAGAACTGTTACTTTTGTTGTTGAAGTTAGATTGCTATATGCAAGATTTGACCGGTTGGAGTTTAATTGGGTGTATAGGAATGCTAACAAAGCTACACATCTTAGCAAGATGGTCTTTGTCAAACTCTTTTCCAAGTTATTTTGGTGAAGGGATTGGTCCCTTAGGAAATGTTGTCTTTGCATGACTAAAAATCCTTATTTGACGTTTATTATTCTAAATGTTAATTTCAATTTGTTTTTTAATTCATAATCAATAAGCAAACAATTTATACTCCTATACACCCAATTAAACTCCAACCGGTCAAAATTGGAGTATATATATAAATATATATATATAAATATGTATATATGTATGTATATAATTGTGATTGTTTTTAAATGTACCGTGCATATGCACGGGGTTATACACTAGTATTCACTATAATATACGTGTCACTATACACACATTTCCAAGCATCCTACAAAATATATCTTGCTGCAATCTATGACAACATTATTATTTACCAATTTTGTCTATAAAACAAAACTCAAAAGAACACATATTAATAAACATTTTTTTTTTTTTTGATAACCAGCCAATTCATTAAACTAAGAAGAACTACAAAAGGTACCCCAATCTTGCCTACAAGCTTTCAAGATAGGGGGAGGCAAATCATAGTTATTACACAAGAAGCCTGCCTTAAGAGCAACAGCATATTTAGCAGCTGAGTGAGCTGCTGAGTTCAGAGATCTCTTAACCCAGCAAAACTTACAATTATCAAAAAATACACTCAAACCAGCAGTATCTCGAGTGATGGAGGAAATGGACCAATCAGATGGTTCTTCAGCTTTGGACAGGGCATCTAAACATATTTTTGAATCTCCCTCCACAACGATGTTGCTCCAATTTTCATCGTTAGCCAAGTTTAGAGCCCACTGAATTGCAACTGCTTCAACTTGAGTAGGAGAGCATAAATCATGGATTTTAGTCCATACCTTTAACACCTCACCAAACTCATTTCTTGCTACCACAGCTAAGGAGGTGAAAGCCTGTGAGACAGCAGCATCCACATTTAGTTTTATATAGAGGGGGCATCCATGAAGTTAATTTCTCACTTCTGTCTTTGTCATGCTTATGGTCCAAAGCCAAAAGATATTCCTTTACTCTGTTTTCTGCATTGCATATGGTAGAAATAATGTTCACCTCACTGCCATTATGCCAAACCTGATTCCTAAGGTGCCAGATAGCCTCCATGGTGACTGCCATTTGAAGTGTACTCAACTCATCCAAATTCAAGACTACTTTGAGGATGTCCTCGTTTGATGCAATATTCATTTTGTCAATTCTTATACCCCAACTACATCCAAACCAGATGGCCCTTGCTACTTGGCAATGAAAGAATAAATGAGTTGCTATTTCAGGTTCACTGCCACAAAGCACACAGTTTGGATCAGATGTCCCTATTCTTAATGCCAGGTTGTTTTTGGTTGGTAGAACATTGGACCCAATTCTCCATAGAAGCACTTTGATTCTGTCATGAGCTTTGATCTTCCATATCTTTTGCCACTGAACTGTGGAGCTTCCACAAGGAGGGTCTTGGTTAGCCTTATAAACAGATTTCACAGAAAATGCCCCTTTGCTGTCCGGGACCCATCTAGCCATGGAATCCATAGGTCCTCCCATACACTAATTGAAGCACCATTTCCAACAAGGAAACAAGCACCCTTAGCAATAAGGGGTTTGGTTTTCTCAATAGCTTTCCAAGTTGGGGAAGCATTTTTAGAAGGTTCACTTTGAATCCAATTCTCTCTTACCTTATATTTGCTTTTCAGAAGGTTCATACACAAACTGTCCCTATTTGAAGCAATCATCCAAGCAAGCTTAGCCAAAAGAGCTTTATTAAACTCCTTGCTCTTTCTGAATCCCAACCCTCCACTTCCCTTAGGTAGACAAAGTTTTTCCCAAGCCACCCAAGCCAAATACCTTCCATTTGGGTTTTTTGGATTCCACCAAAATTTCCTAGTCAAAGCATCTAACTTGTCACACACCTTAGAGGGGATGTCAAAAGTAGACATTGTGTATGTAGGTAACGCTTGAGCCACCGTTTTAAAAATACCTTGACATATCTACTAAATAAAGAAATCATAACAATGAATCACTACACATGTAAGCACGAGCGTGTGCTTGAATGCACGCGCACACAACATACATACTTGGAGTAATATTTTTAATATTTAGTAAATTTTTAATCAGGGAAAAAAAATTTAGGTTCAATTACTTAGATTTCCTAATTATATTCAATCACATAGTTACATTAGCCAATGAGTTCTATAGTTGAATTTAATTGCGTTTGGGGGAAATGTCATTGTGGTGCACCTTGACTCTTCGAGTGCAAATTTTGAACTTTTGACTCTTCTTATTTATTACATTTATTGAACCTGAGTACTTGGGCTCACTTTTCCTTTATTTGGCCCTTCAAAAAATCTACCTCGACATCTCCTCCAAAGCGATGATTTTGCCCTACCAACTTTTTTCAAAATTATGAGTTTACTCTCCTAGCTGACAAAAATATCTATAACCGCGCGTTAAAAATACAATCTCAATTCTTTTTGAGATCATGCAAAAACCCCCCAAATAATAGACACGACTGATAGCAAAGAAGAAATAACGCAACATAAAGGACTAATAACAAAGCAGGCTGATATATAGCAGAGAAAGTGCTAAACAACCAAGCTACTACAAGTACACTATTGCCATAATACGCTTGGCTGTTTGTGTTGCAATATTGTTGCTGAGCTAATGTGCTATCGTCCACATTAAAGATGACTTATGCTTTATGGACCAAATAGCAAAGTAGATGCTTGAAAAAATGATGGAAAACTAAAGAGATATAATTAATGCTATATTTTTCTTTATTCTTAAATTTCATTAATTATGGAAAATTTTCAATGTGGTATGACTATAAACCAACAATACTTACAAAGCACACCAATATAAGATATGTTGCACTTAAGTAAAATTCATATCATTGGGTTTTTTTTTTTAGAGAAATAATAGCACACACAAAAAAGAGAGAATGAAATTCTAACACAAAGGCACACTACAAACTCCATTCAAAATTCATATCATTGCTTAAAATAAAAATATCGTGATTTATGGATCGGTGAAACTTTCTAATATGGCATATAGTACTATATACTATAGTGGGTGAGTATGATAATATAACACACCCTGCACAAGAGAACATATTTAATATAAATATAATTAAGTTACCAAATAATAATCTTGTAGAAAGTTACACTCATGCAAGTATTAATTTCAAAGTAATTAAAGGATATAAAGAGCCATTAATATAAGTCTCATTACGGTCATTATAGCTATACTTACCAAATAAAAAGTGAAAAGTGAAAAAGATTTTTTTTTTTTTTGAGTAAATAGTAGTACTTATTAGAACACACACGAAAATAGTAATGCTAGTGTTTTAAACCAGATTTATAATACATTACATAACCAGAATACATTTCATGATTCAGATTAAATATTATAAATCTATGCATGTACAAAGTACCATATTGTTTAAAATTTTAAATGACATGACACTATGTACACTATTAGATCCATAAAATAAAATTTTGAATCATGACATGTATTCTCTCAAGGTTTATTAAACCCAATAGGATCATGTTCCACAAAAGAAGATTATTACATTTGAATTCTTTATCAGTATACTCAAAAAATATTTGTTCTCTATTATCAAATTTGGGGATTAAAGCAATTGACGCACAAGGTGTTACTTGGTTCATACTCCAATCCAAAAATCGGTAAGTAAAATACCAAAGCACAAAAATGTGGGAAATCAAAGTGGTTGAGTACTCGGTCTCAAAGTGGCTATCTTGGATTCGACTAGGAGTTCCTAGTTCAAGTCCGGGCACCAGCACTTTGAAAAAACTCCTTGGGCCAGCGATTTACCCCGCTATGGGCCCACTCGTCGCGAACAGTGATTAGTCTCTGGTTGAAAGTTTTGAGGAAACACTATGGGAAACCAAAAAAAAAAAAAAAAAAGCACAAAAATGTTCATCCAATTTGTCACATTAAAGTCTTTAAATATAGTAGTTATTTAATGTTTCACGTTTCAATGGGTCTAAAGTTGCTGAATTTATTTATTTATTTATTTGATGGAAAAAAGTGGCTGAATTGGTAAGACAACAAAGGAGCTAGCTAGCTAGTCCATCTTTATGAAACCCTAACTATGAACTCTTTTACTACCCTTCTAATTAAAATTTTCCTTTGTTTAAATTGAATTCCCATTTAAAGAGTTTTAATTCACTCAAATGAGGTACTTAAAAACAATATCTGTGACCCACTATATTCAAATATCAGTGTATAGCTCACTTTCCAGTCCATAAATAGCTCTCTTCTAAGACTCCTCTAACGCATTCCCTTTAGACTTTTTGTGCATTTTCCTTGTTTTTATCAACTTGTCTTAGTCATCAATATCCCTTTCCTCTATTCTTGTTCCTTTTCCCCCTCCCCATGTATCCATCTCCTTTGAGATTCAACACCATGGATAGCTATACCAGCTCTAATGACCGTACAACTGCCTCTGGCCATTGCCAGCTTCCCTATACCTGCCAATACTGTTTCAAATCATTTGAGTCTGGTCAGGCTTTCGGTGGCCACCAAACTGCTCACAGAGAAGAAATAAGGTTCAACAATGGTATAGTTGAAAGTCAAAACCTCCCCATTGCACCTGTCCCAGGGGAACTTACTATTGAACCAGGACTTTACCAACAAGGACCAGTTGTGTCCACTGATGTGATAGGAGATGGGGTTCTCCAGAGTGCCACCAAGGACCCTTTTGTGGAAGGGATGCCATATGAGAATCCTACCGATTCTAAGGAGATTGTCACCAAGGACCTTTTTAGGGAATGGGTGCTGCCAATATATGCTATTGGGAGAGGTGAAGGTGGAGAAGGTTCAAATGTTCATGGAATTGTGTTTAACCCTGTTGCTAGGGTTTCAGAGGGAGATGAGCAAGCTGATGAGACTAATTCAGAGAAAAAGGAGGATTTGGACTTGGACTTGAAGCTAGGGATGTAAGCTTTTGGGAAGGTCTCTTGTTGTTTGAGCCTTAATTCTAAGAGATTCCATATCTTTTAGATATCCATATATGAATAAGGTTGGATGCAGGTTCTATATGTTTGGTCTAGACTAGAGTCGTTTTCCTGAGAATTAATGTTTGTCTAGTAGTTTTATATCATTACTTTAAGAATATGTGTGGTTGCTTAATTTTCAAAGAAATATAAAATATATGTAATGGTGATTAGTTGAACCAATTGAAACCTCTTGAAATCCTTTTGTTTTAATTTTTTATTTTTTTTAAATAAGTATCATAGAATTTGCACCTATAATGTCTGTTGCATAACAATTGTATTTTATTATTAGGTCAATACATCAATTGGTTTTAGTATAGATGAGATTCAAACCCAGATCTCATATTTGACTACAATAGACTTTATAAATTGAGTCAATTGAAACCTACTTTTATTGTATTAAGTTGATGACTTGATATTCATGTAACTCAAGTTGCCAAGATTAGTATCACATTTGAAGCAAAAAAATTATGATGCCAAATTTTATTTAATTCCTAAAACAATAAATATACAGCTTCAATATTTCTTTCAAATCCAACAAAGAAAAAGGATTTCAAATGAAACAACTTAAATTTGCAGCAAATTTACCAACTGATGTCATAGGACATTGTAGTAACCCAAAGCCTTATATGCACAACACACTCACTCATAACTTTTTATGCTTGCTGTATAATCATTTGTAGCATTCTAAAACCATTATTAGTTGATTCCCATGGTAACATTACATTTAGTATATGTTTGGCAGGAATAACAATTGGTATAACCAACATTTGCTCGTAAAAAATTATATGTATTTTGAATAATTTGATTAGTTGCAGGAGTGAAATAGATTAGAAATAGAGGATGACAAACCCATTACAACCAATTAAAACTATAAGTAAACACAAGGATTTGCCAATTAAACATGTCACTTATTAAAGGCCACTTGTTCCTCCTATTTTTTTTGAAGCCACTTAAAACATGCCTTTAAAAATATCCAAAAAAAAACTATATAAAGCATTTTACGACATTTAAAAACAAATATAAAACTAAATGTTTTATTGAGTATGTGTTCATGTGGTTTGTATTTTATTTTATAATATAATTCTACATAAATTTTAAGTCGGATTAACTCATAATAACATATTCGATCTAATGATAGTTTAGAAATTTATAGTATATGTCAATGTTTAATGTTGAATAGAGCGTAAACCCATCACACAAACCTTTAATACAATTCAAAAAAATATATATATATTTATATATATATCTACTATTAAATATGTAAAAAGCTTCAATTAATGGTAGGGAGAGGAATTTTGTATGCAATATCTTGACACAATATTTAATAAATTTGAAGATAATCATAGAGCACATGTCAATTGATGTACTCCTTGCTGTTTAAATCAGTCAAAATCACCTTAAGAGATATGAGAAAACTCATAGGAAAAAACTTTGGAAAAGAAAAAAGTGCATGATATCTACATAAACATTTTGAAACACTGAAAAAAAAAATCCATATACAATTTGAGGCTTCTTTAATGATTAATGACAGAATCAATGATTTAGAAAGCACATAATTTTTATAATATTATTTTTAGTGTATAATAAATTTGAAAATATTTGTAAAGCACATGTCATTAATTATGGTTGGGACAAAGAAAGTGCAAGTCACGACAAATACATATACAAAATGATATCTTACGGTTAAAAATCTAAAATATCAACCGTTAAATTTCATATGCGTGGCAACTATTGATACTTTTATATGACATAAACATAAAGCACATGTCATTATGGTTGGGACAGAGAGTACAAGTCACGACATATTTAGTTATACCATATACAAAATGATATTGGATAGTTAAAACGCTCATAAATAGACCATTAAATTTAATGTACATGGCAACTATACATATCTTTTACACCATTTTACAAAATATCTAGCCACGGCCTATGACATCATTATTAGTCAAATAAAAAATAAAAAAATAAAAACCCTGAAGGAGCATGTGTTAATGGACAAAGAAATTATAACCGACAACAAATTTAAAAATAACTTAAAAGATTTGTTAATAAAGAATCAGTTAAATTGTAAGTTGAGCAAAGGAAAAATACTAATGGTAAATATACTATTGACAAAAATATCTATACAGAATTTGAGGCTTCTTTGATGATTAGTGATAGAGTCAATGATTTAGAGAGCACGTGATTCAAAAAGATAAAACATATATAGTCTGTTAAATTTGATGTACATGGCAACTATACATTCCTTTTACACGACAAAATCATAAAATACGATCGGACCAGACAAGTGTAGGTAGCTTGACTGCCTTACCCGTCATTGAGACACACTACAAACGAATATACCACAAGATCAAACTGCACTCATGCCTCTCCCACATCAAGTTGACCGACCCAGCCACTATAGTTACAAAGCTCCAATAAAATATTGAGAAGGCCCGAGCTTGTGTTTCAATGACGGGTAAGGCGGTCAAGCTACCTGCACCTTTGCTCTATTTATTTTTTTTCCACAAATTCCGATCTTATTTGCTAAGTTTGGAGCCAAAGCTTGACTTTTAAAATAAGGCTGGCTCCCGCGGGGGGGGAACTCTCTCTCCCAAGTAGAAAGAAGGGATTGAAGTACAGCGCGTTTGGATCTTTTCCTTCAACCCCGCAAAATTGTATTGTCATTCTGATTGGGACAAAGATCTAGAGTAGAAGTGAAAACAAATTTAGTTATTTGAAATGATATTTGACAGTTAAAAAAATAATAAACCGGCTATCAAATTTAATATATGTGGCAACTATGCATCACCCTTACATAATCTTACAAAATATCCAACCACGATTTATGACATCATTATCAGTTATGGCCTATAAAAGAAAACCAGAAGAGCACATGATAATAGACAGAGAGATTACAACTGACGACAAATTTAGAGATAACTCGAAATATTTTTTCATTAAAGATTTAGTTAAATTGTAGGTTGAGCAAAGGGAAAAATCTTAACGATAAATATACTTTCTATAACATTTGACAAATTTCTTTGATCAACGTAGACATCTGCTATCATCTTGACTTTACTATTTATAAATTATAACATTTGTTTAAGTTGATTAACTAACCATATCAAATTGATCTACTGATAACTTGGGGATTTAATGTATTGTTAGTGTTTTTTTTTTAATCATAATGTATTGTTAGTGTTGAATGTTAAACATTGGACATACACCTACCACACATACCTCATTATAAAGCACATATCATCATATAAATAGGACAATAAACTACATTTCAAACTAAATTTAGAGATAAAAAATGAGAAGTTTCTCAAAAAAAAAAAAAGATAAAAAATGAGAAATAATAGTTAAAAAATAACAAACTTTAACATTCAACGTTATATATGCTACAATTCTATATTTGTTTTTGAGCATCCTACAAAATATCCAGTTGCAACTTGTGACATCTTTACCATATTTATGAGTTAGAAGCCAAGATACGTTAGTAGATATATTAATTAAGTAATCAAATTGTCAATTGAACACAAGACAAACCCTAACTCCTAATGCACTTACATAATTTGACAATTTTTTCCAATCAACAGGTCAAATGTGTCATTATCATGACTTTAATTAAAGAATATATTAATTTGTATATAATTTAAAAAGGATAAAGTTTAACTACAAAATTTATTGTAGTTTAAGGCTATAACTTTACTTAATATCATTAAAATTACTGCATACTTTGAAAATCTAACCGTTAGATTGCATGTTTTTTATGCTTTTTAATACACATGTCAAATTTTGTGCCAATCGAATATTATTTACTACATGATCTATGACCTTATATTTAATGAATAATTTTAAACTACAAAAACTTGCAATTTAAACAATTTATTGATGACATGACTATTGATTTCTAATTTTTTAGAAATTCTGCAAACATAAAAGATATAAGAAGAAAATGTAATCTAACAGTGGATTTGTCAAAATTCACCCCTAATAAAAAGATATTAAGTAAAGTTGTAGTCTTAAGGCTACAACCAATTTTGTAACTAAATTTTGTCCATTTAAAAATATGTATATCAATTCTACATGCCTAGTGGGTTGGTGAAGGGTTCCGTTCTTCCTCACCCGAAGTTAGTCGGGTCAAGTCCTGATTGGGCACAAACCAAACCCGAACTGAATCGTGGACATCCCCAATATTTAGTAACTTTTTTTCTATTGAGAAATATTTAATAACTTTTAAATTAGCATCATTCATCAAACAATATCTAATAATTATGAAAAATATAAGTGAAAAATTGGAAATGCCTGTCAATATATTTTTATGGCATGATTATTGGCACCTACCGGCCTACATAATATTTTGTTTCTCGTATGGGTATAGGGTTCAATTTTCCTCTCTCATTGTTATAACTATCAAATTACAAAATAAAATAAAAAGAAGGTATGGCTACGAGTTCTTTCAATGCAAACTGCCTCTTGTTCCAATTGGGGGATCTGACTACTAAAGATGGATTGGTAAGCTGGGAATAAAGAGGTTGTTTTGGTGTTAATAAAAGTCACTTTTTAAGCTTTAGGTTTATAAACCAAACTCACTCTATAGCATTGGAGCATAGTGTAATTTTATCCTAGGGAGAAAAAAAACCACATTAGATAAAATATAAATGGGGGAAATGGGGAAACCAACGAGGAAGAAGCTCTCATTTGTTATATACACAATCAGAAATTTCCTACCCATGCACAAGCACAACACAATCTCTCTCTCTCTCTCAACACCAATCCCATTGAAAGCCCAAATTTACTATGGGATCATTTTAAATCCCAAAACTGTTACCATCAACTCGCTGAGTCTCTCTTGTGGACAAAGAAACATCAGTTTCAGCACCATTGGATTTTTTCAACTTTGCCACGAGAACCCACATGTTGGCAAGTTCGTTCTCCAGATAAGCTTCTCTTTGCTTTGATTCCTCAACCTTTCTTTGAAGCTCAGCCTCTCTTTGATCTTTTTCTAAAAGTACTGTTTCATATGAAAGCTCTCTCTCCCGGCTTATGGCTAGTTCTCTCTTGATATCTGAAACTGACCCACCTTGATCATTGCGCTTAATGTGACTATCTCTACGGCCATTTCTGACTGGAGTACTGGTTCTACGCTGAGTGGGCGAGTTCTTAGATGTGGCTAGCTCTGCAGCTAGTCTCTCATTATGGTTCATTAGCTTGGCAACCTCTTCTGATAATGCCTTGAGCTCAACAGCAGCTGCCGAGGCTAACCCTTTGGCATATGTACTCTCCTCCGCTAGTTTCTGGTTCCGGAGTTCGAGCTGTTCTTTTGATTCTGTTAGTTCTGACACTTTCTGCTTCAGTTCTTCAATCTCAGCTGCCTAATTAATGAATAAAAGCAAGGATTCAGTTGAAATTTTGATCTACTTGACAAATGACACTACTAACAGCCATCAAATGATGATGAACCAGTACTATATAATTTTTCATCAGTGAGAAGAAAATGGTAAAAAAAACAAAAAACAAAAGAAGATTCATTGCTAAATAAAAATTTCTAGCTCCAGAAACAAGCTAATTTTGAGTAAATAAGCTTTTCAGCTTGCACCTTTTATGAGTTTCTCTGGATAAACTGTATCTAGTAAAAACAATTTTAATATTAACAGAAGGAAGATAAACATATAATCATTGGAGTTGCAGGTTGCAACTTCAAGGTAAAGCCACATTACATGAAAATATGACCAGGCACAATTTTTCATCCTATCTTTTTTTCTTTTTTCTTTTTTTTGGGTGGAGGGGGGAAGAGTGCTGGGAGTTGAGGGGTACATGTTAAGAGAATGGGTGCCTTCCATTTTACTTAGAACCAAATGTGCATTGGAAACCAGTTTGCTGCACATTGTTATTAAAAGGAGTCGTGGTAGGTTCAGTTACATATCACAGTAAAATAATTTTGTGGAAAGTGGAGTCAGAATAATATTTTAGTAGCTGGATATGGTAGAAAGTGGCCAGGTTTCTACATGGCTTTAAGAACTAAGGTAACACTACACAAGGGGAGGAAAAAGAAACCTGTGCTTGTCGAAGCAACCCTTCACTTGGATCATTCAATGCCGCATTCCCTTTGTCTGAGCCAAGTTCTCCATGGGAGATCTTTGTTTCACTAAATCGCTGTGAATAATTTACTACAGGAATAAAAGTTCTCAACTCTAGTGCATTGGAGAGCTGCTGCTTTAAGGAGGCAACTGTTTCCTGCAATTCTTCGCATTCGCATATCTGAAAGAAGGTAACATGAAATCAGAACAGGACTTGAGCAGTAACATGACTAATGAAACAAATAAAATTTCATATATAATTTGGATCAAGTGGTTTTCGTACCTTTTGGTTGAGCTGCTCTTGAATTATACGATTATCTGCAGCTTTAACCTGAAAATAAAAATAACGATACAATGCTCTCATGATTTCAGAAAATGATATCATTGCATAAATCTCATCATTTCAGTTCATGACTTAATTTATTGGCAAGCACTCCAATTAGTTTTGCTAATAACCCTGAAACTAAAATATGAAGAAAAAAAAATGTCATAAAAATCAGAAATCAAGTGACCTATTTGCAAATGGGTACCAAACATGCTCCTAGGATATACTTTAACAAATGATAAAAATATTTTCTTGGATAAAGAACTACAAAATTTCATCACCTCAAGTTCAAAGGACTTCTCGTTCAATTGCGTCATCAATTCAGTAAAAGACTGCAGCATAAAACAACATACAGCATAAGCTTGGACTTCTGACACAAGGAAAGCAGCCACAAGTAGAGGTATACTTACTTGTGATAATTCCAAATTATCCATCCTATTGTGTACAACATTAATGGAATCAGCAATTTGCTTTTCCAGCAAAGTTATTTGTTCATTCTTCGCATTGATTTCATCTTTCAACTTTCTCGTCTCCAGCTACATTGAAAAGGAACTATAAGATTCAAGTTCTTAGGCACAATAACAGCAGTTGAAGACACATGCAAGGTAAAAAGATATTACATAAATCTGATCCTTATGGGGGTTTCTTGCAGCCTCCTCAGATAACCGCTTCAAAGCACTTGAATGAAGTGCCACCTCTCCAGACAAAATTTTTTGCTGCTCCCTTAAAAGCTCAATATGATCAATTGATTTTGTGCTAGTCTGACAAAATATAAAGAAAAATAAAAATTTTAAATTAAAAATATATATAAAGTACATGCAAGTTTATACCTGTGCAAAGTATCCTTGAAAAAATTGGCAACATCTTAAAAAGCCCCTAAATTTAGAACGTACATGCTTCAAATCATAAACTGTGAGGAAAACACAAGCACAAACACACCCCAAAGCTATCCAAAAAGAGGCTAAAATGGTGTTTACAGGATCTTTATAGGAAAGAATAATCACAAACTCAGAGCAGCATGGAACTTAAGGCTTGACTGGGGACAACAAAAAAGAAAAGTTGGAATGGAGATGGAGCATGAAACTTGATTGAGAGACTAACGACAAATCACAAACAATAATTACTGATCGTATATACAAGCAGGATTGAAGGATAAAAAAAATAAAAATCCATAATTTCCAATTTTGTACTACCTATTAATTTCAAAACGCAAGCATATTCTCTTAATTGACTACAATATTTGTCCACTGGCTGTGATGAATGCTTGGGCTAGAGGCCTAGAGCTGGCAACAACGCTAGCATGCACTTAAAGGAATACATAAAGAAATTAGAAGTTTCATAAAGGCAATAGATTGGCAATGCAGCTATGCAGAATGCTACAGGCCTATAGCTGGAAACAACAAAGTATTTGGTGAGGAACCGAAAAGAATGGAAAGGGAAGGCAGTTTTGCTAATTATCCAACAGTGAGTATGAAAAGAGAATTTTAGTAGCATTAAGTGTTCTGTTCATTTGACCATCAGAAATGTTTCAGCAACAAAGCCCTCTCTTTCGCCTGGTTTGCAAGTGACCTTTTTTTTGGGGGGGTTGTGGAGGCGGGTGAAAGTATCAACCCATATTTAATACTTTATAACAATGAAAGTGCCATGTTCATATTTTTCAAGCCAATATATTGTTGTTAACTATTTTAAGGATAAGACAAGTTGAGCACACAGCATGGAGAAAGTTAAGATGTGGCATATGTACAAAATATTTTACATGATGATAATCAATCAATTGCATACCAGAGGTGTCTCTTGTCCCAAGAAATTATCCTCATGAATTTCTCTGTCATCTCTGGCCTCAGATAACGGATCCACTGATGGAGAGCTTTCTGTAAGTAGAGAATGGGAAAGTCTGGATTCTGTATGAAAATGATTACTTTCTGCTTGAGGTGTTGAAGGCGTACTCATAGACTTTATTCCACTTGATTTTTCACTTGAGCTTGTCAAAGCCCCCAAGCCACTATCTCGTTTCTGAAAAAAATAAATATGGTAAATTGCAGAAGCTCCAAATTTTGAAAATAAGAAATAAAGCACGAAAAGGAGAGAGGGTGAGAAAGAAAAATCTTATACTATTTGAATATGACCAGACCAGAAGTTTCATCTATATTTGATAGTATTAAATTACTGATTGTCCAAAAAGCTTAAGCTATTAGAAGATGGTGGATTTAATCATTTAACCACATAATTTTAACACTCTCTCTCACATGTGGACTCAAAACTCCCTTTTAATAGGTGAGGCCCAACAAGTGGGATTTTAAATGGGAGGTAGAGTGGAGGAGACAAATATTGAACTTAGGATTTCTTGCTCTAATACTATGCTAAAAGCTTCTGGAAGAATCGTTAATTCAACAGATAGCATGCACCTTAAAGCTTTGCATTAACATAGATGATTATTAAGCTTCCAAATAATAAGAACATCAAATGAAGTAGAAAATAGATCATCAAAAACTGGCATAGAGTAAGTTTTATAGCTTTTATTGATACAATGTCTTCAACTTATCATAGGAAAAAATTTTGAAGCTCCGCTGTTTTGCTGGAATTAATGTAAACAATATTTCAAATGATACTTTCAAAGCGATACATAAATTTTCCCGAAATTTTTATGGTTCTTGCTGTCAAGGAGTTCAACAGAGGATTCAAATGAGCTGCATTAATGGACATGGAAAAACAACTTTCAACAACAAAACTTATTTAGAGAGAGAGAGAGAGAGTAAATTCCACTTTATTCAGAATGATAAATCCAAGGGGACTTGAATACGTAAGAGAAAAGGTAGAAAAACAATCACCACATCATGATCAACTGCGGTGTAAATCATAATCAATTTTTTTCTTTAGAAGCAAATCATTATCAATTTAAAGCATGTATATTAGTGTGTAATGTATGACTATATCAATATAACAGTTTTTTTTCCTAATGAGTAATTACACACACACCTAGTGGGTCTTGAACCCACAATCTAACCCTCAAACTTGTTCTTACAAAGAGAGATGATGTCATATGAGCTAATGATAATTAGTATCAATATAATAAATAATCTATTGAAGCAGACAATAAAGAGTTCAAGGAAAAATAAGATTAAATTCCAAAATATTCAAGAATTGTAGGGTCCGTTTGGAATCCACTTATTTTGCTGAAACTGAAAATATTTTGCTGAAAATACTGTAGATAAAAGTAAAAGTTAGCTGAAATAATACATTGGGACCCATGAATAGTACCAAAAAGTGCAGTGGGACCCATTAATAGTAGCAAAAATAAGCTGAATAGTAAAATAAGTTGGCAAAAATAATTTTTGCCAAACGGACACGTAGTTTTGTTTTGAGGTGGGGCCTTCTTGCCACCTTTCATAAGCTAATTTAGTTATTATAAGTGTGTGTTTAGCAAAAATTAAAAAGCCAGCTTATTTTACTATTCAGCTAATTTTTGCTACTATTCATGGCCCCACTGCACTTTTTGGTACTATTCATAGGTCCTACTGTACTATTTCAGCTAACTTTTACCTTTATCTGCAGTACTTTCAGCAAAAAGTTTTCAGTTTCAGCAAAATAAGCGGATCCCAAACAGACCTTAAGTATTACATTTCTATAGTTAGAAAGTTTTTGGTCCATTTATAATAAAGTTTTACTAAAATAGGGGTAATTTAGAGATTTCATATTTTCTGGAATGGGCTGTAATGGGTTATACCAAAGGCCCATGAGTTTTATTTTGTATTTTAAGTCCTTTGTTATATTTGGTTTAGAAGTTCTTAAGTACTTTTCTTTGTTATTAGTCTTTCTAGGAATAAATATTCTGAAGTTCTAGTCCTTCTAGGAAATGATCTATCAATAGCCTATATAAAGGCCTTATTGTAGTCATTTATTGTGACCGTTGGTGGTTAGGTAGTTATTTAATAATTGGCTTGTCTATCTTGTATATTAGCTTAAGTGTAATATTATAATTATGATATATCCTTCTAATATAAATATATGCTACAGTGAAGGGACTAAATAATTAAGCCCTAAACAAACTTTGTAATTTTTTATTTTTCTTCTCTTTCAATCTTCTCTCTCCTCATCTAACCTCTACTTTCCAAAGTTTACCACTCAACTGGTATCAGGGCAACCAATACCCTAGAAGTCTAAAAACATTTTAGGGCTCTTTTTAGGATGACAAAGGCATGCTAACATACGCACCAATACAGTCACCCAGGTCCAGCAATTACACGGATCGACTCATCTCTCTCTCTCTTAATTATTGTGGTAATTTTTTCAAAAACTTTTGAAACCTAGAATGTGAGTTTTTTTTTTTGATAGGTAAGAAAAATTTGTATTAAAAAGAAGCTACTCCATCAAAGAAATGAAGGAAATATTTACAAGCAACAAAGGAAAACAAAACAACTTATGTACAAGAAAAAAGTGAATCTAAAAACAGCGGATTGGATTTCGAAGAAGTAAAACCCCACGCACGAGACCAATCAAACAAAGTGGTTGCAAACAACTCTAAAAGCTTATCCCCAGAAAGCACCGAATCTTCAAATATGCGATTATTTCTCTCCCTCCAAATAATCCACATCACACAATGTGGTACCAAATTCCAAACATTTGAAGAATGCTTCCCCAACCAATTCCTCCAACCGGCTAGCAAGTCAATAACCATTTTAGGTAGAACCCAAGAAACATCAAAAGATCTAAGGGCAAAGCTCCATAACCGAAAAACCTTACCACAAAATGTGAGTTTTTTTTTTTTCAAATATCAACCCCTATTTTTCGATCTGCAATTTTGGGGATCTTTTGCCTATAAAAACACTTACCTCATAGTTGTTGGTTGCCTTAACGTGGGTTTTTGCTATGTTTTATGAATTTTGGGTTCTTGGCCTACCGCAGGAGTCTGTTTTCTGACAAAACATTGCTGGTTTTCACTCTATGAATTAAGCATTGGCTGATTGGTGCATCTAGTAAGTATTCTGGCTTGGGTTTGTGCTTGTGTCGCAGCTTTTTGGATTTTTCTCTTCCATGGGATTGAGTCTAGCTGGTTTATCTTCTTTATTTGTTGGATTGTACTCTTGTTTGGTTGTATTTAATATGGCTCTAGAAGAGTCTATTATGATGCTTGAGGAAAAACAATCCTTGCCTAAGGATGATGGCATGCCTAAATCAATCACCTCATTGAAATTTTTCTATGTGAAAAATGAAAATTGAAATATTTAACAGATGATCCTCCTAATACAGGGGATCCAACTTATGAGGATTGAACAAGTGAGGATTATGTAGTTATAAGATGATTATGGCATGGTATAGAACCCAATATTGCTATAACAATCGAAATTTTGTGAATCTTCAAAGAAAATTTGGGATTCTATTGCAAAATCTTTTCACATCAGTGTAATATTTCTCAAGTTTAAAAGACACGAGTAAATTTTTCTATTTAGCAGTTTGGAAAATCATTGTCTGAGTGCTACAGTAGTCTTAAGAATTTATGGAATCAATTACTACAGTATTGACCCTTTACTACTAATTTTATAATTACAATGGAGGGACAATTTGAACCTTGGACATCTTTGTTGGATACACCAAGGAGTGTCAACCTTGTAGCAACCCTTTACTACTAATTTGGACATACATAAACAACATCAGGAGGAATTTATGATTGCTATGTTACTATTTGGTTTAGACTCTAACCTACATGATTTCAAAGATCTTATTCTTGCTAGTGAAACCCTACCTTCAGCTGCCAATGTTTATTCTCGTTTATTACACTCATCCTTAGGCCAAGGCTCTATTGACACAACTTTAGAGTCTTCTACTTTAGTTTCTAGTGGTGGGGTCATGGTGGTAGTCGTCGTGGCTTTCAAGGAGGTCATGGAGGCTGTAGTTCCCATGGTGGTTCTCATGGTAATGGTTGTAATGGTAGACAACATGACAGGAAGTATTATCATTGTAGTGGTACCAATCGTACTGAACCTTATTGTTGGGTCAAATTTGGCAAGCTAGGTTACATGCATCAGGTGATGTATCGTACGACATTATTACATTCTATTTCTGTTCCAGCTGGACATATGACTCCTAATATTGGTTCTCGCTCACTTCCCAACTTAGCAAGCTCATTCAGAAATTAAGTAATGCTCTCCCTTCTTCCTCCATGTTACATTAATCGAATCAGGTAATGTTACCAATACAGCCCAATCTTCTAACGAACACTGTGAACAGTACCATGAAAAGTACCCGAGAAATAAAAGAAAAGAAGAAAAAAAGAAGAGAAAGGGAGGAAAAAGAACCCCAAGGCCAACGAGTCTCACTACTCAAAACACTCATTAATTTTATTAATCGACTCTAACATGTACAGTAAGACATTTATATAGACCCTACTCTTAACTTCTCCTAATAGAACTAGGGCTTCTACTTTGACTCGAAACTAAACCCACACATAAAAGCTCAAACTTTTTTTTTTTTTTTTGAGAAACTAAAAACTCATAAACTAAATAAGACTTACTTATTAATAAAAGAAAATCCATGGCTCATAGCTATGGCCCATACCCAACAATTGTAGAATTACAAAATGCTCGACTCTATAAAAAAGGTCGTACCCAATGCACAAAGGTCCCACTTTTGCAAGGTATGGAAGAACCCATGGTAGGCAGCCTTAACACCCCCCCCCCCCCCCTTTTTCAAAATAAAAACTTAGGCTTCCAAAGAGGATTTCTTTCTCTAACCATGCCATGGGTGCGCCACCAAGCATAGACAACTCAACACTATGTTGAGTGTGATTATTTCTCTCTCACACCATTAACGTGAGGCAAAGCAGGCCTGCATTTCAAATTACATTACTCCTTTGCCTTCAATATAATCATTTCCAACAAAAATACAGATTAATCACTTTCTGAAGCATCACCCATTAAACCCCAAAAAATGTAAAAAGAAAAGACTAAATGTCCGTTTGTTAAGTCCATATCAAACCACACTTTTTCAAAGTACGGCTTTTTTTAAATCACTTTTTTTTAGGAACAGTTTTTTCAAATAACACCATTTTCAAAAGGCTGAAAAATAAGTTGTACCAAACAAGCACAAAGGCTCACTCGCTATAGAACAATGAAGTAACAAGTGATCAATAGACTCACCATTACACTTGCAAAAGTGACACCAATCCACGAAGCTGGTATTTCTTGTAATTAGGTTATCCCTAGTTGGAATCCTCCCCAAATCAATTGTCCAAATGAAGAAAGCAACTTTCTTGGGGACTTCACTACCCTAAATTACCTCTCCAAGGAAATTGTATACAACAAAAGGAATTTAGATTCTAATGATACTTTTGTAAAACCTGATTGTACCAACAAATGCCTTAATGACCAATACTGATGACACCTCCATAATAAAAATATTAGATATCATATCTTAAAATTAAGAGATATCATGGTAGGTTTGACATCCGGTCTTTCTACCATAAGATTCAGGTTGCTCAGAGTTCTTTGTTCCCTTGGAAGGGTATTTGGAAATCTAAGGTTCCTAAGTGAGTGGCTTTATTTTTGTGGACGGCTGCTCATGGTAGGATTCTTACTCTAGATAATCTCATGCTTAGGGGACGTTCTTTGGCAAATCGGTGTTGTTTGTGTCGTTGTGATGGGGAATCAGTGGACCACTTACTTCTACATTGTCCTATTACATATACATTATGGATTTATATGCTTCAGGTCTTCGGCATGTTTTGGGTCATGCCAGACTCAGTGGCAGGTTTACTTTTGTGCTGGCATCAATAGCTTGGGAATCATACTTCAAATGTTTGGAATTTGATCCCAAGTTGTTTGATATGGATTTTATGGTTGGAACGGAACCACCGCTCTTTTGAGGACACTGAGAAGACGTTGGAAGAGTTATTTGTGCTCTGCCAGCATAGTCTTTTTGATTGGTCTCATTGCTGGAGTTTTACTGATTGTTCCTCTCTACCTGAGTTTATGCTTTCACTTAGAATTATTTCCTGATTTCTTTCTTCTTGTTATTGGTTTTTTTTTTTTTTTTTTTTTTTTTCATCATCATGAACAACCTGTATTTTTCCTACTTTTTTCATTAATAATACTTCTTCTGATTACCTATCAAAAAAAAAATTAAATTAAGATGCTTTCTACAGATTTTGAGTTACATAATTACAATTATTCTCGCAGAGGGAAGAATGAAAAGAGTGAATGATGAAAAACTCACTTCTAATATACATTAGTGGTACAAGAAAGGGGTGAAATTTGGATCAATTCCAAAGTTACTATATCAATCCTCCTCACTTGTTTGATTAACAAACATAACTCTAAGCTTATAAGCATTTTTTTTGGTATGAAAAAACTGAAATGAACCAACCTTGAAAAAAGAAGAAGAAAAATAAACATAGATCCATACAGTACATACCCGTAGCTTTAACCAGTTTAGAAGTCCATGCTTCCGGGTCTTTTTCTCCTCCTTAACTGTATCATCAGTGGTTTCAGAATTTCCCTCAACAGAAACATACAAGTCAAAGTTTTCATCATCTAAAATCAAGTCCCGCCTTTTGTGTGGTAGATATGCAAGCTGTGCAATTTATATAAGTAACAACCATCAGAGCAAATAGAGTTGGGTTTTTTTTTTTAAGTTACTATCAGATCAAATAGAATTGAAAGTACAAAATAAATGAACAAGATAGAAAGAATGGCAACTATCAAGCTGAATGCTAAATTGTGAGACGTATTAAGGTTATCGAAGACAGAGGCCTGATACCTATCAAAAAAAGAAGAAAAAATAGGGGGGTTAAAAACGTTTGGGAGAAGTCAGTCATACCTCCTCTTCCCCAAAAGAATGTCTTCTTCTAGGACCAGGTCGATGAGGAAATCTTGATGATTGTGACGATTTTGTGGAGACCAAAATTAATTTTGTCAACCGTTGAATTCTGCTCAATAAAGCAGCTTTTGCTTCTTCTTCTTGTTCCAATCTTGATTGCAGCTTGACTTGACCATCTTCTAGCTTTATACACCACATCACACCAAAAAGAAATGGTTCAAGTCATTTAAAATTTCCTGTTTAGTGATGGTAAATTTGCCAGTAGAACTAAACAAAACTGTCCACTATCATATTTTTATTTATTCTTGTTCAGGTACATGAATGATGGTGCTTTCTTCAATCATAGAACGTCTACAAAGCTAGATAAATAATGCACGAATGCATGCATCCGTGCACACACATAGACTAACTTCAATTAACATTAAACTACAGATAATGGAATCAGTAATGTATGCAAGTCAAAACTAGCAATGAGATCAAACATCAAAGTAAAAGATTCAAGTATATAAGGGACAAAGAAAAGGCTCAAGCCCTAGAATTACCCCCCAAATAAACTCCATGGTACAATTCTACCTTTTGTTTTAAGAGAACAAGGTCATCTTGTCCAGTATCTTTCAGTTGAGGAACTGTAACAATCCCCCTCTTCAAATGCTCCAATTCTTCCTTTAAAGAACGAATCTCATTTTGGTATTTTTTGATAAGCGATTTCTCATCAATAATCTGCAGGTTAAGAAATTAGGTCTTATACTTGCCAAAGAAGAGACACTGAAAAACGCATGAATTTAAAAAACAAACCTTATTTTGTGCTGCTTGGATTTCAATGTGTTTCGCACGGTGTGCAAACTTCAATGTATTATGTGTCTCTTCTGAACTGCTTGACGAAGGAGTGACAGTACAAATAAGCTGCAATTCCAGACAACAAATATTAAAACTCTAATTTGCAAGTAGTAATTGTATATTGAGGGAATAAGCGGCCAAATTTCTATATTAAACGTATACCCAGATGTATGGTATGTCTATATATATATAAGAGAAGCCTTACAGATACACGTCCATGACCACTTAGTGAAGACTGAAGAAGTCTAGTCAATTTAGAGTCTCTGTATGGTACATGAGTAGCCCTTCCATCTGTTAACTTGGATATAACCTATGACAACCACAAATCATCATATTTCCAGATAAGGATACACTACATAATTAGGAGGGAAAGTACACAAAGGACCAATAAAAAAAACTACAAAACTGAACAAAAAAGAAGAAAGTAAAAATAGATATAACAGCAAGAAAAGATATTTCAGACATTATCAGATAAGAACTTGCTAAAATAATTTGGTAAGAAAAACAGAAACACGCCAAGAATCAAATAAGAAAAGAGAGATTGCATCTTTTGTGTCAATGTGTGTAAATGAGAAAGAGGGGACAAGGGATCAGTTCCATTCTCTATCTATCTGTTTAAACAGCATTTGACCCAGGTAAAACTCACCAATCAAGATTATTGTCTGGGTTTGTGGGAGCAAATAAAAAGAGAAATAGACTTGTTTTGTGCAATGGGTTTGCAATCCAAAGCATAAAAATTTGGCATCCAAGATGTACTGCTAAGCTCTTCCTTAAGTGATTCCAATATAAGACTGGAACTGAAGACCTATTTCTTGGTTAATTGTAAAACAAAACAACTTTTAAACGTCTGATGGAATTAGCTCAATAGCATCTTTGACTAACATTTACTTATACAGTTTTTAAAGGACAACAGAAGCTAAAAAATATTATAATTTTTCCTTATTAATTTCAATACTATTGTAAAATTTAAAAAGTAGGCTGATTGTAAACAATTTTGCAATTTCACACAGCAGAGTAATTGACATTCTCAAGCGAATCTTTCCTCTTAAAAATATTAATGTTCTAAGCATTGATAAATTTTTGTGTGGATAAGTAAAAGTAATTATATTAAAGAAACATTATACAATGATACAAAGAGAGCAATTCAAGTATACAGGCTACATACCAAAAAGTTTCCCTAAAAGACGAAGAGTACAATGAATCCATAAAGTCCCACAAGATATATTTTAAGAATTAATCAAATAAGTCTCATGTTTCAGAAATTAGTTACGACCAAAAAATCTTACAAAAAATAGTCTAATTTTTCAAGACTATGTTTATGTAAATTCAATTGCAAACTTTCATTATAGTTCATATAGAAGATAATCAAAGAAAAAATATTCAAACCAATATTTATGATAATGATAACAAAATTATAAGCAAATGCATAGCATTCTGAATTCCAATAATGCTTGACCAACACAATGTTTGAAGCCTCACAGTTCCAAGAGTTAGGAGGCTCTTATTAATATAGGATCCTTCTTTTCGTCTCACACCAGTGGTTTCAGCTTTTGAGCTCTCTGAACCTGCCAGATCGATGAGGTTCTGCAGATATAAGTAAATATAAAGAAGTTACATACATTTGCAATACAACACTACAAAATCATTTTATAGAGTAAAATGTCGAAATAAAGGAGGTTGAATATATTCCTACTGAAACATGAATATGAAATAAGTAGTTTAAGTAATGTTGAATAATTACCAGTTGTGACAGGTTTACAGCTTCCCCTTCATGATTTGCACCACATGGGCTGCTCTCTATTGTCTGTTTACAAGTAGTAAAGATTTTTTTTATAAGTAGAATGAATTGTATTAAATAAAAATAAAGATTCTACAACAAGACAGGATAGCAGTTCAAGTATACAGGCAATATACTCAACTGCTCCTATGGAGAATTCAGCAATACAATGAATCAAAAAATACAAACATTCGGAGGACAACACTCACTTAGTGACATCCATGTGGATATTAAGAAATATTAAGTTAGAGAGTATAAAAACCAAAACTGAATATGTAAACAAGTGAATGATCACTGGAAAATGAGTTGGTTTGTATGCAATAAAAAAGAAAATAAAACGGATGCCATGTCTGATGTATAAGAGTATCTCATGCTTCAAATGAGGGAGGTACATCTCTTATGATAATTGTAAAAAAAAAAAATATTAAAAAAAAAAAAAAACCAAAAGTCATATGAGCACCTCCTCACTAGAAGGGTTAAACAAATAACATGCACTAATGAAAAAGTCAGAAGAAAAATCTCAACCACAAAACATATGTTAGTGGCATTGCTATTAAAAGTAAGTATGAAAGGGAGTTCTGAACTATGAATTAGGTGTAGAATCCAAAAGGAGAATAACAAAAACAATCTAATGATATAAATATATATATATATATATATCTCAGATAAAAGACCAATGGAATAGGAATTTAGAATTATTCAGCTGATCAAGCCAAAAACTGTAGAGGAGGCACTTCAAGAAATCTAAGGAAACAAGAAGATGATTTGGTGTGCCTTTTTCTTTTTTTTGCATTCTCCCAGATGAAGCTTACATTTTTTTCTGTAAGTAATAAAATTATGTAAATCAGGAAAACGAATCACCGAAGTATACATGAAGTATACCAAGGTAAACAATCAGTTACAAAAATTGCATAAATCTAATAAAAATAAAAAAAGGGAAAGGTTCCACGTCTGACAGCCAATCCAATAATGTTCTAAAAAAAACTTGAGATCAGACATAGAACTTTCCATGCCTTCAAAACTCTTGCTATTCCTTTCCCTCCAGATGCACCACATCAAACAATGGCGGATAACCATCCAAATATGACCATTCCGATGATGACCAAACTGACCTTCCCAGCAAACTAAAAGCTCAAAAACAGATTTTGGCATCACCCAATAAACTCCAAACAAGCCCAAAAATATGAACCATAAGTCTGAAGCAATAGAGCAATGTAGCAAAAGGAGATCAACAGATTCACCATTGCATTTGCACATATAACACCAATATGTAATCCTTATCTTTCTCTTCCTTAAGTTGTCAATTGTCAAAATTTTACCCAAAGCTGCAGTCCATACAAAAAAGGCTACTCTCGGAGGGGCTTTTGATCTCCATATGATTTTCCAAGGGAAAGAATGAACACTGGTGATTGCAGTGGCACCCAGAAGTTGGTAATAAGTACCAACTAGGCCTGTCCAACAAAACCGTAGACCCGACCCACCCGGCCAAATTGATCGAACCCGAACCGACAGCCACCCAACCCAACTACCTGGTGGCCAGCGGCGGGTCCCTGCCATCTCAAACTGATTCCGGCGGGTCAAGTGGCGGGTCTTCCCTTCCAAAACCCAATCCACCCAACCCAAACATGTATATAGCCCAGTTCTTAGTCAATTTATAATCTCCACTCCATTTCAGACCCTCACCAGCTCACTCACCCTCAGTTTCTCCGTCCACTCGCTCTCTTTCAGTCTCGCCTCAAAGTCTCAGTCTCTAGATCTCTCTCACACTCTCAATCTCTCAACAACCAACAACATCGCCAGCCAACACCATCGCCGATCTGAATCTTTAGATCTTCGAACCTCCACCATCGCCGATCTACGATTCTCCTTCATCGCACCATCGCCGATATGCAGGTACCACTCTCAGGTTTGATTATCAGTCATTTTCACTCTTCATTTCTTCGTTGTAGTCTCATGCAAGTTCAGATTTGCTATTATTTCTCTCTATTTCTATCTGGGTTCTTCGGATTTGTGGGTTACTAGTATTTGGGTTTGTAGATTTGTTCTTCAGATTTGTGAAATTTGTACCAAGTTTTGTCTTGGCTTTTTGTCTTTCGGTCGAGTCGGGTCCAACAACCATCCACCCAAGCCCAATCCGACTTGACCTGTAGTTTTTCGCGGTCGGCGGCGAGTCTGCCGTCCTTCCACCCAACAAGGTCAGGTCGATTCCTGGTTGAGCTCAAACCCGAACCAACATGACCCGTCCCGTGGACACCCCTAGTACCAACCTTGAAGCCCTTTCTCTTGTATGGTTCCCAGATGAAGCTTACTTAGGAATCTTGAGGCTTTGGAGTTGAAGTTCTACCTATATTATATAACTATGTTCTTTTAATAAATTTTCATCCATTTAAATTTTTTTTTTAAACATTTAAAGAATAACCACCATTAGGGGAAACCTGGTGATGTAATTATGATATAAACTGATAATCATAGGATCAAATGAGGAACTTAAAGGGGCAACAAATCAGTAAAGGAAGCAAAGAGGTTAACTTAGAGGTGATCAAGGATCTCAATCATAACTTGGATAAGAACAATTGAATTTAAACTTTCATATAAAAATGGTATGAATATTGTCTTAAGAGTTAAATTTTTTTTCCTTTTTGGGTTAGTCTTAAGAGTTTAGTTACCTAAAGAGAGAGCATTACAACTACAAGTCCCCCCCCATTTTCCATTTTTGGAGGTACATATGGATGAAGAAAGTGTTCCAGGACCAAATCTCAATAACTAAGAAATAAAAAATAATTAAAAAGCTGATTTTTTACCCAGATAGCAAGGTCAAGGCCTTTCAACTAAGACTAAACACACCATAGAGTTCAACTACATCAAACAATAGATAGCTGCATCATCTAAAGGCCAGTAAATTGGTAGACCATATGCATGATAGACAATTTTACATTTATAATTATAATCATTCCTCTGTTACTGTTCTCCATGCAAGAGTGTGAGTGAGGGTGTGTGTGGGTGTTTGTGTTGTGTTTGAGTTTGTGAGTGTGTGTGCATGTTTGAAAAGTTTGTTTGTGTTTTCTGCGTCAAAAAATGTGAAAAGTCAATTTAATATAAAAGCCAAGAAAAAAGTAAGAATGACCTATAAGAAACAGTACTGAAATATTGAAATGCAACAGTCAACTAAAGGACATTATGCTTCCACTAAGATAGTGAATATATATATATATATATATATATATAAATATATATTGATAGGTACTAAGATAGTGAAAAAATACCAGAGTGAATATTGTATGACTCCTGCTGCTGAGTAAATTAAAATTTGTGGAACCCACATGTCTGTGCTCTGCCATTAACAATTTAAATCATATCAAAAATCATGAAAAGAATTTCAAATGGTAACAAAAAAGGGATACAGAGTGGGACAAGACTCAAAATTGACAAGACAGGCAATCTTAAAATTTCAGTTTCGCAAACAACTGTAACATAATCATAATATATAATACTATTTTTGTCTTTTGGCAATGGAAGCATTCTAAAGCATGAGTTCACATGTGACAATAAAATATTCATTCATTTTTTTGCTAATATAAAATACTCTTTTATAACATATCATAAATAAATTAGGGTCCAGTTAATGGGTTGCCCTTAGGGCATTTGTTAATGGACCATTTTACGAAAGTTTTTATACCACTTTCATGATAAATATAAAAAGTTATCAAAAAAATCAATTACTTTTTATTTTCCCATAAAAAGTTACTAAAAATATTTTCTAAACCAAATCTCTCCGAGCATCCGTTAACTTTTCCCAATAAATTATACAGCTCTACTTATCAAAATATATATATTATCCAACTCTAGTTTTAAAGACCCTATTTTCTTGACTTTATTGTATTATTAAAAAATAATAAAAAAAAATTTTAAAAAAAAAAAAACACCATAACATCACATTTGTACCTTCTCCAGCCGCTATAAGGGAAAGTGCGTGAGCAGGTGATAATACAACTTCTTCTTTTATTCCTTCGACAAAGGTACCCTACAACCAACAAACAAATAATAATAACACCAGCTCTTAACATTTAGGACACAAAGTTTTAGACAAAATAGCTAGCCATATAAAGAATCCTAAACAATGATTTTGAATTTCACCAGGGCTCCAGCATACAAAAGAGTTAGAAAGAAGAGCATGTGTTGTATCTTTGATTGTGCAATGAAATTGCCAAACAAAATTAATACTGTAGTCCCTCTGATGGTGAAACAGTTGCAATGCTTGGCAGCAAGGTGAGTTGATATAAGAGAATCAGAGAAGAATTGTTTCTTATGCAGATAAAAATTTAAAAAAATTTAAAAAAAAAAAATTAAAAAGATTAATAAAATCAAAAACTGAATACTAATATAGGTTAATAAATTTCTAGCTGAAAAATCTGTCTTCTTTGAGTTGATTGCCCAAGTAAAATGCCCAAGTAATTATTTTAGAACCCTAGAAATCTATAACTTTCCTGTTGACCAGAGGCAACCTTAAGCTCCAATTAGAAATTACACTTAGCATGAATTCCGTTTCAAAACATTCAATTCCATAATACTCACATGACTAATTTATTGTAGAACTGACAAAATAAGCACATGTACAGGTGACCTAATACATATTAGCAACTTCTCAAGAAGAAAATGACCATGTAGCACCCAATTGATCCCAACACCCTAAGCTGAGGTCATCTTAACTAACAGAATTACCATGACCTAATAAAATGTATAATGCATCCTTAACCAAAAACCTTGTTGGTTCCTGACTTCCTGCTGCAACCAACTTATCCCCAGTGTCACTCTTGACTTTGTACAACTATTGGATTTTGTCAATCACTAAGTGACGTAGGACACGTGTCTGCATCACTAAGAATAACAAACCCATTTTACCCAAAAAAAAAAAACTGACCTCAAGAGTAAGGGAAGCATCTCAACTAAGCTTTCTATATCTTATAACGTAATTCTTGCAAATGTAATGTTCCTTTCAACTAAAATAGAAAATTTTACTCTATAGACATCCTATTGAGATTAAAACTGTTAAATTACCGATTTTCCCAAAAGCTTAAGCTATTGGGATATGGTAAATTTAATCATTTAACCACATATTTCTAACAAAAACATTTGGCTGTTCTTGAAAGCAGACATGTAAGGAATTGTAAGATTGAATTATCTCTTAAAATGTAATACTTTAACGCGTTGAACCAACACCCAATTGAGGCTGTGTTATGGCAGCAAATTGGCAGGGCTGCATCCATTAGTTTTGAAGAGGTAAAGGGTGCAATGTTTGCCAACAAGGATGGAGAAAAACTTAGGTCTAATTTAGAATATTTAAATTCTTGATCAGCTGTCATTTTAGCAGGATATTTTTCCAAGATAGCTATTTTCAGCTTATTCAAAGTATCTCGCATAGTAGACAAATCATCTAGCTATGCTTCTACTAGTTCAAAATCTTCTTTTCTCCTTTGTAGTCTTGAGAACAAGCCTTAGAATTGAACTCTAATTCTGCGTTAGTCACCACTATCTTGGATGAGAAATTTTGTCAAGCAATTGGTGAAAGAAGATTTTAGCAAAGAACTCGTAGTAGGATTGGTGTTGACACGAAATTGACATTGGACAAATTAGGGAATTTGTTTACGTGTGCTTGTGGTGGATTTAGGGTTAAGAATATTTGTGGATCTATGGTTTAGAAACTATTGAAGAAAGGGTTATGAGATTGTGAGAGGAATTCAAAGGTGGTTTGATCAGTTTTTGATTGCTATTTGGTACTTGTATGTGGGGTTTTAGCATTTTGATAGGTAAAATAAATGGCTTAATATGGAGTTGTAAGGAAAGAGAGAATTTTATGGTGTCTAAGGGCTGTAGGAAATACCCATGAACAGTACCATAAGAAAGAGAGGAAGAAAAGAGAGGAGAAAGGAAGAACAGAACACATAAAGGACAAAGGCCAACTGCTTCAATGCTCAAAATACTCAAATATTTTCATTAATCAACTCCATCTCCTCTTTGAATACATTGGGCCCAATTATATATAAGGACACTTTCTTGTACTAGTAGTATTAGGATTCTTAGCCTGACTAGAAAATTAAGAACCAAATGAAAGACTTAATTGGACTCAAAGAAAATAAAGCCTAAGATACTTAGGATCTCCTAGAATATTCTAGACTCAACTAAACAACCAAAGTACCCTTAATTCGTAAGAATTTTAGAAATTTAAAAATTTTCCCTTGAATATAAAATCGACCATAACTTATTAAATAAAAATCCAAATAACCCTATGACACATAATAATACCTTTAAACCACACAACTTGCACTTCAATTGGACTTCATGCGTGAGCCCCATAAAAAAAGTCTTGAATAAATGAATTTATGAAGTAGTAACAAATTAATCTTCCATTGCTGTACAACCAGTTCGTCTTTGTTAATATTTTTACTAAACTTACACTACATATTCTCTATTTTAGTCTTACTTAACCTATAGCCTTTACATTCTAAAGCATCCATCCAAATTTCCAACTTGGTGTTGACTATTATTTTTGGTAGGAAACTTGGTGTTGACTTGATGTCTAGTTTCATCCACTAAAACTATATTGTCTACAAAAAACATACACCAAGTGAATTCATCTTCAACCAATCTAGTAAACTCATCCATAACCAATGCAAAGAGATATGGACTTAATGTTGATTCAAACAAATTGTGATAGGAAACTCACTTTTGATGCTTCCACATGTTCACACCTACTTACATCTCCAGCATAAATGTCCTAAATCACCTCAATATACTTTAGATTGAACTCCTTTCTTTTTTATAACTCACCATATAACCTTTCTAGGTATTTATTGTACTCTTTCTCTAGGTTAATAAAATCACATGGAGATTTTATGGGCTTCTCTATATTTACCCATGAGAAATTTATGTTAAAAAAGAGCTTTCATGGTAGGCTGCACTAGCATAAACTAAATTGATTCTTCGGTATTGTTGTTTACCATCTTCAGTCACTCCCTCCCAAAGTAAATGACTCATAAGCTTAATTCAACAGTTTTTTGTATATTTTTGAATGTCTCCTTAGTTTTTGTATTTATGAATTAAAGTTATTTTCCCCCATTCACTATGCATTTTGTTAATAGAAAAGATTTGTCAACCACCCTACACCCACTTCACCCAAGTACTTCCAATATCCAATGGGAATTTCATCATGTCCCACAATTTTTCCCATTTTCCTCCTCAAAGCACTGTTTACCTTTGTCATCCTAATTCTTCAAACTAACCTGCAGTTTCTATACTCTGTTGGATTGCTCAATTTGCTCCAATTTCTTGTATGGCTTTCATTAAAAACTTTATCAAAACAACTCTTCCATCTCTCTTGATCTCCTCTTCCTTTACTAACACTCTTTGATCTTCATCTTTAATACACTTGATTAAATTCAAGTCTCTCGTTTTCCTTTCCCTTAGATTAATGGATGCAAAACAGTTCAGCGGTTTAACACCAAAAGAGAAACAAAGAAAGGATGGCTATGACAAGGGACAACCATACAAGTGTTTATCTATGTACACCTATCACAAGACCCCGGCAAGTGTTAAGGCGTCCATGTTGCAACATAAAAGAGTAACATATTTTGGTAAACAATGTTTTGTCCATACTACTTTATAGCAGTACCTAAAGCTGAAGATGAAAAATACCATGTGGTTTCCATCTCTATTTTACAATGACAGATGAATTTTATCAAGCATTGTTTTGCTACATTAATTAAGCAATAGAAGCAATCAAAAAATGACAATAACCACTTTTACTTGGTGAGTGTTCAACAAAGGAGACAACATCAAGAAAATGGATTAGACTATGACTAACAAGTACCTGAGCATCCTCTCTAATTCTTAAATTCTGCCCTGCTGGGTTCAACAAGTCGTTAACAACCTGAAATAAAAGAAACCTTAAAGGATAGTGAAGTCACTGGAAAAATAAAAACAGAATCCAAGCTAAAGTATATCAAATATATGCATCTTAGAAAAGTATAATTCAGGCTAGGTTTTATGAACAACAAGGACCATTTAATCTAGAAAAAAGAAAAAAAGAAAAAAAAGAATGTCAAGACGCTCACCTCGTTATAGATCTCCAAGTACGACACCCGAAGAAGAAACTCTCGGTTTGGAGTCTAGGGCATATATACATGTCAGAATCTTTAGTTTCTGCAATAATAAAATGTATAGGTGGAAGTTACAGAGAGGCTATATCCCCTTCATGGTACCTCTTGGATAATGCTAAAAGCATCCTTCACAGCCAGTGGTATAATTCCAGGGGACCTCTGATCACCCTGCAAGTGGTATATATACCTTATTAGCATACAAATAAAATTTGTGAATCGAAACTCATTGCTTCATTTTTCCTTATTAATATATTCTACCACAATACAGCAAATACATGTTAATGCGCAACATACACAAATTAAAAGGTTTTAACAAAAGGATGGGCAACTTGATCAAGAAAAGCATGTTGTTCACAATTTCTAAATGCATATGCAACATGGACATGCAGAAGTATGGAGTTTGGAATGTATTTGAATTTTTTTTTTTTTTTTGGGATATGGATAAGTAAGAAAGATGTATATAGAAAAGGCTACCTTATGCAAAATGACCACAAAGCAGTCCAAAAAATTACAAGGAAGAGAGAAAACAAAAAAACAAAAAAAAAAAAAAAAAAAACAACAACAACAACAACAAATAACAAAGAACTTAATTACAAACAAGGAGAGAACTAAGGAACAACGGGAGGGAATCACTAACTAACCTTTGTATATGGCTAAAATAGAAATTCTTAGCAAATGGTATTAAAAATTTATAATGGCTAAAATCATGAGGCATGAAATTAGCTAACATTCTTTAGATACGCATATAGAGGTACTAAACACACTTAAATCCAAGGCCTAAAAGCAACATGAGTTCATTATCTAGGAGAATATGATATCACGGATTTTTCTTTCCTCCAATGTCAACTTTATTTACATACATACTGGAACTTATATCCTTCCAGAGACACATGACCAAAATATTGACATTTTTAAATGGGAAACTAAAAAATAATCTTATTTTAGGTGAAAGGTGAGGTTGTGGGTTTAAGACCCACTGCGTATGTGTTTAACTTACCAATCAAAAATAAATAAATAGCCATATAACTTGACTACTAGAGAGCAAGAATTATTACTCCAGAAGTCAAATTCAATACTTTAGGTTGGCCTTGATTAGTTATAATTAATGGAAAAATAAAACTTGTAATACCCTGACATGAAGGTGCCCCAACCTCAATGATGCTAGAATCTCATATTGTATCTACTTATCTTTTCAGAGATTTTTTTTTTTTTTGATAAGTAATAAGTTTTATTGATATCATAAAAGGGACACCCTATTACACAGGGAGTGTACAAGGGGTCAACAAAAATTACAAGAATCAAGAAAGGAAGAGAATGATTGGTTTCGTAAAGTAGCCAACCAATCTAATAAAGTTCTAAAGAAAAAAAGCTTGAGGTCTAGTATGAATCTCTCATTATCTTCAAAACACCTACTATTCCTTTCCCTCCAAAGACACCACATTAAGCAATGGGGAACAATTAACCATATATGACCATTTCTATAACGACCAAGTCTGCCTTGCCAGCAAGCTAAGAGCCCCACAACATACTACGGCATAACCCAGCTTACTCAAAATAAACCCAAAACCATGGACCAAAAATCCATAGCAACCGGACAGTGAAGAAATAAATGGTCAACCGATTCACCATTACTCTTGCACATATAACACCAATCCAATATCAAAACCTTCCTTTTACGTAAATTGTCAATCGTCAAGCATTTCCCTAAAGCAGCAATCCAAACAAAGAATGCCACTCGGGAAGGGATTTTTTGCTTCCAAATACTTTTCCATTGAAAACAACAATCATTAGAGCCCACTAGAAGACAATAATAATTATTAACCATGAACCCCTTATTTCTATTCGGTTTCCAACACATCTTATCTTCATCAAACCCCTTTACTGTAGCGCCATATATGGTATGACACAGCCTCTAATTCCCAAGCATGAACAACCCTAAAGAAACTTACATCCCTAAAAAGGACTCCATTAGTGGACTTCATAAGCTCCACCACACTTGCTTCCTTATCTCGGCAAAATCTAAACAATTCAAGATAGGTGACTACAAGAGATGTCTCCCCACACCATCGGTCTTGCCAAAACTTCACCCTTGACCCATCACCAAAATCATACAGAATATAATGTGAAAAACTGGAAGAAATTAAACTGTCCAGTTCACGCGATGCATATGGTTATGTTTGGAAGCATCAAGATGATAGCCAACACGTCAATGTGGGGTTGCCAATGTGGAAGAGATCAAGAAAGGGTAATGGTCATAAGGAATTACTTTTCTTTTCTTCTTTTTTTTCCAAAAGAAAATTCAAATTTTGTTGTTTAGCCAACTGTGTGTATGGGTGTCTTTGGAAGTATCAAGGTAATAGACATAAGTAATTTCTTGTCAGCAATATCATATGATATATAAGAAGAATTACAAATGTAGGTAATGCTAGAAATGCCTTGCACATAGAATGATAGAATAGCAATTTCAAAGGTGACACTCCACAATGCATCTTGAAATTATAAAGTTATCACAAGATATTTTGGATTTTCTACACAAACACCACTCTATATGAACATTAATAAATCACAGAGCATTTCAACATGACAAGCTAAAGCTATTGAGGAGTCAAGTTTCACTCTTGTGTTATACAGAGAAGGTCATGAATCAGTTCTACAGTAAGAATAACAGTGCACCAAGTCAACATTGTCTAACCTAGCAGCATATCATTGAATAGCACTTGCAATTATCAAGACTTTTAAGAAATACAAATTTTCAAATGCATTTCAGATATAAAATGTGTAAGGAAGGAGGGGCACAAATATATCATCTCACATGCATGGTGTGGGTCTTCCCACTGCTTGTCACCCCATAAGCAAAAATTGTACCTGCGATAAAAAAGAGAACATAGTAAACAATTAAACTGTAGTGTATGCTACACAACAGCAACAATGTAGATAACAATAAAAATGCCAACCAGAATAGTATTGATCCATTAGCTTTTAATGCAACTCCTAATAATTTTGATTGGAGTGCTCAACTTGTCACCCTACCTAAGCAGACCCCCTAACACCCACGTTAAAACCTTGGCAGGTAGTAGTAGTCCAGCATTGACAAGGCAAAGCCTTGGGTTCCTAAGCAACAACACAACAGGTACCCAGAAGCAAACAATGTATTGTTCAGCCACATAGGTCCTCAAGCACTGCAGTTTGGATTAGCATGGCTCATTTTTTAAAAAAAAAAAAAAAGATGCAAGACAAGACTAATTTAAAAGGAAACTACATAGATCAAGAATCAACAATTATTGGATAAAGTCAGTCTCTAATTTGAATAATTTTCCAAAGACTAGTGGATCCCTCAATGCAACAAAAACTTAAATGGTCAAAGAAACTCAATATCCCTGCTTTTACCCATGTATCAAACTATTAGCTTCTAATATTCCACTTCTGACATGTAGAAAACACAGCTACATTCACCAAGGAGCATTAGACAAGCACCAACAAACATCTTGAAATTAGCATGGTCCATAAGCCTTCCTCAGTAAATTAAAACCAATAGGCACACAATAAAGCTTCATAGGGAAGCAGGAATCCCTCAGAATTTTCAAGTCCTCATAGATTATAAATCTTCAAAGGACCAATGAACGACTAAGACAAAAGCCCTTGCATGGCTTCACCAAGAATAAATCATAAATGCATTAAATCACATTAGTTTGCATAATTTCTCATGGATATCAGCATGCAAGAGTTGAACTGCCTCATTGCCATAGGACAAATAGGGGAATTTGTCTACGTTTGGTTGTGGTGATTAAGGGTTTTGATAGAAATAAGGACTCATTCTTGTACTAGCTAGTAATAATAAGACTCCTAGTTTGCCTAGTAAACTAAAAACCTAATAAGGTAACTACTAATAAAAGACTAGCTTGGATTCAAAGAAAATAAAACCTAAGATACTTAGGATCTCTTAAGAAATTCTAGACTCAACTCAACTAACAAAACACCCTTAATTCGAAGAGGTTTCAGAAATTACAGATTTGCCCCTAAACACAAATTGAACATAACTTGTTGAATAAAAACCCAATTCAACCTTAGGACACATATATGTAGACCTTTAAAACCACACGACTCTAACTTCAATTAGACTTCACATGTGGAACCATAAAATAAATCTTGAATAGGTGAATTTGCAAAGTAACAACAAATCAATCTTTCATGGTTGCAGCATCCTCCCCCAATTGCGAAAACCTCGGCCTTGAGTTTTGAAGTGTTGAAGCATAAGAACCTTTGAACTTGAACCTTGTACCAATTCTTCAATCACCTTAGAAACATTAAGGATAATGAATTTTTCTTTTCCACCATATCATAAAATTTGTTTGGAATGATAAAAAAAATGCTTGGAAGGCTTTTCAAATAATAATCCTTCTTGAATTGATCCATAGCAGTACCATCAATATCTTCCTTGGTCTTGACTTTTCCATGATTAGCCTTATACTCACCTTGCTAACGAGTGCAATGTTTTCCAACAAAGGTGGGAAAAAACTTGGGTCTAACTAGGAATATCTAAGTTCTTGATCAGCTGCCATTCTATCATGATATTTTTCCAAAATAACAACTGCCAGCTTATCCAAAGTGTCATGCGTGGTAGACAAATCTTTTAGCTTTGCTTCTAGGAACACACCCTTACAAATCTAAAGTCAATTGTTGCAAATTTTTCTAAGCTTAAAACTTTGAACTGAGTTCCGTAGTGGTGACCACCATCTTGAATGAGAAATTTCAGCAAGCAGTTGGTGGAGTAAATTCATCAAAGAACTTGTAGTAGGATTTTGGCTCTGATACCAAATTGACGTAGGACAAATTGAGGATTTGTCTATGTGTGTTTGTGGTGGGTTAAGGTTTAGGAGGAATTGTAGATTTAGGGTGTAGAGTTGTAGAAGATAATGTTAAGGGAGGTTTAGGTATCAGGCAGATGGGGCAGTTTAACCAAGCTCTATTGGGTAAGCGGCTATGCCATTTTACTACAAAGAACGACACTTTATGGAGGCAGGTTGTGGGAAGCAAATATGGTTATGATTGGGGTGGGTGGTGTTCAAAGGAGGTTAGAGGAGGGTATGGTGTTTGTTTATGGAAGTATATTTGAGCAGGTTGGAATTGGTTTACCAAGTTATTTATTTTTCAGTCAGAAAAGGAACCCATGTTTGCTTTTTGCTTGATAGGTGGTGCATTACTGGGGTTCTAAAGGATCTCTTCCCTGCTATGTTTAGCATTGCACATGACAAGGGGAATATGATGGCTAATTATTTTTGTTGGCATGATGGTTCCATGTTTTGGGATGTCCACCTTATACAACCTTTGCATGATTGGGAGTAGGAGGAGATGATCATGTTTCTGGACCTTCTCTATTCCACTAAGATTAGAAGAGATGTTGAAGACCAGCTGTGTTGGTAGCCAAATAAGAGTGGTCTGTTTGATGTAAAATCTTTTTACAGTGCTTTATCTTGGAAGAGAATTTGGAGAGTTAAGGTTCCTCTTTTAAGTTTTTTTTACTTGGTCCACTGCATTGGGTAAGATCCTCACGATTGATAACCTTCATAGCCGGAGGGTATGTGTATTTAACTGGTGTTATATGTGCAAGAAAGCTGGTGGGACGGCTGATCATTTAATTCTCCATCGTGAGTATGTTAATGAGCTTTGGTCCCAGGTTCAGTTTATTTCAAGTGCAGTGGGTTATGCCTCGAAGTATCGTTGATGTGTTGGCTTGCTGGAAGGGGAGCTTTGGTCATCACGGTACTGGTGCTGTTTGGAGTGCAGTTCCTTTGTATTTATGTGGATGCTTTGAATGGACGAATCAATCTTCCAGGGCTACATCACACATCCTCATCTTTAACAATAAATCTTATGAAAAACTTAAAATTGCCTCATCCTATTTTGACACGCCATCTCTAGGGATGGAAATTATCATGACCAACACAACTGACAAGGATCTTCAATTTTTCATCTATAATTCATATCACAACTTAGAGCCATTTGTTTCAACGGTTTGAAACCGTACTTTTTCAAAGCTTTTCAAAACCCCATTGTACAACCTTTTAAAACAATCCATTTTCAAAAGCTAAGAAATAAGTTGTACCAAACAAGCACTAATAATATTGAGAATGGAGAGCCAACGAAATAAATACAAAAATATGTTTGATTGTTCATTTCATCTAGTTGGAAAAGAACCATGAATGAAAATTATTGAAATATGGCTGTATGTGTGAGTTGCTTATCCAAGGGACCTCAAAATAATCAAAACTACATTTTAAACCGCATCTAGATCACGCTGATAGCTCATAATGGATTAATCCATATATTGATAAATCATACTTCAAAAGGTATTTCAGTATTTCACAAAGCTAACCCCACATAGTTGTAATATCTTTTGGGTTCTAGACTTCTAGTATTAGTTCAAAACTGTATTTGTGAAGGCCAGTCTGTACAATTGTAAAAAGGCCATGCTCACTCCACGACACTACTGAGAAAACAATAGCAACAATAATGATGATAACATTTAGGATAAAATATTAGAACATTTGTGACAAGCTGAAAATAATGAAAAATTTGTTACAAGGGATTTAAACAATTTACCATTGATGCCTTCCATAGCACCACTAATAACATGCTGTGCAGCAACATCATAGACATGACGAGTTGTGGTTGTAGGGCCAAAGACTCGATCTAGAAGCATGAAATAAATAAAAAAAACCCACGAACTGAGACACAGAATACTATATCAAGGATTAACTTGAATAAGAACTATATAATTATAATTGACCAAAAATAAAAAAATAAAAAATAAAAAATACAGATAGGAAAAGAGAGAGAACATGTTGTACTAAATTATTAATTTACGGATAGGAAAATAAGTATAAAATTATGTTTTTGACTGACTACAAATAATTGTTTTTTTCCAACATATAAACTTGAAACAAAGTCAGCCCAAAAAAGCTGTAGTTCTTCAAACTCAAACTGTTGAATCATTAAGTAGGAGGTAATATTACAAAGCAAATTTTAAAATGCTATAGCTGATTAATCCAAAACTAAACAATCCTAGAATTTTCACACGTACACATTTTATTTAGCTGTTCACCACTATGATCGGAGAAAAATAAGAAATAGAAAAATTGGAAATGTATTTCACAATTTCATGACATAAGGAAGTTTAAAACGTTTACTTATTCCCACATGCAGCATTGCATTTCTTTGGTATTTTCTTTTGTCTATATAATTTCATCCACATCGGATGTTTCTGAAGTTAAATATGAGGCAATAAAATTATCAAGGATCATTTAAGTTTTTTCAAATGTCTACACATTAAAACTTAAGAGAATGGAATTTACGTTATCAATTTCACCCACCGTACAAAATCTATAAATAGCAAAAAAATGTGATACTTTACCATATGCATAAGCTATTGTTGGGTTATGCTCACTCCGCACAATAGTTTCACCATCTGCATACCATGCAATTTCCTCTCCTTGACGGATTTCCCTTTGACTAGTCCATACACAGACCAAAATCAACTTAAAGCACTCATCAATGAAAATTACCAATAAAATACAGTTTGGAAAAGTGAAATGCACCTTAGTGGACGAAACCGAACTGTAACTGTGACATTTTCTTTGGATCTCTCTCCCTCCACAGGTAAGCTCTCTGAGTAGAAGTACTGAGGCTTACTTCGAGCGGATGAAGATGCAGGAGAGCTCTGACCATCAATAGATGTATCCAGATACTGTTTTGAAGATGACGTAGTTGAAGATGAAGGAGTAGCAGCTTTGAAGCTGCTCAAACCCAATTTTTTCAATTTTGATTTTTGTTTTGACGCCATTGCCACTTTAGGTCAATCTTTAAACGGAACTCCAAAAAAAAAAATTTGAATTCAATCAGGAACAAGCCCAAATTTCAGTTCTTCCAAATATTATCATTTTTGAAGTTTGAGTTCATCATGTATTATATATATAGCATCATCTACTTCCTTGTTTGTTTACCAAGAAAATGTAGGATAAAAATAGTATAGAATTTATCCATACCCTTTTTATTCTTAAAGTTTAAGTTTTCATTGTTTAGAATCCAATAAGAGTTGACCTTTTCCAACTTCTTTTTATAAAGTTGTGACCATTAGAAATTTGAAAACACAAAACTTAAAATTCTGCTTTCTTTTTCCTCAATTTTCTCAGCACCCAAACAGAAAGTAAAGGCAAAATAATTCTGGAATCAAGCAGGAAAACAACAAGAGTCAGAAGTAGAAAAGGTGTCTGAATCAGAAGAAGAAAAAAAAATTCAAACTATAATACCTTCTTTTAAGATGTGTTAAATTACGACCAAAATTGCATTCAACAGAGCTTGATACAAGTAATTCCATAGTTAAGCTTGTAAACAGAGAGTTTGAAACATGCAAGCAACAATAAACAAGAATCCAGAATCCACTTCCCTTTTATTTTCTTCCTTTTTCCTCCTACATTTTCTCGGGAACCAAACAGAGAGAGAAAAATGAAGATTACCTTGAATAAATGGAGCGAGCATTACGTAATGGTGTAGAGAGAGTGAGGTTTTTATATACAGTACAGAAATAGAATACAGAGATCTTCTTCGAGCTTGGAGAGACAGATCTAAAGCGTCAGCAAAGCGAGTGTGCTAATTAGTCAGAAAGAGAGAGATTAGGAGGAGGAAGAGGCAAATTTTTAATTGTTTTTAACTGAGTTCGCTTTTGTTGCTTGCCTTGGAAGCGATGCGATGCTGCCCTCTATCAAAGGGCAAAGGCTAACCGCGTTTTCAATCCTACCTTTATTAGAAAGCGCATACATACATTATGTACAGAAAAGTACATTAGTGCAGTGCATACATAAACAATTACTACAAGATGCTGCCTCAAAGGTTGGGAATGTGTAAATTTTCCCACAACGCTTGCTTTTACTATTACTTTTAATTTTTCTGTGTTTTTTGAGGTAAATACCAAATACTAAATACCCAACTCTTTTTTTACAACAAATTTTATAATTATTGTAGCAGCAGTCATCAATAGTTTTGTAATTCAATTGGACACTTTCTTGCAAAAGAGACATTTTGTATTCATCTTCAGCGATTGTTTACGTACAACTTATTCCAGTGCAAATATATTTTAGCATATTTTCAATAAAAAGTAATAATAAAAAAATAAATAAGTTCATGTGAAACGAATACTCAGAGTCTGTTTAGGAACCGCTTATTTTACTGAAACTGGAAACATTTTGCTGAAAGTATATAGAAAAAAAAAAAAAACTAAAAGTTGACTTTTGGAGCAACATGACCCACTTTAGGAGGAAAAATAAGCTAAAAAGTAAAATAAGCTAACTTCTTCCCAAATGACAAAGTTTATCTACAAAGTCTAAAATTACAATCTTATTCAATAAAATAAGCATTAGTATATATTTTGAAAATTTAACCGTTGAATTGCATGTTCTTTACGCGCTTAATACACATGTCAAATTTTGTGTCAATCAGATATTATTTACTATATGATCTATAAGCTTATTATTTATGCATAATTTTAAATTACAAAAACTTACCATTTAAACAATTTATTAATGACATAACTATTGATATTTAATTTTATAGAAATTTTGCAAATACGGAGGATATAAAAAGAATATGCAATCCAATGACGAATTTGTCAAAATTCACTTCTAATAAAAAGATACTCCATTAAATAAGATTGTAACTTAAAGTTAAAACTTATTTTGTAGCTAAATTTTGTTATTTCTAAACGCAATCTTAGAATTCAAGTCCAGTAGCCAACTATTGATATATAATACAGGCCCAAGTAGTGGGTGGGTAAAAATTTTCAAAAACAATAAATTTAACTATTTAAATGATGGGTAAAATTTTTCAAAAATGATAAAATAATTGTAAAATTTATTGGGAAAAAAATAAAATGATGGCTATTGTAACGAGCAAGCAGACTGCAGAGTCGTGATACTGAGCGGACAAAGTCACAGGATTTGCATGTGATGAGGTAGAAGACACTAAATAGAGGGGCAAGGCAAATACGAGTGTGCTACGTGTCCACAATAGGATAGAATAATTTTTTAGCGAAAATTCATGGTCAGATGGCAAAAGGGAAAGAGACAGCGATGAAAAAAAAAAAAAAAGTATCCTACGAAGAAGGTCAGAAATTTTTACTTTTAACGTCTAGCTGTTGATTTTGGACCCGGTAAAGAAGTTGATAACGGATGATGCGTACGGGTTTTGACGGCTGTCACGCGCTATCTTCATTCCTTTATGTATTCGTGGGATCAATCAATCATCATGAATATAGTAGATCCATCATCATCTCAAACGTGTAAACGGGAGTGCATTACTATTTTGAAGTGAGTGGGGATGGGGTATTCTTTATTTTAATTGACTACTTTTATTTTAAAAATATAATATATATATATATAATATAAGAAATATAATTGTCCTCATGGTTTTAATATTGAACCGAACCAGTCGATCAGATGGGATTAATTTACTGTTTTTAATTTTATTATACCAGTAGAGGGCGGCACCACCTTAAGGCCAGGTGGTCCCATGACCACCGTGACCTGAAATTTTTTTAATATATAATAATTTAAAAGTTTTATTTGTCTATCCTTGAAAATTTTGGGAGTATATAGTTTTTATCAAATAAAATTAGAATTTTTATAGTAATTTATTACATATTGATAGATGAATGATTGTTTGGTTGTGTGCTATTGAAAGAAATGTAAACATAGTATTGATAATGGGTATAATCTGTGAATTTGAAATTTGATTCGTGAAAGCGATTGTAAATTTTATATATTGCGTATTTTTATTGTTGTTATTATTTGTCGATATATAAATTTATCTTTTTATTAGATTTGTATAATTTTATCTTCTTAAAGGCATTTTTGAGAAAAATTACGGGCGCATGAAGCTTATAGTCAGTTGACGGCTGGCACCCGATCTAGTAGTAAAATCACTCAAAAATGATGAAAATAGGTAAAAAACCTAGTTGAATAGAAAATTGTAAGCCTGAATCGGATTCTTTGACCATTCGATTTTAAAACTATGGATTAATCACGCAAACCAACCATCGTTTGGTTTTTAATACAAAATATAAATTTATTAGCACTGTCATATATATGTGTGGCAAACTAATTTAGAGACTTGAATGGAGATACTTGCTCTCCATACACGTAAGAACTTTGTATTTGTGAGTGTCAATGCTCCTAAAGATTGCATGGTGACCACTATCGATTTGATTTTTAAAACCCCTGAAATTGTATGAAAAACAAAGTCATGTTGAGAATCGCTTGGACCATTTATTAAAAGCCCGGCCAATTTTCTAAATCAAAAATAAGTTTAACAAATCCATTATACAATTACGGTGTTAATATGTAGTATTTAAACTCTTGTATCTGAAATTAAAGTAATCACAAATTACGGTTCAAATTATACATTTTTTAGAAGATGTTGAAATTATATGATATTGAAAACACACATTTTTAAATCATAGTTCTAAATATGTAATACGCCTCATTATTTATTTATATATATTGGATTTAGACTCTTGGTTTTATCTTTTCGATAATTGACTATGTAAAATTAAAAAATTAGATAGACAGCTGTGAAAATTAGATTCTAATTGAAAACCAATTTAAAATCTAATTGAATTTGGACTTATTTGATTTTACATCATCAATCCAAATCTAATTCAATTTGCATTCTAATTTGGTACTCGTAGACTATATATATACACACACACCTATTTTCCATAATTATTTTAAAAACGGCGAAGGTCAGCCAAACAAAAGACAATTTGGCTCGCCTTAGAAACCCGAAAGTCATTGCCTGCTTAGCGAGTAAGCGGCTAAATCCATTACTCCATTGGCTAGAGTCACCATTTAACCATCGTAAAGCGACTTCACATTCCACCTTATTTATGGAGAAGATGGAAAGAAGACTTGCAAATTCACGAAGACAATCTAAAGGCACAATTATGAAGAAGGAATAGAAAATTGCGGGATAGAAAGCGGCTTTATTCATCCACGAATGAGATAAAGAGTTAACTAATGTTAATTAAATAGAGCCTAATGCAAAACTCACGCTTCTAGTTTCACATTTATTATTTCAATTTTCTAAGTTGACTTTTAATCATTTGGAGTCCTACAAGTTTCAATTATACTCAGTTCAATCCATAGTTTCTTGTCTATTAAATTATGATTAAGCTTACTCTGAACGGCGCCATTTCTGATTTAATTAATATTCAATTTTTTAATTTATGAATTTGAAGCTTGTTAATTAAAGCAAAATAACTAAACAAAATCACGAAACCGTGAAGAAACGAGAGAAAGAAAAAGAAAGTGAGGGAGAAAGTCTATATCATAAAACTAAAAAGCCTTGAAAATTACAAAAGATAAGCATTGACTTTTTGGTTGTTGATTTGAATACAAAGAAGAGAGAAGATAAAAAGCATATACTATCAAGTCCTCTTTACCATCAGTGGAAAAATCAACAATGTCTCTGAGTATATCGATGTTCCTTGCCAGAGAACCTCGTCGATGATCCCAACGCCACCAAAACCACGTATTTAAATGCAGATCCAATTTCTGCATTTTCAATCGAACAAGGTAGTGTTTAATCATTTTTCGAAATCTAGTTGCTATCATCAAAACGGAATTGGTGCTATTTGACTTTGTTCTTCACGGGTTTTCAAACTTTTGGGTTTAGTTTTTTTTTTTTTAATTACTTTTTCTAAGAATTTAAAAATATATTAATTAAACTGTAAAATATGTTTTAATGTAAGTTAGCATCTAATTAACAAATAATAAATAAAGCGAATTGAGCATAATTCTGAAACTTAGAAAATTTAAAATATTAAGTCAAGCTTAGAAAATACTGAAATGACAAAATGAAAACTTAAAGGGTTAGTTTGCATTTGACTTTATTAAACCTCTATTAAATTTGCCTATCATTACTTTCTTTCTTTCTTTTTCCTATTCTAGCTAATGTGGCTAACTTATATCGAAAAGAGATTGCATGGGAAGTTTCTTTGAGTAGATTAGGTGAAAGTCGAATTCCATTCGATCGATTGGACCAAGATTTGTACTCTTCAAAATGATGGGTTGACAATCAAAATCTAAGGTGATTTAATCAAGCTTTCAATTAGTGAAGTCATTGTGGAGGTTTTGAGCAATCTTTCATTTATTTTGATAGAAAATATTTTGTAAAGATAGTTTTGCATTTTCTATGTTTGTTGAGTGTAAGGGACATGAGCTGAAATCATATCTTTGGGCCTTGAGCTTTGTCAGGACATTGAAATGTCGAGGAGGGGCAGATAGTCATGAGAAGGTTTCTAATTTGAGTATCCACGAGTAAGGGAGCGAATGAAGGGTGAATTAGAGGAGAGACTCCTCATAATATGATAGTCGACTCCCAGTATTTATTCACGGAAATTAAGCTAACTTAAGCTCAATAATAGGGGCGTGCTTGATGAGCGTATTAAAGGAAGGAAACGAAAATATCAAGGAAAACACTTCCGGTAAATACCTTCTGACTACTTTTATAGCGCGTTATGTGAAAGGGAGCCTCGACAGTCTTTGCCTTGGCCTGACTCGCGGAAGAGCCAAAGAATGTATGCGATGGGGCCGGAGTACTCCGTAGGGTCTCGTATGATCAGCAGTGTAAGAATCGAGATGGTCGAAGGAGCTATATATTGAGAGACCACTGAAAAGAAGGGATCGAAAAATAGAGAAGAGAATAATATAGCAATCCTAAATTGTACAGCTTCTTTTTGGTCGCATTTATGGCGGAAGACCTGCGAGCAGTCTTTTGCCTTGGCTATGACTCTTGAGAGAGCCAAAGAATGTGGCCAATACGATGGAGCAATTGCCCCAGTAGAGTATAAATGTAGTCAGTGAGTGTAGGATCGAAGATGGTCGAAAGGCTATATAATGAAGAGACCTGCATGGAGGATCAAAAATAAAAGGAGAATAATACCTGTAATCTAAATTGTTCTTCCCTTCCGGTGTGATCGATTTATATAAGTGTGACTCCTCGGACCATAAGTCCCATGACCTCGAGAATCTATTGTTTGTGTTTTAATTGTCATTTAATTGTACTAGTGATCGTTGCCCGACTCATTAAGGCCTAATTCTTTAACCCACTCATTAAGGCCAAAGAATGTGTCTGATGGGACAGGTACTCAAGTAGGGCCTCATATGATCAATAAGTGTAGAATCAAGATGGTCCAAAGGGAGCTATATAATGAGAGAGACCCTCCAAAAGAAGGGGATCGAAAAAAGAGAAGGAGAATAATATAGCAATCTAAATTGTGCAACTACTTTTTTGGCCGCATTTATGTGGAGAAGACCTCTGAACAGTACTACCTTGGCTACCACAACTCACAGAGAGCCAAAGAATGTGTCTGATGGAACAGGTACTCAAGTAGGGCCTCATATGATCAACAAGTGTAGGATCAAGATGGTCAAAAGGGAGCTATATAATAGGAGAGACCCTCCATAAGAGGGGGATCAAAAAAATAGAAGGAGAATAATATAGCAATCTAAATTGTTCTTCCACTCAATTGTGATCAATTTATATAAGTGTGACCTCCTCGGACCATAAGTCCACTGACCTCAGAATCTATTGTTTGTGTTTGATTGTCATTTAATTCAATACTAGCCATTGCCCAACTCATTAAAGCCTAGTTCTTTAACCCACTTTCTATAAACTTATTGTACTGGGTGAGGGCCAAGATCCCAAACAGCTTGGGCTTGGGCTGCAAACCGCGTCCCTACAGTTAGCATCAGAACAAATGTCAAAGGAAAATTATATTTGGTCAACGAAAAATCCTATTAAAAAAATAACTTATTTTTAAAAGATTGTTTTCTCGCAAAAAATTTCTAGAAACAACTCTATATCATAACACGTAAAATAAATGAAATTAAGAGATAATTTAGAAACTATTGAAAACAACACTATCTTATTTTTAAGGACGCTATCAAATATAGGAAAATAAGATTGTTTTTTAAAAAAATACTACCAAATATAGGAAAATAAGATAATTTTTTGAACAAAATTTAGCTACAAAATTGGTTGTAGCCTAAGGCTATTACTACATATTTTGAAAATCTAATCATTGAATTGCATGTTCTTTATGCTTATAATACACATGTCAAATTTTGTGTCAATCAGATATTATTTATCATATGATCTATAAGCTTATATTTTATGCATAATTTTAAACTACAAAAATTTGCAATATAAATAATTTATTGATGACATAGCTATTGATATTTAATTTTTTAGAAATTTTGCAAGTATGGAGGATATAAAAAGAAGATGTAATCCAACAGTGGATTTGTCAAAATTTACCTCTAATAAAAAGATATTGAGTAATGTTATAGCCTTAGGTTACAACCAAATTTGTAGCTAAATTTTGTCCTAATTTTTTTCAAAAAATATTACCAAACATAAAATAATGAGATAGTTTTCCAAAAATTATTTTTTGAAAATGACTCATTTGAAAAGCATTAATTTCAAAACAAACAAAGAGTTATAGATGCGATGGAGAAGGGTAATGAAGGTGAAGTATGAGAGTGCATGAAGGCATGAAGCAATTGGGGTACCAATGTTGTGCACGGCCTATATGGCATTAGTTTGTAAAAATTTATAAGGCTAGAGTGGGCATCTTTTTTGTGGTATCTTTAGTATAACCAAAGTTAAATAAGTTATGTCGAAGAGTGTTATGGATACGTTAGCTTGTTGGTAAGATCGGTTTGGTCGTTATCAAAATATAGAAATTTGGAAAGTTATCCCTCATTTTTTTATATGGTTTATTTGGTGGGAACTAAATGCTTGAAGTTTTGAGTGATGTCATGAATGGACTATTCTCAATTTAAAGTTGCTATTTTTCAAATCTTTGTTTGATTGTATGTCAACATTGGGCTCATTTTACTTTTCTTCCCTATTAGATTTGATTGATCTTTTTACTTCAAGAGTTTGATTTTGATGAACCCATATAATACCACCTGTGTATTTAGATCCATTTTTCTCTTATTAAATTGGGTTATTTATCCAAAAATAAATAAATGGAATGGAATGGGACCAAAATATTTTGTTTGGATGTCCTAAAAGAAAAGAAAATGAAAAAAAAAAAAACGTAAGTGACCTTGTTTAGGAGTACTATGAAAATAAATAAAAATAAATTATTTTATACTAATATTACTATTATATCCCCTCTTAAAAGAAAGAAAAAAAAAAAGAGTAAAAACACTAATAAGTAATAACAACAATAATTTTATTATTATCGTTTGTGTGTTTATATGTCAAATAAAAAAGCAAGAACATTAAAGTATTAAAAACAAACTAACCACGATGAAGGTTTCAAATTATGGATCATTTAGGGTAAGAGAGACAACAAGATTCAGTTAAAAAATTTATAAACAGAAAAATATTGAGGTATCATTAAGGAAAGTAAGAAGCAAGTAATAGCATCCCAAGACGTGGCTCATGAATGCCACCATGTCTACCAACATAAACATGGGCTCAAAAATACGCCACTAATTCAATGTTAGGGCAAAGAAATGAGTTGTCACCTTGTAATAAGTGCATGTATCAACTTTGACCCTTACGAGACAGAGCAAGTTAGGCGAGGCAAAGACCATCGCATACCCTTGGTGCGATGGTCACTCCACAAGTATAAGTGCTTGTGGGGTGTGGGGGGCAAAGGCCGGGGTTCAAGTCTCTAGGAGAGAGTTTCACACACATATACACTTAGATTAGGCTAGAGTAGAAATTCTATCTTGTGTAAAAAAAAAAGTTAGGCGAGGCAAAGTGATTTTGTCATCTCTATGTACAAAATATGTTGTCTACAACTATTGTTTATTCGAGCTGGCAGTAGATGACATGGACCTTATGTAAGTTATATTTTATCACAACAACAACAATAATAATTAAACTAATATATTGATAATTAATTGAATTAAACAATTTTAGGAAAAAAAATTACAAAGCATTTTTGTTATATCTTCATTATCATTTTTTACATCTATTTATTTTTTTCAATTTAGTTATCAAACTTTTTTTTTTAAGAAGTTCAAAGTAATTTTTTTTAGGCGTAAATGCACTTTTAGTTCCTACATTTTGGGTCATTTCTCGATTTGGTCCCTAAACTGATTTTGCTCCTAAGTTAGTCCTTGATTTTTTAAAATCGTTTTTAAAATGGTTCCTGTCGTCAACCTAGTTACGAAAAATGCTGAAGTGGCAAACGGATTTCACTGTTTGCTGACGTGGCTAATAAAATAATATTAAAAAATACCACGTCAGTATCCATGTCAGCGTTTTAATGACAAGTTAGCATTTTAATTAATAAAAAAAATTAAACTGAAAAAATTCAAAATCAAAAACAAAAAAAGAAAAAACTTTTTCAGATCATTTCTTTCTCTGTGTTTGTATCTGTATCTTTCTTCTTTTCGTTTCCTTTTTTTTTTTTTTTTTCAGATCCTTTCTTTCTCTATCTCTTGGTGCGTATTTGTGTTTGTATCTTTCTTTGTTCAAACTTTCAATTCCTCTCTCTCTCTTAATTTCTGACATTTTCTCTCTCTCTAAACCCGACTCTCTAATCTCTGGGTTTTTCTAGTTTTCCGTGGGGTGGTCGGTAATGGAGGTGGAGATCGGTGTGGTTGGGGTGGTCATGGTGGAGATCGATGGTCAGGGTGGTCGTGGTGGAGATCGATGGTCAGGGTGGAGATCGGTAATCCATGGGTCTTGGATTATGAGTTTGGTTGGAGATGGAGATGGAGATGGAGATGGCTAGGTTTGGTTGGAAAGGCTGGGTTTTCCTAGGTTTCAGTGGGGGTGGGCTGTGGCCGTGGAGATCGGTGTGGCCGTGGAGAAGGAAACGGTGACAACAGCTGATCATGCTTCTGGTTGTGGGTCTTAAGTGGCGCTTCTGAAGAGATGAAAGCCATGAAATGGGTGAGCCCAGACCGAGCTCGTTGAAATCGAGTCACGAAAGCCGTCATTGTTGGCCTTGCAATTCAGTGACTCGGTGTGATCTTTCAGATATGGCCATTGACGAAGTGGATGACCGAAGCAGAGATTTTGAGGTCTGGGTTTGTTGATGACTGAAATAAGGAGCTGCTTATGGTTTCTGGGTTGTTCATCTCAGTGGGTTTGTTGCTTGATCTCTCTATATGTTTATTTCTGGGTTGTAAATTTGCGGGTTTGATGTTTGATATTGATTTATGGGTTCGATGTTCACTTCATTTTTTGGATTTCATGTAAATTTCTGGGTTTGATGTTCATCTCAATTTATGGGTTTAAGCTTATGAGGTTAACCAAAAACAAAAGCAAAAAGAATTAAAACGATTATGAATTTTTATTTTTTAAGAAATGATTTTAGTTTAAATTAGATTTTAGTTTTTTTTTTAATTTAATTTTTTTTAAAATTTTCTTAGCTGGCTTTTTTTATTAATTTAAATGCTGACATGGCATATAAAAAATGTTAAATAAATGTATATATATATATATATATATATTTTATTAGCCATGTCAGGAAACAGTGAAATCTGTTTGCCATTTCAGCATTTTTCGTAATTGGGTTGACGGCACGGACCATTTTAAAAACGATTTTAAAAAATCAAGCACTAACTTAGGAGTAAAAACAGTTTAGGGACCAAATCGAAAAATGACCCAAAATGTAGAAACCAAAAGTACATTTACGCCTTTTTTTTTTACTTTAGTTTAATTTAAAAAGTTCCAAATATAAATGTCCTTTCAATTAAAGTTATTCATTGAAAAAACTAAACTATTTATTAGATCTTTATTTCCTACAACAATCTAAAACGGAATGTCTCAAGATTTGACTTTACTGCCACAGAAGTTCCATGCTGCCAGAGGTCACAAAATACTCTTTCTCTCGAGTTCTTTATTGGTTTCTAGGTAACCTTCCCAGCATATTGCTCTGTCTACTCTACTCCCACCGAAGGAGAAAGCTGTCCACCAACCACTCATTGTAACTAAAGGATTCCTTTTGTCTTGGATACTTTTGCCTTTTGTTTTTTGTTTTTTTTGTTTTCTTTCCAATCAGTTGGAATCTAATAAACCATGTGTATCAGTGTATAGGCCTAATTAAAAATATGAAATATGAGCCAGAAGCATCTCCGTTCCTTTCTATTCTCTTTTATTTATTTTTGGGTTTATCCACCTTTCTTACTTATTAATTGGGATGAGATTAATATGATGACCCAATTTATTATTATTATTATTATTTTGCTTCAACGTCCTTTATTAATGAGGTTGCACTTGCATCACATAATTAGGGGTATTAAAGCGATAATTTAGAGTTGAAACTTGAAACATCTCTTTCAATTTTAAACATTATAGTATAAATGAAACCCTTTGTAACATACTTGCAACAAAAAAAATATATATATATATATTTAGTCTCAAAATATTAACCCTTTTCCGCACTAATTCATTTGTTGCTGTCACAAAATTAACCATGCTTAACAACCATCCTCACTAATACTTGACCCAAAAAAAAAAAAAAAATCCTCAATATTTCAGTCCCCCAACCCCTCTCAAAATGTATAATATTTGATGAGAGAGAGATAGAGAGGTTTCTTCTTGGTCAATGACCTAACATCCATCACCATCTGTGACCATATATGAAAAGCATGCTATTTAGGTGGCAATCATCGTCCTGCTTCTCCACTAGTAGGTATTTCATACATTCCAGTTATGTTTTTAATAAACATTTCTTATACTAATAATTTACTAATAAGAATCACATTGGCATATCTCACTCTGCTACTTTTATATGACAAAATACTCGTTTTTTTTTAGTTATGAGGACACACCCAGCCGCCGCCACCTTAGCCAGGCATCCGTGACATGCAAAATTCAATTAAAATTTTGATTCGGTCAATTAGTTCTATTTTAATATCTAAGAAATCACAGCTTTTTTTTTTTTTTTTTTTTAAATAAAGTTTTAAAAAACTCCAAATAAACTAAAATACTAAATAAATAAATAAAAACTAATCTAAGCACACCGTAAGTTCTTATGGAATTATCATCTTTGACCAATGAATAGAGTGAATACATCATCAGAATTAGCTGGAATACAAGTTGATTTTTTTTTTCCCAGTTAAAAAAAATAATAAATGATAGCTAGTAGTATAGTCCAATCAAACAGATTTTTTTTTTTTTTTTTTTTTTTTGAGGAACAGTCCAATCAAACAGATAGCCTTACATGATCACAGTATTTGCCGACAGAGACTTAAAGTATTGCTTAAAATTTAGTAATTCAAAGTTTATTAGGAGTGGTTGGATAAATTCAAGCATGCAGTAAGCATCATTGCTCATTATGCGTGTGTGAGAGAGATAGATGTGTGTGTGAGAGAGATGGAAGAGGTTGAGTGGTGGGGGTCCTTATTATAACCTTTTAAGTTATATAATAGTGACATTACAACAAAATGCCAACAACACAGTTATTAGACTCATTACTGAGTTTTTACTTGGCTAAAGATAAATGATTACTTGTTCCAGTGGACCATAGCGAGAAAACTCGTGTATCCTCACAAAACATATGCATAATAATCGGCAATGTTTTGAATATCATTTCCGGTCCGTTTTAGTTTGTTTATTGGAACGAAGCATTTTGACGTAGACTTATTTCAACTTACCATTTCATGATTACCCCTAAAACTTTATATACCATATCAAATTATTAATTCAAAATCAAATAATATACATTCTTAATATAATTATTACAAAATATAAATATATAGTCATATATATGTAAAAAGAAAAAAATATTAATAAAGAAAAAAACCATGTCATATGTGAGCAAAGTAAACAAGAACAAAAATTATTAAAAGAAAATAACAAAAAAATGCCATATGTGAGTGAAGTAATAAAAAAAAAAGTTAAAAAAAATAATAATTTGCTTACATACCCGCAAAAATCACCATATAGGGTGAAATGGAGTGGAATTAATGAATTAAAATTTGAAACAAAATAAAACAAAGAAAGTAATTTGTACTGAATAACTAATTGAAATAGAAAATTCCGGCCGGGCGGAACAAAATTCATAATTAAAAGTTATAACTATGATAATCAACAATTACTGGTCGAAAGTCAAAACAAGAAATACTTGATATCGGTGCCTTAGATTCAATGGTGGTTGGCATGTTTAATCCATGGTTAATGCATGGCTGAAATTGTGTCAGTTTCTCATTGAACTCTTGACATTTTTTTTTCTTTTAGAACAAAAGGTACGTCTCTTTTATGTAGGTTACATTGATGACCATTGACAACCGATCCAACGGCTAAAAGCGGTTGAAGTCTTTATAAATGTCAGCCTCGTCTAATTAAGAATTGAACTCCGATGGAGTTCGTACTTCGTAGTGGAAATTATATGTAGAGGTCAGTTAATTTTGATCGTTGGATTGATTTTGGGCAGCCATCTCAACGGTTGGGGCAACATGTGTTGTAAAGTTAATGTTCAAGAAATAAAAATGTACATTTTTATATTTTTGATAGGAAGAACACATTGTTATGATATCATATATTAATAAGATACGTCGGTTCTAATCAATTAATAAAGTTTTATATTATTGAATAATGGACTTTCTTCTCACAAAAAAAGAAGAATTAATTTCAAATATTGTCTAAAACAAAAAACAACCTATCAAAAAAAAAAAAAAATCTTAATTTTATGATAAATAATAGTTATCATTGAGTGACCATCATATATTGAAATCATTTCATCATGTCAATAAAAAAAAGTTAGACCAACTCATCAAAAATTGAGTTATTGAAATCTATCCCAATCTACATTTAAATAGCCTTTAAAACACAGTTAATGCTCTCATTAAAGAGAACTCTTTTTTTTTGGGTAAACATTGAAGTGAACTCTATCTTGAATGAATTGCGTAGAGCTCACAACTGACTTACAAGTGAAAAGAAACTTCTTCTCTGATCATTGTGTTTCTCCAATAATGTTCTATTATGAATTGTGATGCTACATCTCAAAAGGAAAATAAAATGATCAAATGAATAAAAAATGTTTTTTTTAATGACTTTTAAGTTTTAACCAACTACCATATATATATATTTGTTATAAATTGGATAGATTTTCAATTGATTTATAGTATTTGATCCGTGATAATTACTCTTTAGCTTTATGATGATTACTTTTTATTATCAGGTCAAAATACTAACTAGTTTTTCTTGCAGACGGGATTCAAACCCCAAATCTCTTATTTGACGACAAGAAATTTTATCAATTGAGTTAACTAAAATCTATTGACTACCATATCTTAGATAGTAAATTATAATCCATCCATTTTAGATTTACAAAAAGAAACTATCAATGAAAATATAAAATCCACGCTAGTTTCTTAACACAACTTAAAAAGAAAAAAAATATAACAGTAAAACAAACAAATTAAGTTAAATAGCATATACATTCAGTTATGTAAAGTTTAGCCTTTAAAAAAAAAAAAAAAAAACTATTATTTCTTTCTATTTTAACTATCTACTTTTAAAATACAAAAAAATAACCCCACATCCCATCATTTATCACTACTCTATAAAAATTATAGTTCTTTAACATTTCATTATCATGTTTTTTATTTTTCTTTCAAAGTCACAAACCTCTTGAACTTTGACAATCTCCACGACCTAGCAAGACCACACGTAGTGGGAACTCCCTTTAATTCGTCCGATTGATTAATGGTTTTGGTAAAAATGAGGTTAAACAAACCAATAAAAGAGGATTAAGATCAGGCGAGACCAGCTGCAACTGCGTTGTGATTGAAAATTAAAAAAGTTACTTTTAATTTCAGCCTTCCAATTAATTTTTTTAAAAAAAGTTAATGTTTTTTTTAGAGGAATGAGTACCTATGTATTGCATGAGATTCTAATTCATAAAAGGGCAGATGAAAGATTTACTATTACTCATTTCCAATAAATCTAGAGTTACAATATAATTCACAATCACAACAATTGAAATGATAAGTTATTAATGATAAAAAATAAAGTAGTGTCAATAGTAAACTTTTATGAGAATAACTAATAACTCATCAACTCAGCCGTTGTGAAATTTATAGCGAAAAATGTTGTTGCGGTAGAATTACCCCTCTCATCTTGTAAAAAGTCACTCTAGCAAAAATTTTTATTTTTGGGTTTTAAATGAAGAAGGTTCGTAGCTAGCTGGGCAAAGAAGAGATTTTGTGAATGCTCTAAAATGAAATTAGCATGAAGCCTGGCTTGTTTATCTAGCAACAGCAACAAATCCCCAAATGGCCCAAACCCTCTACAAAAACCAATTGGGCCGTACTTGAGTAGGCCTATCCATCGATCTAAAAAGGGCCCACATAAAAAGACCGAGAAAAAAATGACGTGGCAGTTCGGTTCGTCGAGCTCAACCTCAAACTCGAACCCGTTTTGCGCAGCGGTGAATGAAAAAGTCAGCAAATCAAATCCAAACAAGAATCAAGACTGTTAGTTGCTGAAATTCTTCTTCATCATCTTCTTCTTTCACTCTCGCTTTGTTTGCTTTTGCTCTCTCCGTACGCACAGCCATCCCTCCGATGGTCAATTCATCAGGTATTTCTCAGAATCATACTTTGAAAATTCATTTCTCATTGCCGATAACGTGTGCGTGCGTGCGTGCGTGCGTGTAGATTTTGCTCAGGAATGAATTAGGGTTTTTGAATATTTGCATTTCTATCGAATTTCGATATTCCATGAAATTTCACTTCATATTTCTTTTGTTAATTCCCACATCGTCAAATTCCTGCCTATTACATTCTTTTCAAATTTTATTTGAGGGGTTTTAGCTTCCTAGTAAAAGGGAACCAATCACAATCATAGCCTTGGTTCATATCTCTATCATCCTTAAAAGCCTCCACATTATGTCTGTAAGGACCATATCATTTGCTTTTCTGGAAAACCTTTGCTTGTAATACAAGCATGGAATCTAAGAAGCATGAAGACGAACACAGAAATTACACGTATACCACACGGTGAAACTATGATTCTTGAAAAATTAGGACACATTACGATGGGAATATGTCCAAATACACCATATCTAGTAGTGAGGGACAGCCAACCAAATATGACCATTCTGATGATGGCGAAATCGCCCTTGCCAACAAGCTAGTAACTCGACAACAGTCTTCAGTATCACCCAACAAACTCCAAACAACCCGAACATCATTGACCATAAATCAGTAGCAGTAGGACAATGGAGTAGTAGATGGTCAACTGATTCCTCGATACATTTACACATATAGAACCAATCCAAAATCCAAACATGCCGCTTCTGGAAATTTTCATATGCTTCTCCAAGTGAATGACTGTACATTAGCATTAAGAAAGACCTGATAGTAACCACTAACCTTGAAACCCTTTTTCTTAACTAGAATCCAACACATCTTATCCTCCCCACTTCCCATAGATGGAATCCATAAAATTTGATAAGTCCTCTAATTCTCAATCCTGCACAGCTCTCATGGAATTCACATCCTAATGAAGGACCCCATTGGTGAATTTCATAAGGTCAGCCACACTAGCCTCCTTATCACAACTAATCCTGAATAACTCAGGGAAACACATAACTAGAGAGCTCCCTCCACACCATAGATCCTGCCAAGATCTCACTCTGGACCCCTCCCCTACTTCAAACTGGATAAAACGCAGCAGCATGGGCCAGCCCCTTCTAATGGTCATCCACAATTAGCCCTCATTAATTTCAAGTGGCTATTGAATTATTGATACTTTTGTAGCATAATCTACACATATGGTAGTCTCAAAGATATGATGGATCTGGGGGTGCAATCTTGCTTATGATTGTCGTGAAATAAGGGAAAATACCTTCCTACAAATAGAAAAGACACTTAGCATTAGAATCCTTTTGCATGTATCCTCATAATTATCAGCTGGGTTATGAAATTTTCATGCTACATTGTGCTAGTAATAACTGTGTTTATTTATTAAACATTTCTTTGATAGCACTCTGGACATGAAAGAAAGGAACTCCACTTCCACCCTCAAGCGCATTTTAGTGAATTGTTCAGCCCAGGTTTGTCGATTAGCTTTAATTCATTATCCAGAAATATGTTTCTTTATTTGGAATAGATAATGTTTATGTAGGAAAAGAATGAAAACATTAAAAATGAATATTGCTAAAGTGTTTGTAAAGCTAACTTATAAAAGGGTACAGTATGTAATAAATGAACTAATTAGTGTCTGTGCTTATTTCTCTATTCTGAATTTTATAAACACAAGTTACCAGGAGTTTCTCTATATAAGTGTTTCGAATCTTTTTGATTTACTATTGCAAGATATTTCTTTTTGATAGGCGAAAGAATATGGGGGTTGTGTTGCGGCCAAGGTTCCAGAAGTTGAGCGTGATATGTGTTTGAAAGAATTTCTTGCCCTAAAGACATGCATGCTGAAAACGGTATTGTATTCTATAACTGATAAAGAAATATGTTCTAGTGTGACAAGAGGAAAAAAGGCTTTTGGAAAGTTTATTCAAGAAATTTTTTACTTAAACCTTTTTCTTTTTGCTCCTTGAATAGCTTCAAGGAAAGGTTTAACTTTGTAGTCTGCGTTATCACTGTGTTGAGGCATATGTTGAATACTGCAAGCACCAAGTGTGAAGTTTGGAGGCAGTGGTCGAAAGCAGCAGAAAAGAGGTTTTTAATTTATATATTGCAAAATAGATTGCATTATTGTTTTATTTTTCTAGGGTTTTAATGCTCCTTCAGATCTCATATTCGCCGTTCCACTGATGTGATATTTTCTAATTTTTGCAGTGTACTTTGAGTGCATAAGCTTTCTTTTAGGATTGTTCGCAGCAGTATTTTCCATACATTGCCTTCTCCAAGTTAAAAGGTGACTAGGGGAGATGTCTGGGAAAGCATCAAGTTCACAGTCTAGTGTTGGTTTGAGCAGATCTAGTGCCTTGTCACATGTTTATATTCAGTATCCACCCTTACGATGCAATGTTCCTGGATCAAGGGGTTTATTCTATGATGATGGAAATAAGTTAATACTCTCCCCAACATCTGATCAGGTAATAAGAAAAAATTTGAATGAAGTACTTGTACTTGCATTTTTAAATTTTTTTTATAACATTAAATATTTAAATTAAGTATAGTAGATTTCAATCTTTTTTTCATAGAAAAAAAATCTATGTGAACTAAATGGTGTCGTATTTTATTTTTCTCTTCCTTTCTCTTTTGCTTAGGTCTTCTCATGGAAAACTGTACCCTTTTCTCCTCTTGTTGATCCTACCTCTGATTCAATAAGTGAGGGGCCCATCTTATCTATTCGGTATTCTTTAGATGCAAAGTTTATAGCGATCCAACGATCTAATCATGAGGTGCAGTTTAGGCATAGAGAAACTGGGGAGACTTTTAGTCAGAGGTGCAGGCCAGAGTCAGAGAGTATTCTGGGGTTCTTTTGGACAGATTGTCCATTATGTGATATTGTATTTGTAAAGACCAGGTAAGGGAAGTTTCCCGTACGCTTTATATGAAAATCAATGGATAAATTTCATTTCTTTGAATCGTTTAGCTATGATTGTTATTTTTAGTGTGAGGGGTTTGAGCTATAAACCATGCAGGGATGTCAATTAATGTCAAAATTTTTTTTTTTCAGTGAATTTTAAAAAATGAATTTGACATTAATTGACATCCCTGCATGGTTTAGCTCCCCACCCCCTGCACTTGCCTGTTGGCTGGCCTCTGTTTATATACTGGATTTTTGTTTCTATTCTTTGTTCCTTTTTTTTTTGGGTGGGGGCGGGGGATAGATTTTGTTTCAACAAATATGGGATCTTTTGTGTTATTTTCTTTCTTCCATTTTACTAAATGGAGTGATATCACAGTGGGCTGGACTTATTTGTGTACAATTCTGAGTTGAAATCACTCCAATTGGTAGAGACAAGGAAATTGATTGTCAGTTGGTATGTTTACACGCATGAAAGCCGCTTGGTTCTTCTTGCTTCTGGAATGCAGTGCAAGACCTTCAATGGATTTCAGGTATGGTACCATTGCTGCTATTATTTTACTTGTCTTTTATCCCTTGCTAGAGTAGGCTGTGTCTGTTAGGCTGGACTTGGTATTTTGGGGAAAAAAAATGGATTGGGGAATTGGTTCTAAGAAACTACTATTGCTCTAATGTAGGTTGTGTAGAAATTGGTTGCATAGCCAACTTATGGTTATGTGCTTGGAAGCAGAATTTTCTTTTGGGACAGAATTTTTCTTCAAACCTGTTTGGTGTAAAGTTCCTTCGACCTACTAAGTGGGGACTCAAATAAATTTAAGAGTCATGCAACTTGTTATTACTTAATGAGTCATGATTAAAATAATTTTGATGGTCATCTGAACCACCACATAATTGGTTGGAAGAGAGTTCTTTGAACCAGTTTTGAGAAAATTTTCTATCTCTTTTTTATTTTTATAAATTAGGAACTACACTACACGTCCACCCCAGTAGGTCTCTTAACTTCTCCCTTTACTTTGCTTTTATAGGGGGAGGGGGTGCCTTTTGAGCTAGAGCTCATTGGCATAAATTTCTTTTTTTTTTTTATCAAGCATCAAGTTAAAGAAAAAAAAAAGTATTTTTATAGGTAAGAAATATATTAAAATGGTGTAAAGGGGTGCAACCTTACACGGGAAGTAAAACATGAGATACACCAAACCCAAAAAATTAATTAAAGAAAAATAAGAAAACATATAAAAGATACATAAATTCAGGTAAATTAGAAAAAGAAAAAGACCTTGTAGTTGTCATCCAATCATATAGGGTCTTCAACTCCATCTTCAAATCCAAAACCGAGTTCTAACAACCATCGAATCTTTGAGCATTTCTTTCTATCCAAACACCGCACGATTCATGAGGGGATTGCCTCCCAAAGGCCTCTATTTCTGTGTCAACCAAACTGTCCTTTCCAACATGCTACATGATACCATGTCCCACATTTCTTTAGCCACCTCATAGAGGAGTAGTAAATGATAAATGGTCTCCCCTCTCTTCTAAGACATATAGCAGCAATCCACCACTGTGAGTTGATGTTTTCTCAAGTCATCCACAGTTAGGATTTTACCTAAGATAGCTTTCCGTACAAAGAAAGTTACCCTTTTTGGGGCCTTCATCTTCCAAACACTCTTCCAAGGGAAAGGAGAACCTGCCCTAGAGCTCAAAGCCGTATAGAAAGTTTTGGCTTAAAAACCATGACCTGTGTAAGGGACCCTACATAATTTGTTTTCACCAGTCTACCTAGTTTTGGCAGAATAAATAGTATGAAAGAAAGAAATAATGTTTGGTTTAACTACGGGTCTAGAACAGAAAGTTCCTTTCCTCCTTGAGACATATATCAATGCAGCTTTTGTGGTGTTCCTTGATGCAAATAAGACTAAGAGCTGCGTGGAAATTTTGAGCATCTCCCATGGTCTGACATAGTTACTATTTCTTCTTCTTAGCTTTCATCTGCAGGGGTTATTCGCTTGCCAAGGTTTGACATGGCAATGGCTAAATCTGAGGCTAACAGTAAGCCTGTCCTAGCTGCCGAAGATATCAATATTGTCACCGTGTAGGTTCTTTTGAACACACTGTGTAGGTTCTTATTGTTTAATTTCTCCTGCTAATATATTCAAATTGTTCCCTAAAGTCAAATATTTAATAATTGTCACTGTTCACAGCTATGGTAGAATATACTGCTTGCAAGTTGATAGAGTTGCAATGCTCCTCCACTCATATAGGTTTTACCGTGATGCTGTCATACAACAGGTAAGTTCTTGCCCAATTATTTTCCAGTCCTTTGATTCACTCAAGTTGGATTTTCAATCCATTAGTGGCAGAGTAGCTGGATTCGTTTAAATAATTATCATGTCTTTAAAGCACATTTGAAAACCAATTTAGGATGTTGGTTATAGAGTATACAGACAGGCTTTATTACAGTTTCTAAATGATAGAGTTGAACATGCATGAGTGTATTTTGTGATATGTTCATCATTTTGGTAAATTTATTTGACATTGTTCAACTAATGTACAGTTTTATTTTTTTTAATGAATCATAGCCTTCAAATGCTACTAGTCACCTCATCAGAAAAAGCTCAACTTATGTATCTATTACATGCCGCATTTTTTGTCTAAATATTCAAAACTCATTGCAAAGAAGAGTAGAATACCCAAAATTTTGTTGCTAGACTCTGTATGGTTTGATGCTATATAAACCTAGGCAAGAAGTGCCTGGTAGAGTGTCTATATCATGATAAACTATCACTAGCCCCAAAAGCTTGAACTAATAAGAAATGGTGAATTTAATTAATCTCTTAGCCATTTTTCTAACAACCCCCCTCACATGTGAGTCCATAATCCGTCTCAATAAGTGGCAGCTAACACGTGGAATGTTTAACTTTTAAATGGGAGGTTGGGTGGAGATAAGAGTTCTAACTCAAGACACCTATACTTTGATACCATGATAAACGACGGGTTGTTCCAAAAACTTAAGCTGATATGAAAGGTTGAACATAAGAAGATTCAATCAAAATTTATTAGGGAAATGGCTGTGGGTATATGGGACCAAGAGGGAGCATCTTTGGAGGAGAGTTATTAAGGCTAAGTATGGGAACAAATTTTGGAGGGGGGGGGGGGGGAGTTCTCTTTTTGTGGAGGATTCCTAAGGCGTAAGCCTTTGGAAATTTATACGATGGGGATGGTCGATCTTTTCCCGGTTTCTTCAATTTGATGTGGGGAATGGGCCTAGAGTAAAGTTCTGGCATGACGTGTGGTGTGGTGATTGTCCACTTAGGGCGGGTTTCCCAAAGTTATTTAATATTAGTCCATAAAGAAGCTGCAATAAATGATGTTTTACGTCGTTCTAATGAGGAGTCCCATTGGGATGTTCGCTTTTCTAGGTAGTCCAAGATTGGGAGCTGGAGCCTTTGGTTGCTTTTTTGGATCTTATTTATTCCAAGCCTGTTAGGGGGGGGGGGGAATGGATAGACCTTGTTGGAGACTTGCCAAGTGCAGGGGTTTTGTGGTTTGTAGTTATTATCACTCCTTATCTGCTTCTAACAGCATGTTTTTCCCTTGGAAATTGGTGTGGCGATTGAAAGTCCCGCCGAGGGTGGCCTCCTTTTCTTGGGCTGCTTCTCTAGGGAAGATTTTATCCTTTGAAAATCTCAAGAAGAGGGATTATTGTATTGGATTGGTGTTGCATGTAAAAGGTGTGGGGAGTCTGTGGATCACCTTCTTCTTCATTGTCCAATAGCTTACGAGTTGTGGACAATGGTGTTTTGGTTATTTGGGCCCCAATGGGTTATGCCAAAGAAGTAGGGATCTTTTTGAAGGCATAGAAATGTTGCTTTTTGGAAGGCTGTGCCATATTGGATCATGTTGTGCCTTTGGCGAGAATGGAATGCTAGAAGTTTTCAGGGTTGTAAATTGTCTATCCTTGACGGTAAAACCTTCTTCCCTCGTACCTTGTTAGATTGAAAAAGGAAGGAGAGTGTTTGGCCAAAAATAAAGCTACTAATGGGATGCTTAGTAACATAGGAACATAAAACTAGAAAAGGAAGGAGATGTCGTTTGGCAAGAAATAAAGTTATTAATGGGATGCTTTGTAACATAGGACCATATACCTGTCCAGAGAGAAATGGGAAGTGAGTTTGGAGTGCATGGGGGATCAGTTGACTAGGGGCAATAGAGTTGTTGACTGTAGACATCTAGTATATACTTGCAATGGAGTTGGAGCCTTGGGAAGCAATGACTCAGGGGAAGGTACATGAATAGGTGAGGAAGGTAGTAAATTCAGAGTTGGAAAAAGGACATACATCTCAAACTGATATTCCCTGGGAGAACTAGGTACAAAGAAATATGACTGGGACTCGAATTAAGTAATATCAGAAATGATAAAGTAGTGTTGTAATACTAGAGAATAGCATCGATATATGTTTTGAGTTTGTGAATAGCTGAGAGAGACACTTGATGGAGAAAGGATCAAGTTTGTCAAAATGGGGTCCAAGATTATGAACATAACACACCCAAAACCTTGAGGAGACAAATGGAAGGCTGGAGAAGAAGGGGATAAGATGGAGTGAAGAGATGCTCCATCAAGAATAGTGGAAGGCATCCAATTAATGAGGTACATCCATTTGAAAAAAGAGAGCTTGAGCAAAACTAAGGAGGTGTCTATTTTCCCTCTCTCTTTTATTTTTTGATAGGTAAGAAAAAAATATTATTGAAAATGGAATGGCAGGAAAAATACACAGGGTTCACGGTTGTGAACAAAGAGTAAAAAGAAGCAAAAAGTAACAAACAACCACTAAGCTTTTCTAATAGACAAAAGAAAATTCATAAGTGCGAAACAATCCGAGAGACCCCAACACCGACACCAATCAAAGAGGGTCCGTTGGCATAAATCTAACAATTGAGCCAAAGATTTCCCAGTATCCTCAAAGGAACGCCAATTCCGTTCAGTCCAAATAGTCCACATTAAACAGCCTGGAACCAAATTCCAAATATCAGAATTATGCTTCCTAAGCCAATGATACCAACAAAATAATAACTTTGCAACTGAACTTGGCATGATCCAATCGATCCCAAACAACTGAAGCTTATACATCCACAAAAAATGAGCTACCGAACAAAAAATTAGCAGGTGATCCACAAATTCCTCAGTACAACAGCACATACAACAACAATTCGCAAAAGGACGACCATGAAGCATAAGATTATCTAAAGTTAGAATCTGACCATGAGCTGCTGTCCACATAAAGAATGCCACCCTTTTAGGAACCTTTACTTTCCAAATGCCCTTCCAAGGGAAAGCAGAAAGAGTTGCATTTCGAATCTTATGATAAAAAGACCAAATGTCAAACTTCCCACTTCCATTAAAACGCCAACAAAGACTGTCACAACCTCCACCCTTAGGAACCCGACCTGAGTTTGGATGAAATGAAGAAGGGAGTAGGAAGCCGCTAACTCCCAATCATTGAATTTCCTATAAAATCTTAAACTCCACACTCTATCATTATCACCAACTAGAGGACTTAACACTTCAGAAATACAAGCTTCCTTATTGGTTGAACACGCAAATAACTGAGGATAAAGAGTTTTAAGAGAATTATCCCCAGTCCACTTATCATGCCAAAAAAGAATATGAGAACCATCCCCCACCACAAAAGACAAATTCTTAGAAAAAGTTTCCCATCCTTCACTAATACTTCGCCATAAACCACAACCATGAGCCTTTCTACAAACTCTAGTGCTCCAACCCCTTTTCCTCTCCCCATATTTCATGGCTACCCTCCGCCACATATGAGTAATTTCGTGGCCATGCCTCCAAAGCCATTTCCCTAATAAAGCCTGATTAAAAGACACCAAATTCTGAATTCCCAAACCACCCAACTCATGCGGTAAGCAAACCTTTTCCCAAGCCACCAAGGGGTATTTGAAGCACTCAACTGAGGAACCCCACACAAAATTCCTCTGAATATGTTCTAATCTAATTGCCACAGCTTTAGGAATAGTAAAAAGGGAAAGATAATAAGTCGGAAGGCTTGAAAGGGTACTTTTCAACAAAGTGAGTTGCCACCCTTTGACAAATAAAACCGCTTCCAGCCTGAAAACTTCTTCTCCATCCTCTCTAGAATTGGATTCCAAATAGAGGCTGTCTTATACAAAGTTCCCAAAGGCATTCCCAAATAAATCATAGGCAAATTGCCCACCCTGCACTGAAGAATATTAGCCAAAGTTTGAATGTTGCTCACCTCTCCAATATGGACAATTTCACTTTTTCCCACATTAACCTTCAAACTAGTAAAAGCTTGAAAACAAGTCAAAGCCAACCTAATGGAAAGCAACTGCTCCCTAGAAGCATCGCAGAAAAGAATGGTGTCATCAGCAAATAATAGATGAGAAATATGAATACCAGTAGAATTAATAGGTCCCACATGAAAACCCTGAATGAGACCACCTTCCTCAGTTTTCTTCAAAATTTGACTTAAAACCTCCATGATCAAAAGAAAGAGAAGGGGAGACAACGGATCACCTTGTCTTAGACCTCTAGAGCTATCAAAGAAACCAACAGGAGATTCATTAACCAAAACTGAGAAGCGAACAGTAGCGACACAAGTCTTTAACCATCTCCTCCATCGACTCCCAAAGCCCATCCTCTCCAACAAAAAGAACAAAGTGTCCCTATTCACATGATTATAGGCTTTTTCGATGTCTAACTTACACACCACCCTCGAAGTACGACACTTCTATCTACTATCTAGACATTCATTAGCAATACGAATTGAATCTAAAATCTGTCTACCACCAACAAAAGAATTTTGTGACTCCGAAATGAGTTTATCCAGCACCGTCCTCAATTTGTTAGTCAACACCTTAGATAGCAGCTTATACACACTACCCACTAAGCTGATAGGCCGAAAATCTTTGATATTCAGTGCATTATTTTTCTTTGGAATCAAAGCTAGAAAAGAAGCATTCTGAGACAGTTCAAACTCTGAGCTCATATGAAAATGATCAAAGAAGGCCATAACATCCTTTTCCACTACACTCCAGTATTTATGAAAAAAAAGCCATAGTGAAGCCGTCAAGACCTAGGGCTTTATCACCCTCCATCTCTTGAAGGATCTGTACCACCTTCTCAGAAAAATCCCTCTCAAGAGCAAGCCGCTCATCCTCCTCTATTCTAGCAAACTCCAAACTGTCCATAGAAGGACGCCAAGTATTTGACTTTGTGTACAAACCCTGATAAAAATGAACCAACTTAGACCGCACCTCTTCCTCATCCTCGTAAAGGACACCATCCACCTCTATACCTCAAATATGATTAGTTCTTTTATGGGAGTTTGCTACCCGGTGAAAAAAGCGAGTATTATTGTCACCCTCCTTCACAAACAATATCCGGGACTTTTGTCTCCCAAGAAATCTCCTCCAAAGAGGCTAAATGTGCAATATCACCTTTAATCTGAATACGGCGAGTTTGTTCCACTTGCGAAAGACCCAACAAATCCTCCCTAGCATCCAAACCCAACAATTCAGATAAAAGACATTTTTTCCTAAAGGCCAAATCCCCAAATTCCCCCTTATTCCATTTTTTCAAGTCATCTTTAAGAGCTTTTAATTTATAAGCCAGAATAAAGCTCGGAGAACCCAGAAAGCAATACTCATTCCACCATTGCCGAACTCTCTCTACAAAACCCTCTTCTCTCAACTACATATTCTCAAACTTGAAGGCACTTTGACCTTTATTGACATGACCAGCTACCACCAAAAGTGGGCAGTGATTAGAAACTACTCGGGGGAGTACCCTTTGAGACACATTCCCAAAATGATCTACCCAATCCACCGATGTCAAGGTCCTGTCAATTCTTGACATACAATCTGCCTTCGAATCTCTAAACCAGGTGAACGAAGCTCCTTCAAGAGGTAAGTCCACAAGGTAGTTAGCCTCAATGAAATCCGAAAAAGCAAACATAGCCAGACTAAAAGCCTCGCAACCAAATCTCTCACTCGGATATTGAATGATATTAAAATCCCCAAACACACACCATGCTGTATTCCACCTAGAGTGCATCCTTGTGAGCTACTCCCACAAAGCATCCTGTTGGCTATCATCATTAGGACCATACACTCCTGAACATGCCCATACAAAATTATCCACACCTTTTAACATTAACAGAAAACTGACCTATAGCACTGTTAATTATTTCATAAACTCTCTTGTCCCAAACCAGTAACACCCCCCTGCAGTGTTGATTGCATCTAGAGCAACCCAGTCGAGGAACGGGCTACCCCAAAGGCTTTGAACAACAGAAGAGTTTAAAGAAGACAACTTGGTTTCTTGAAAGCAAACAATATCACACTTCCACTCCTTGAGAAGATTCTTACATACCTCTCGCTTTTGAGGATTGTTTAATCCCCTAACATTCCAAGATAAAACTCGTAAACTCATTTAAAACTAGTAATCACCCCTGTACCTTCTGAAGAACCTCTGTTCCTCCCTTTAGAAGATACCCCATCATAATTAATTGAAGAAATCAAACCTTTAAGCTCCCTGAGCCCTTTTTGCCTTGAGTTTACTATTCCTTTAGAAGTCCTAACGTTAACCACATCAATGCAGTCTTGTTCTAGAAGACGAAACAAAGCCAGACATTGATCTTCATGTTTTACAATAGGAAAACCCACAATTTTGCTAAAACTTTTCATCAAGCTCACCACCCATTTCGAATTTTTTACCTCTGACCCCAGAGCCTCTCCCTCATCAACTTCCTGAGTCACCTCCAACTCCTTTTGTTCATTAGGATCCCACTTAGATAGAGGTGAACACTCCAATAAGCCATTCTCTTCCTCCCCGTGAAAAAAAACCACTAGGATTAACTCCACTATGCTTCCACTATAGCAGAAAAGGCTCAGAACCACCCTGTAACAACTCAACCCCATCCAAGTAGCTTGACGACACTAACTCAGCATGAGGATTGCACCATTTTTCTCCATTATTGCTTGATACTTCCGTGAAATTATCTCTCTCCCCAAAATAGAAGCCCATCTCGTTACCCAGACTTGACAGAGGAGAAAACTGATTCTGGTTAACCCACTGAGTTTGACGGTGAGAAGAATCGTTAGTCCCAGGCCCCATCGGCCTCACCGTCGCCCCTAAACTCAAGTCACCAGACATCGGAATCGAGATATCAGCCCCCATACCTAGATTGGTCATTGCCTCGCCGATTGACCCAGACTTGCAAGCCTCCGTCGCACGTGCCACATCATCGGGATGATCTCCCTCTATCTTGACAGAAGGTGAGACCATCGGGGTGATAGGAAGAGGGTCTGCGATGAGGGCAGAGACACATCGTTCCGGTTCCGGCACCTCATGCTATCATCGGCGTCTCGGAAACTCCACTCGATCGCAGTCCACTTCCTCTCAAGCTCTCGCCCATTACCCACGTACAATAGCAGAACTTAAGTGTATCGGGTTGGGCTTGACCAAATTACCCTTACCTTTCAGAGTCACTTGTGCTAGGGGTTGGGCTTTAACAAGTCCACCTGTTTGTTTTTTAACCTCTGGCCCACCACTTAAGTCCTTGGGCCAGCTAAAATCCTTAACACCCAAACAAGTCACTGCGTGTTGCCCACCCTCAGGCTTGCACACTTTTAAAGCCAAATTAGCAAATGTCAACTTAAAATTAAATACCCACGTGGGTCTACCATTTATAACTGAAACATTTACTATAGGATCTCCATGAATCACGTTTTGCCTTAAATTGGTTCCAATTTTTTCAAAATTCCTGAACTTCTGCTGATTACCATAAGCAGACAGATTTTTCCCATTCCAGCCACCACTGGCAGATTGACCACCCCCACCACTATTATTGGAGGATACTCTGGCCATAGATACAGGTTTTGCACCGGATATAAAATTCCCTAGCTCTTTCCGGAACAAAGACCAACCAGCATGATTAGAGCTTGCTGGTATCATAACACAACCTCTCCTAGCCCCTCCAAAATATACCACTATAACCACAAAAAAGACCAGCTTCATTTGATCTACCACAAAACTCTATCAACTTCCCATTGTACTTGAGTCTCTTACAAAGTACATCTTGACCGGGCACCTAGTCTCGGATATCGGTAAGACAGTTAAGGATCCACTCCATGCCCCTACGTCCAACCCAAATAGAGCTCTTAACATCCCGGCGTGTCTCATGTATGACATACGAATCAGACCGCCCCCCATCAAAAGAGAAAAAAAAAGTTTTGCATCAATATGGAAAAACCTCTTATTGCCCCCATGGTCAGAGGATCGAGATGTAGGAGGGATATTTTGTGAGGTTTCTATGGTGGGAATATTTGGTATGGCTAGAGGTGTAGGTACAAGGTTAGACGGTTTAGTCAAAGCATGGTTAGGCCCCTGAAGAGGTGGGAATGGGGTAGGCAATGATGGAGGAGGGGGATAAGGATATGGGAAAAACCCAAACCGTGGAGGAAAGCACAAAGGAAGAGGAGAGGGAGGAGGAATATGTAAGGGTGGTAAGAAAGGGAAAAAAGATGGTGGCGGTTGAGGGAGAGGGTGAGGGTGGGGTGTAGGAGGGGGATGGGGAGGAGGAGGCATCAGAGGGATTAAGGTAACACACAATTATACATCCAGCTCAGATGTGTGATGACAAGTGATCTGGTGTACAATGCCTTTGTCATATAGATAAGCAGCAAAGGATGTCTTTGAGACATTCTTTGGCATTGTCAGATTGCAGTATTTGAATGTTTTTGGCCAAACTTGGTTTTGATATCTTTTTCTAAAAAGATGAAATTTAACATTAACTCAGAAAGATTTCTCATTAAAAATAGTTAAGTCATTTGGGGGTAGTCATCAACAAAAGTAACAAAATGATGTAGGATCTTTAGGAACTCGGAACTATTAGATGTCTTGATGAGATCTTAAATGGTTTTTGAATAAGGTTAATGTTTAAGGTTTTGGGTAATGAAAATATTGGATCTTGAATATGTTTGATGCCTGTTTAGTGTTAAAACAATGAATAGAGGGTGAAATAACATTAGGCAATCACACCAGGTTTTCCTAAGCTATCACACTTAGGTGGGAGAAGGAAATCACACCCATACCACCCCAAAGAAACTCCCTGTACATATCTCTAATCTTTTAGCTACATTGACCAGCATAGTCAAGTCTCGAGCGACATAAAATTAATAGGCAAGTTTCACAAAGTACTTCTAAGAAGAGTGATTCTACAACCTTTTGAGAGAGTTTTTTTTTTTTTTTCTTGCCAATCGCCTCTCCAATCTCTCTATAATGCCATTCCACACAATGGTAGCCTTAAAGGAACATCAAGGTTCAGCCCAAATAAGTCATACCTTAGGTAGTCTTCTCTTTTATACTACTTGTGTTGGCATCATATGTGATGTAGAACAGACCACCATGGCCTTTTTTAACTCCCAAGCGCGCCTAAAATTGCGCAAGGCAAAAAAGCACCAGTAGAAATCATTTGGGCAACGGAGTCGGAATTGCATGAAATTTGGCAGGCTGAAGCGAAACAGCCTTTTGAGCAATAGTTGTTGCTTTGCCACAAGGTACCCTTGAAAATGGCGAATTCATCCATTTAGGCCCTGAAAACTGTGATTTTGCCATTTATAGTAATTTTTGTTTCCTTAATAACTTTTTACTCAAAAGTCAAAATAAGATTTTGCTTGTTTTGGGACGACTTTTAAGGTCAGTAGTTTATGATTCTGCATTTAACTTAATTTTGCCATTTTGGGTAAATTTCGGTATTTTGTCACCTAATCACGTAATTAGTGCGAATTAGGGTTTTAGATGTTTTTCTTTTATAGTATTTTTATGTTTTGTAGCCGTCAGAGGCAAATTAGACTATTATCAATAAAATACAAATGTTTTGTCAATTTTCTTCTTTAGTGGATTCCAGTTTTAACACCTTATGGATTCCAGTTTTAACACCTTCGGTATTTTGTCACCTAATCACGTAATTAGTGCGAATTAGGGTTTTAGATGTTTTTCTTTTTATAGTATTTTTATGGTAGCCGTCAGAGGCAAATTAGACTATTATCAATAAAATACAAATGTTTTGTCAATTTTCTTCTTTAGTGGATTCCAGTTTTAACACCTTATGGATTTAAGGAACCTCTCGTGGATTCGAGGTTTACTATCCAGAAACTAACAGTTTAGCTTCTATCCATCAAAGAGAGCATCTTGTTGTGTGCTTTCTCCTGGCTTCCGCGACATCAATATGCAATAATTTATCTTATAAAAAAAATCTAAGCACATAAAACAGTTAATTAGGTGATTTTGAATCTCTTGATTGTTGCATATATATTTTTTATCTTGTTGTTGTGAGATCAAGTATGGGTGGTGGGAGAAATTACTTTGGTGCTTGTATTTCAAATTTCACAATCATGTGTTTTCTGGACCACAAATGATTGCAGTAATTTGACATTACTCTTATTGTTGACTTCATTTTCAAATTGATGTTGATTATGTGCAGGGTTCTTTGCCGATTTATTCAAGCAGGATTGCTGTGAGTGTGGTTGATAATGTAGTGCTTGTTCACCAAAATGATGCGAAGGTTGTTATCCTGTATGACATATATGCAGATTCTCGGGCACCCATATCTGCTCCACTCCCCCTGCTCTTGAGGGGTTTCCCCAGATTTAATACCTCTGTTTCTCAATCTAGTAGGGAAGATAGTGGAAGTTCAGAGGCTAATGTTGTACCTGACAATGAAGCAGTCATATATGGAGATGACTGGACTTTTCTCGTTCCTGAATTCATATGCGATGTTGGCAACAAGTTGCTGTGGAAGATTCATTTAGATTTGGAGGCAAGTTATCTTCTTTCCTTTTCTTTTTTGTTTTTTTGGCGTCTCTAATTAAATTAAGATATTATTCTGTCAATAAATGTTTATTCTTTTTTCTGGCAGGCAATTTCTGCCAGTAGCTCAGAAGTGCCATCAGTACTAGAGTTTTTGCAGCGCCGGAAGTTGGAAGCCAATAAGGTAGTACTCTTTATGTAGTTTAGGTTTGCTCAGTATTTACCTGATTGTTTATGGGACATACATACACCACACCACATTGCAAATAAGGGCCTATTTGGTAGGTGGATTTTTGTTTTTGTGTTCAAAAAATTGAATTTGAAAATTTTGCATTATACTTGTTTGGCTACGTACACCACATTGCAAATAAGAGTTTGTTTGGTAGGTGGATTTTTGTTTTTGTTTTCAAAATAATGAATTTGAAACCACTTTTTAGAGAAATTTTTTGCATTATAACTGTTTGGCTCCCACTTTTAAGGACAATTTTCAAAATATTGAAGAAAAAAAGAGTTTGGAAGAACATTTTATATTTTTGAGAAAAATTTATTTTTGTGACAAAAATTAGCTGGTAACATATAAAAACACCAATGTTTAAAAAAAAAAAAAAACAATGGATTACATACAAAATGTCAAAAACTCCAATGGTAAAAGCTAAAGGGAAAAAAAAGACACCAATAGTACATCACACCTATTCGTTCCCTTTCTCTTTCATCCCATGCAAATTTGTTGTTTTCAAATTTTTGTGATAATGATAAGCTCCTAAATTGTAGAGAGAAAACAACTTGTGCAAAATCTATGGGGTCTATGGTTTTCAATTTATTTACAACTATACCATTAAAAACATTTTCTCTAGGAAGCACGAACATGGATATGGGTATGTGTACAACATGGTGACACAAGCAATTTGTAAAAAATTATAACTTACAACCCAAATGAAGTGTCCGTGCTTTTTAGTCAGTGTATTCAAAATCCTGTTTTCAACAATGAGATTAGGAAATAATTTTTTATAAATTGTATTTAGAAAACACCAGCCAAACAATGGATTCAAATGTGGCACCCACCATTTTTGGTTTTGAAAACAAAAAAAATTGTATTTAAATATAGCTACCAAATAGGCTCTAATTAATTCCTTCTACCATTACTATAAACACATATACCATCACAAAATAAAGCTAATTGCCCAACTAAGATTTAGAGACAATTATGAAATACCAAAAGATGAACTTATGTCATTGTCTGGAATTATTAAAAATATTGTAATGGTTTTCAACATCACTTGGAATGGTCTTGTTTCCTTGCCCTTCTCTAATTTAAATTATGTGACGAATAACGAATTTAAATTCTAGTTCTCTGTTGTTTCAGGCTAAACAATTGTGCTTGGCAATAGCACGCACTGTTATTCTAGAGCGCAGTCCTGTGCCCATGGTTGCCAGAGCAATGGATGTTTTAGTTACCTCTTACTCCCACTCTGTCAAAACAGGCAGCTATCTTAAGGGAATAAAATCTGAGAAGACATCCCCTTCTAGTGTGCCGCATGTTAGTAGTCCTAGATCTGGAGCTGATGTATCTGCCAGTAGAGTAGATGCACTTGAAAAGTCTGTTAAACATGCATCTGCTGCTGGAGTGGACAATGAGTATGCTTCAGACTGTGAGGAGAATCCCAGCTCTGAACCACCAAAGACCAATTTAAGTGATCTTCAAATTTTTGATGGTAAAGTGGACAATGAAAAGTTAATGGGTGCTGAAACTTCTAGTACTGAAGTTCAGCCAACATCCTTACAACATCATCTTCTTGAACCAGGTAACAACCCATTGAATGCTAATGGTTCTGAGCAGCAGGAGGCTCAACTTACTTCACCAGCAATTTCACCTGAAGAGATGTACAGCTTTGTGTTTGCTCCTGTTGAGGAGGAGATAGTGGGAGACCCTTCGTACTTGGTTGCCATCATTGTTGAGTTCCTTCACAGGTATGCTGTATTCAATGAACTTAAAAGTGATTCAGGGTACTAAAAGCAAAATCTTGCTGGGTCTATTAAAAAAAAATTGCAGTTTGAGTTCTCCATCAGTACTTGAAATTATTTATTTTCACATTTCTCTTCCCATTAATGTGGTCGTTATAAGTTTGAGGAACTCAGCTTTTACCTGGGGTTAGTTGATCGTTGCTACTTAAGGACTGATGCTGTGTTAAGATGACCCATCCATGCCCACATTGTTCAAATGTGTATAATAAGTTTGACAACTATTCTCATGATTAATTACTTAGTTTGCTAATTTCATTGGAATAACTGATAACAATCTAATTTTGTGAAAGTATTACAAAAGTACAATATTCATTTCAAAAGGCAGTGATTCTTTTCTGGACAAGGTTAAAAATGAAATCAAGCTATTATATGGCTTTGTTGCAACCTGATGGGCTAGGAAATCTAGTCCAAGAACTGGATTCAGAATGGTCTCTGAATTAGTAGGCCACTTTGGCTGGGTGAGCGCTTAAATGATAAAATGAAGATATCACGAAATATTTCTCTTTTTTAAAATGCGTGTTTATTTGTGTGTGTGTGTGTCTGTGTGTATCCCATAAACAATACCTATTATTTTTCTGTTTTTGTCCCAACTTATCTGTTTTTACTTTTGCAGTGCTAATTCCGAAAAGGTTAAAGTACATCCAAATCTCTATGTTTTGACTGTACAATTGCTAGTGCGCAATGAGCGATATGCAGAACTTGGACTGTTTGTCATAAACAAGGTTTTCTAATTGTCTTTTATAAGTTTTTCTGATTAGAAAGTATGAAAGGCTGTCTCTGGCTCTAGGCTTTGTTTATGTGTGATTTGATGTTAACAGAGGAATTCTGTTTTTATCACAGATTGTTGAACCCTCCAAAGAAGTTGCATTGCAACTCCTGGAATCTGGCCGTCAGAATTTCCAAACAAGGAAGCTGGGTCTGGATATGCTAAGGCAGCTTTCTTTACATCATGACTATGTATTGTTTTTAGTGCAAGACGGTTATTATCTTGAAGCTTTACGTTATGCACGGAAGTACAAGGTAATTCCTACTTAGCTAATTTCATTAAAAAGTGAAACAAAAGAGAGCTATAGAAAGAGTACTATTTCATGTTTTAAAATTTGTATAAAATTTAGTAGTTTTTCCTTGTTTGGAGCACTGAAAAAGCTGAAGAGTGAAAATTTCTGTCTTTATTGTCTAATCCCTTTCCCAACTGTGTTTTGGTTGGTAGAAATTGCATCTTGCTGTGGCCTCCCACAATCCTTGGGATGTGCACTCTATTTAGTTTATGGTTTTGGTTTTCTATTTGACTTTAAAAGACCAATGAGATACCTCGTCCAAGGAGGATGATTTACAATTTTTGCCAAATCCTTTTCCATTTATTTTGTGTTTAAAAAAGGAGTTCATTTCACTTTACGAAAATGCTTGAAATTTTCTTTTTGTTATAGTCTGTGTTAATAATTAGCATTTTGGGTTACTCAGCAAAAAATAAAATAAAATGGTGATTTGGGTTGATGAAGTTGTGGACTTACTAAAGGACTAAAATTTTCAGGTCAATAATGTCCGGCCTTCATTATTTCTTGAAGCGGCATTTGCTTCCAACGACTCGCAACATCTAGCTGCAATTCTGAGGTTCTTTTCAGATTTTATTCCTGGCTTCCAAAACACTTCTGATCACATTACATATTACCGCATTCTCAATGAGATGAATTCATCCATTGCTGCTTGAAGTTTCTGAGTAGCGGTTTATTGTTGGAATTGCTGCTCGTTGTTACTGAAAATGCTTATTTGCTGGTTTAACAAAACTCCCTCAGCAAGAACGTGTCAGATATGCGAACTTTAAAACTGCAAAAAGTGTGAAAAGTTACGATTGACAAGTATGGTTGTGCTCTCCTTCAAGCCAAAAGAGAAACATGGAGTATGTCCTAGGTTGTTGTCATAAGCCACTGTACTGTTGGGAAGGACTTTCTGTTAGAACAAGTTTTCTACTAGAATAAGTGGAATGATTTCAAATTTTCGAGCTATCTCCCGTTTATCTTGGATCTCAATTCCAATTAGCCATGTCCAAATTGATAGACTTAACCCATCGTAACCTCAATGACACTTTTGCATAGTTCATTTTGTACATGACATTCGGTATACATCGTGCTCACATTGAATTTAACTTATTACTCTTTCACAGTATAATTTTTTTTTGAGAAAGTTTCACATAGTATAATTTTGGGGTGATCTTGAGAGTTTGCTGATAATTCGATAGTTAAAGATTAATGTTGATTATAAGCACCACATGCATCGCAAAGATGAAGCATGCATAAAAAAGGGCCTGGCCCATAGATGCACCCTCTCTCAGTAAAGGGAGGTGGAGCAGTCATGGATCCAAAGACATTAGAGATCACTTCACCTCTTGGAGGACATAGTTAAAAAATGTATGGTTCTTTCGAGAGGCTGTTGGCTAGAAATTGCTACTTAAATAAGAAATCCTAAAAAGTACCCACAATTTTCAAACTATTTTAGTGTTCCATTTTATACTCCAACAACTGCAGTTGACATGTGTCTAGTTTGTTTCTATTTTAAACTTTGATGAAAAAAAAATTTGTGATTGACGAAGTAGAAAATAAACACTTAGAAATTAAAACAGAATATAAGATTTTTATCCCTAAATTTGAGCCCACGTTGTCATCACTAATTATTTCATTCACATTGAGTTCGGATATGGTCCAAACTTTAGATTCAGGCAATATTTAGCTTGAGCCACCTTCTGTAGGTTCAGGCTTAAATTCAATGGTGGGTCCAATTTCTTAATTAAATTGTCCAACTTGGTGACAGGCCCATTGCATGCCTAGAATTGGGCCTTTTTTGAAGGGATAAAAAAAAAGTGAGATTCTCGAAACCTGTTTGACATGCATTGGTTAGAATGTCTATCATTTGGTTCTATTTATAAAAGAAAAAAAAATTGATTTCATAGAGATTTAGGGACCTACTTTGTCAGTTGTCTGCATTGCTAACGAAAAAAAAAAAAACCCTAAACTCAACAGAATCCTTAGCAATTCAGGCCAATAACTCTAAATTTAACAATTGGATTCCTCTCACAATCTTTAGCAATAAAAAAAAAAAACCTTTTGTCAATTTAGGACCACACGTATGACTTTGATATTACTTGACCGCTAAATTTGGTGGTCCTTCTGATTAATGAAGGACGAAGATACCAATTCTATGAAATTCATTTGTTTGAAAAGATTAAGAAAAGAGAGGCAAAAATGAAAGAAAACAATGGACCATCAACCAGCGCAAATAAACACATTCATCGTGCATGTTGCAACTATGTAAGAATCATTATAGTTTTGCATCTTATTTTTCATTTTTTTCCAACTCTTTCTCATGATATTTCTCTAAATTGGGTCTCACTTGCTGACTTGGATAGAGATTCGGATTTGAAGCCAGTTCTCTCTTTAATATTGAGGCCCACCAAAAAGGAAGCTTGTAGAGCAGTAAATGGTCTCCTAAATTGAGGCCTATCAAAAAGAGAGCTTGAGGTGGTCTCAACCCAAACTTTTGTTCTTTGTAAGCGTGACCATCCACAAAGAATGGCAAGAAATATTTTATTAGTAGAGAATATGATTTCCTCATTTTTCTGTTGGAAATGATAGATTAATTTGAACACCTTTTATTTCTTCTTTATCCTTGAAATAATGTGTTATATATTTACAATTTATTAACTAGAGCGAACTCTTGGCCTATTTTATAGTTATTATTGTCCATGATAGTTTTCTCCCATCCCTAAAACTAGGGGTGTCAATTTGTATTAGTGTGTTATATTCGTATTATGTCAAGGTAGTAGTATTTTGATTAATAGCTCAACCCGAGCACGACTCATTTAATAATCGTGTCATGACCCTTCAACCTTAACATAAATTGTTAATGAAGCGGGTTAATACGATATGACTCACTTGATACACTTAATAAACGGGTCATGTTGGGTTGACATGACTCATTTCAATCCAATTAATATTAAATAGGTTGGGTTGACATAAATACAACTCAATAACCTGATTACAGAAAGTAACCATTTTCAACACCGTTGATCTGATTTATATTGTTTTGAATTTAATAAACAAAAAATTTAATACAAAGTCATAACATCAATATACTTATTAAGCATACAACTTGAATGTTAATAATAACATAAAATACTCAACGCGTATTTTCCAGAATTTCATTGTGAAGGGTTTAGAGATTTATGGTTTCAATTATATCCATTTATAAGTTTTTTTTTTATTGTTGTTGTAATTACTCACTTTTCTTTATAAGTTAATAATATAGGTTGGCTATAAAATGTATTTGATAAATTTAAATAAAATGAATATTGATTTGTTATACGGGTTAGACAAGTCGTGTTAAACGCGTTAATTAGTGTTAATAAATTAGCATGTCAAATGTGTCAATTGTATGTCAAGCGGGTCAACCCACTTGTGACACATTTCTTATCGTGTTATTTTCGTGTTGACCCAATTATAACCTGAACCGTTAAGGCATAACCCTAACTCATAAAAACCCATGTCGTGTTTGCGGGTCATGTCAAACATTGACACCCCTACCCAAAACCAAAGAGAGCTTGGCCAATAATAAGAATGGCATTTATAGTCTGGCTTCAAAAAAAGAAACATTGATAGTATTATCCAAACATAATCAAGCATGGTAACTACTCAATTGTCATAATAATCTGATATTTTGAAATCGTATGAAAAAATTACTACAAATCCAATATAATCGGATTAGATTTAGGTACCTAATGTGTATTTCCTGAAACCCTAGCCCGTTTAGAATTTTGAATTCATACCCACACAAATCCCTTAAAATAAATACCAAACCTTTACTATTAGGGTCAAGTCAGGTTGTTAACCTAAAGTTTAGGAAATAAAATAAGGTCGAAAACCTCTAATCATCCCCCTCTCCCCCAATAAAAAAGGGTGAACACTTCATCCCAGTTAGTTGACTGCACAAAAATTTGTTTTAATATTTTTTAATATAATAAAATTTAAAATTTATGGTGTTCGTTCCATAATAACTATCTTTTTACCATCAAACTATAACCAAATATAATTACTCTTTACAATCACTCACATCTTAATAACTTTATTGGAACTATAAATCAGTGACCTAACAGGCCAATGATTTACTATTTTAAAAAAAAAATTCCCTGGATTTTCTAGCTGAAGATGACAAAATTGGTCACTGTAAGATTATCTATTATCTTCAATATTAACGTAACAGTTTCAAGTCATTTCTAAAATCTAAACAATCATACTAAGCAAAACAAATGATCGTTCACCATTTTTGTTAAAACATCCAAAGCAATCCAGCGCAATAATTGAGTTATGCACGTCGTACTTTGCTTTTTTCCTTCATCAATTATTTATTAACCAGAACTAGTTGAATTCCAGCTGTGAATACTTGCAAGAATTGAGTCTCAGTACTAGTTTGCCTATTCACCTCAAAATGGAAATTATTTCCAAAATTAATTTCTAGTAAATATATATTTTTTCTTGGGACCCATTACGGATATTCGTTGTGCGATTGTGAAAGAAAGAAAATCATTATTCATGTATCGGTTATCGGTTAGAATTTCCAATCTAGAAAGGGCTTGATATAGGTTATCTTACAAATCTTGGAGATGTTTATAAAAGCTAATAATGATGGAATTGGCCAACTAAATTGTATCAATATCAAGGACCCCATTAGCTAGCCTCCTTGGACTACTTGTTGTTGTGATTGAAGTGGTTTCTTTGGTAATGATCAGAATGGCATGACATGATGGACAGTTGAGGTTACGCAACTTGACACTTAAAACCACAAATGTACCTACCTTTTTGAAGACAACAAGCATATCTATGAAACTGTTTCTCAAACATGAAACTACTATTATGAGAAACAATATAATTATGATAGGTTTCTATAACTAGTTATGATCCTGTACAAGATTAGGTTCACAAACATGATTATATATGTATTTTGGGGTTTTGCAAGCTTTTTCTCATCCCCACAAAGTGACCCTACAGTACAGTACTACTAAACATTGTAGGAAAAGTCAAGAAAGTTTTTATGTGTGGAGGCTAGGAACCAGTACGAAAGATGATAAAAACACAAGACATAAGAAAAAGAGTACTTGTTTAGGACCACTTGAGGATGCCAGAGAGCATTGGTTATTAATTTTAAGCCCAAGTACTATGGCCTACCAAGTGCATAGATCTAAGCTCTCTGTCTCTGTCTCTTTCTCCATCTCTCATCTACATGTGCGGTTGTTCGACAAGTACCATAGAACAGCTGCAAACATAAAAGAAATGACTAGCTGCCGATGTTGCATTACCCAGAAAAGAAGAAAATAAATTCTGTACCTGAAGAAAATAAATTCATACAAGGTAAAATGGCTCAGGATAGGGGGGGGAAAAGTCTTGGTTGTACTTTAATAAAGGGAGATGATATCCGCAAGCTTCATCTTTAGTCATCAAGTTCAACAATAAATTTTTTTTTTGGGGCACATAGAAAAGAATCTTATACGGCTTTTATTAATGAGTGTCGCTACCGTTGAGGAGAAATTTATTAGGTCTTATTGTATTGAGAAGTAACAAAAATGAATATACAGATACTTCTTTGACTGATTTATGTACAACTACACCTAAAAAACTAATCTATTACAATAAAAAATTTAACCTTAACCGCTATCTGCAGACACTAGTTCATCATTCGCTTAAAATATTTTGATTAAATGATACTACCCAGCTTTCAAGAGTATAACCCAAATTCTAACCCCACACCCCACTAGAAAACAAATAAAAATTTAAATTTTAGTCACTTTTGATGCTCTTATAAATGTTTCTAGGGTTTATAATTATATAAAAAAAAGATGTCCAAATAATTTCCTTTGCATATGGGTGACATTTGTACACGCAAATATATGCTTGGATATATAACCTTTTAGCATAATTTTCAAAAGGAGTTCTTATTCATAGCATTTCAACTAGAAGCCACTCTTCAATTACTTTTCTTGTAAATACTTAATTAAGTTGATGTGTAAATCCATAAGAGATAATTCGAAATGGTCCTCTCATGTCAACGTCTGATTTAAAGATGTGGACCTATTACCAGTGATCGAAGTAAATGGAGGGAACATTATTCATGTGAACGTCGTTAACTTACAACTACCAAATTCAGATACCATCGTCGTGGCACTTAATGTCAAACTCAAAGAACAAAGAAATGTGCATAACTTCTCTCTCTCTCATTATTATTTGTCATAGCGACAACCAAACACATGGGTCAATAATATTGTACGAAAGTTGAATTGAAATATTCTGAGAACTTAATTTAAGTAACTTGTCAAATTAAATGATTAAGTTCGACCCTTTTTTTTTTATTAGCTTAACTTTTTGGGATCGAGATAAGTGGTAATTTATCAATGTTATCTTTCAACTTTGATATATTAACAAAATTTAAGGCTTGTAACATTTGTGAATTTACTAACACAGTCCTTTTGAATTACCCATGATCTTGGCCACTTCAATTTTTAACCAGTTTTTAACTTCTGCAACAAATCTATAGCAAATGGTGAAAGCATTTGCATGTATTTTTTTGCCACTAAAACTATTAGCTAGAGATGGTGGCTCATATTTTGTTCTAGAAGTAACATCAGTCTTTAATTAGGGGTCTCATGGGCGGAGTGCAATGAATGTAGTAATTTTTATTGAGTTAGGGTTTCTTTAGAGAGACTAAATTCATTGTAAACCCTGTATTTTCTCATAATGAAGATTTTTGTTACTCATTCTCATAGGCATAGACACACTTTCGAATTACATAAATCTTTGTGTTGATTTTCTCTCTTTACTCTTTAGTTTCACTAATATTGCTAGCAACCAAAATTCATTCTTCTGCAATGTTTCATCACTAGCAAGATCGCTTTTGATTTGATAATGCACTAAAAATCTTCTTATTACATAATTTTCTTTCGTAATCTCAGATTTTTCACGATTAATAGGTTTAGGAAGAATGATATATATGGACAACTTATTATGCTAGTTTTGTTTTCTGGTAAATTATTATGCTAGTTCATATTATCTCTCACATATTTTTCCATGATATATATAGACAATATTGACATGTGATTCGTACATAAAAGATAGGAAAGAAAAGAGAAAATTGAAAAAAAGGCAACCCTTCATCATTCAATTATTGAAAATCCATCTTTCTTGAATAAAAGCTAGCTCCAGTTGTTCATAAAAAAAAAAAAAAAATCATTGAAAATCCATCTAAGATATGAGGAAAGCGATAGACACGTGCAAATGTATTGATATCTTTCATCATTTGAAATGAAAATTCTTAGATATGTTACAAGCTAGGGGTGGGAAATCTTGGTTCACAAGTTTTTTAATGGCCCTTACAGCAATCCCAAAATTTTCAATCTGTATATTATATTGTTGTCAATAATCAATTTAAGCAAGATTATAAAGAGAAAAATAAATATAGAAATTTCACGTGGTTCGATAGTGTCCTTACGTTCATAGGAGCTAATGGATATTAATCACTCTATGAGAAATTATGGTTATGACAATGTTTATATATAACATAATTCTATATGTAGTAACAATTTTTAAATTATCCTTTATTTTAAGGCCTTGGATTAGTTGAACTAGAAACAAATATGAGCCAATTCCAACAGATATTCGTTATAAATACTCATTCAATCTCCAACATATCAATTACTACATTTTCTACCATTAATATATCGTCTAACTTTTTACTTTTTATCGTCTAAGTGTATACGTGTGTGAAACTCCATCCTGGAGACTTGAATCCTGACCTTTGCCCCCCACACCCTATAAACACTTATACTTGTGGAGTGACTATCGCATCAAAAGTGTGCGGTGGTTAATATATCGTCTAACTAGTTATTCCTTACACTCTTTTTGATATATTATCACTTGTTTCAAAAGTTTAAGTTCCTTGAACTACACGAGAATTAAAATTTTTTAATAGTTACTTTTAAGACTCTTTGATTGAGAGTCAACATGTGTTACTGAAGTTAAATGAGAAATAGAGATGGACAAGATTTTGAACGAATACTCTCATGATCAATATTCAATTATCACTCAATTCCAAAATTTTAAATTATTAAACATTGATAAACTTTATATTTTAAATATTATAAAATTCTTGGAAATTGATTTTTATTTTATTTTATTAAAAAAAAATATTATTCCCATCTTGCTACTCAACCACAAATATGTAAATATTAATTTTGTCCTTCATAGTAGGGAAGCAATAACATATAAGTGGTAGGTTTTGATTCAAAAGGACAAATTCTTAGGCGCTCAATGTTAAGTCCAACATATGATAAAAATAAGTTTGGAAGACTTACTTACCCCCCCAAAAAAAAAAAGGTTTGGAGATTTTCTGATTGATTTTGGAATCCCACACTAACTAAAAGAATAATAAGGAGATACATTAATTCCTATTATGAGTGTTAATTCTACATTAACAAGAAAATAAGTAAGGAAGTGCAATTGTCCCTATAAATAGAGTTATGGTATAGCCTTTGTGGTGTGTGAGAGTTAGAAGACAAAGTATTGTCTAGAGAGAGGATTTGAAGACTAAATTTTGTCTTATGTGTTAGTGTGACTACACATTGAGTGTATTGAAGATTTGGGTTAGCTTATATTTGTGAAATTTAGGAGTATTTGTAAGTGTGGTTGTAATTTTTATCATTTATACTGGATTTTTTTTTTTGGTGTCACCCATGGATATAGGCACAAAATTTGTTGAACCGCATTAAATTTTGTATCTTACTTTGCTCGTTTATTTATTTATTTATTTATTATTTTACATGTTTGTCATAACAAATTGGTATTAGAGCTATTGGTTTGGGATATGAATATGCCTAGCTCATAGGTGGAGTCCTTTGATGAGAAAAATAAAATTATTTTTTTGGAAAAGTAATGTCAAGGGCATCTGGGTGCAATAAGAAATGATAAAAGTGTTGCATGAGAAGTCGAAGAATGTTAGGATCAAATCCTAGAGTATTTGTCCAAGAGTGCTGAACGACAGTCATTTAGCCTGAAACGACACTTAGGTTTTGACTTAAAGTGCCAATGAACCCATGGTGTTCAATTAAATTCCAAGCTCGATAGACATTTGATCTATCGATTTATGCATTAACAGACTCTTGGTAGATTCTCAATCGATTGAGAATTGGGAAGTCGATTTTTTTCTTGACACGTTTAGTTTTAAGTTGGCTGATGAGGTGGGTTATTTTAACTCTAATTAATTAGAGAGAATATATAAATGCCCATTATGCACGACTTTTACAAGAGTTGTAGAGACATAAAAGCTAGTACTATTCAGTGAGAAAACCCTAGCTTGTACCTATCAAATCCAAGAGTTTAGAAGTAAATAGAGAAGATATTTTTTTGGTATTGATGCTGCCACAGTGTAGATCAAGGCTGAAGCCATAGAACCATCCTAGGGTTTGTTGTGGAAATCAAATCTTAACGAGGTTATTGAAGTTTTGATTGTGGTTTGTGCGGGAGATTCCAGATTACATGAGTCTAAGAGTGCTTGGAGCAGTGTGGGCCACACCTGTAAATTACCATTGGAGGTAGCAATTAAGAACATGCGTATGTTTCAATTATTAAAACTTCAATTCTAATAGTTGAATTTTCATTGGGATTGGTGGTTAATCCCCACAGTAGTTTTTTGTGTGAATACGTTCATAGGCTTTCTACTTTGTAACCAATAGGGGTGTGCATGTGTCAGGTCTTTTTTGATTTGTTTTAGAATCATACATTGGCTAAAAGAATAATAAGGATGAAATTTAATTCGTATGAGGAGCTTTAGTCCCAAATTGGTAAGAAAAGAAGTAAGAAGGTATAATAGTTTATAAATAGAGTGGTGGTGTAGCTTTTGTGATGTGTGAGATTTAATTAGAAGACACAACTTTGTCTAGTGCAAGAGTTAAAAGACTAAATTTTGTCTTGTGTGTTAGTGTAGGAGCACCTTTGGATGTGTTGGAGATTTGGATGTGGTTGTAATCTTTAAAGGGTCATGTTAACAGGTACCCTTAAAGCAATTGTAATAAACAATTTTAAGAAAATTTTTACTTCACTTTTATGAAAAATTAAAAATGCTATCAAAATATTAATTGTTTTTATTTATTTTTTTATTTTTTATGCTTTTCACAGTAATTGATATAAGAGTTATTGGTTTGGGACACCAAATGTATTTTTTTTGATGAACAAAAAAGGGGGGTGAGGGTGACCATTGTGACTCACCTCCCTGAGCATGACTATAGGGGCATCTCCCGCTAGAGAATGTTAGATTGAGCTATAATTATTATGGTCGGGAGTAACCACAGACCTTACCCTAGCCCCATGAGAGAGTTAGAAGCTTGGGCTAGTTGCAGGCAGATTCCCATAGTTCTCCCATTAGGACTCGAACATGGGACTTGGTGCTCCCACGTTCACACCAAGAACGCTAGACCACCTCTCTCAGGACACCAAATGTATTGGGGAAAGAGATTAGTTTTTATTTATAAGAGCTTGTAATTGTGGTTATGTAGGATCTTTTTTTTGGTTGGTGTTATCCATAGATCTAGGTATAGACCGAACCTCGTTAGATTTTATATCTCTTTGCTTGCATTCTATTATTTTATTTTGTGTTTTCATAAGTTTACCAAATCATGCTAAGAGCTTTGTGGCTTAATTGACATTTCATGGTGTTTTCTATCAAGATATTTAGAATTTTTAAATCTCTCATCTTCCGTTATAACTATGAAAATTATTATATTTATAGATATTGAAAAAAAAGGTTTACCAAATAATGGCCGATCGATACATTGAGAGATGTCCATTTATAACATAAAAAGGCAAAGGACGAAGGAAATCAAATAATTAAAGCTAACACCACAACCTTAATGCAACATCCGAAAAGATGCCCTTTTGTGGTCCAGAGGTCTCCAATTTGAGACAACAATGATATCATACGCGTCAGGCTTTTAATTAAAAGGAGTTCAAAGAACTATCCTTACATTTGACAGTTCAGATCTTACATGTAGAAAAAAAGCCCACCATCCATCATGGTCACAAACATTAGCCCATGCATAATATATTGTTGTATGTGTGATTGATGGTTCTAGACTGCTTTTTTATCCTTCAAATAAATGGTGGGCTCTCATGTTTTCATTGCCACTTGCATTCATCGTCTTCTTGCATCCACATTTTTCCTTCTGTTTGGTTCTGCACAAATATCTATTCCAAACATTAAGTTTTTGGTTTGTAGCTTCGAATGTGATACTACACGTGATGAAAGGGCCGAAAAAGAAGGTCTCAAAACCCTTTTTCCATTGCTACTTCAACATCTCTCTGCAGGTCAAATCATCTTGGAGTACAACTGCAGGAGGATTCTAGATACTAGATAGAATTACATATGGGTATGGGATACATCATACATCTGTGGAAACAAGTAGAATGTGAAAGTTACTAATCTCCAACAACATTTGACATGTTCTAAAATATGCGTGATATTTATTAGAATTACCAAAGGATGTCTCTCATAATCTATTCACAAAATTTAGAGTAATTTTAATTTTTGGAGCTTCAAATTTTAAAAAGGTTCATGTTCAATTTTAGTCACTTAAATATGTGGTCGCTTCTATTTGATCCCTAAAAAATGGGGTACCTTAGTCTATGTTAGTCACCTAAGTAGAAAAATAGAAGGGGACCAAATTGTTCAATATTTTTTTAATAAAGTTTTTGGAACCAAAATCGAATGTTTCAGAATTAGGAGACTAAAATCAAACAGACTCTTTTTGAGAGACAAAAGATGAAATTAGCCTAAAAAGAAAAATGAACATTCATTTCTAACAGCATTTGTTGAATTTGTAAGTTGGAAAGTGGTTTTCAATTTTACAAAGTTTGAAGTGTATTTTTTTGATGGAATCAAATAAATAAATATTAGTCACTAAAAAGGGGGAAAAAAAAAAATCTTATTTGCAAACTGGTTTTGAAAATTGGCAACCCTTTTGTCCAAAGTTTTAAATTTATATGATTTTAGTGTCCTTTTAAACCAATAAATACTTTCTTATTCATTTGAATATTTTAACTGCATTATACCTATAAATATTAGTCTAATAATAAAATACCTACCTTCAGGAATTTTCCATTGGCAGAAAAGATTTATTAAGCTGCGCACCTAAGTTCTGTTCGTCTGAAATGAACTTCAATTCAACATGGGCACCTGGTTTTAAATTGATTTTTGGCTGACAAGAACTTGAATTTTAAAATCTGGATGAATGAATACAGCTGACACACACGGAAAAAAAAAAAAATTATTATATGGAAGAACCAAAATTTTAAAAAAGTGATGTTAGGAATATTGCAAAATATTTACAAACTAATGTATTATCAGTCACAAAAAGAATAGTTTAGACATTCATGTATAAGGTAGTTAGAATTTATCAATCACATTCATTATTACATCCGTAAAAATTATGGAATAAAATTTGTTATATCTTTAGCATTTCTCATATTTATAAAAAAAAGCAGTAAGAAAAAGATGAATGTCCGCATCTAAACAAGCTTTGGTTAGAGGGACATGATCACTCTATTTCTATCCATTTGGTCCACACATGAGTATCCATCTGTTGCAGGGAGAGGAAGGATGGTGTTTGTATGAAAGGGCAAAGTGGGAGGCCCAAGACAGGAGTTCTCTCAGAGGCAACGTCGCATTCAAGCCACCTAATGGGAAAGAGAGATGAGGAACAAGGAGATAGTGACCCTTCGCTTCTGCCACAACAGACAATTAACCAACGCTGCTAGAGAGAGAAAGAGAGAGAGATTAGAAGGAAATAAGACACCATGATGAGCCATGCCACATTATACCAATTGCTTCTTGGAAGAGAATTAGGGTTTTTTTCAAGATAGTGACATTTTTGTTGGTGGGCGAGAATTAGACTTGGACTATTATGCATAAGCCAAAAGTGGCCATTAGATGCAGCCAACGACATTTAGAAGTGCATCTGACCTTAACTCAGAAAGCTATGATAGGTTTTAGTCTACACATATTATATCAATCTATCACTCACCCATTCATGTCACGATTATCAGATGTGAGACTTACTGTTTAAATAATTACATCACTTCACTCACATTTGAAAGTTCCATATCTCAGGTTTTAAATAACATCATGCTCACAGGACATGAAGATAAGAATCATGATCCAACATTTAATCCGTCTCCCTTGCATATTCTTTTGAATTCAATGGCCTATGGAGTTTGTGGATTAATATCTTTAGAAAAGATGATACATAGGTCAAGGGAAAAAAAAAACCCATTAAATATGTATTTAATGTTACATCATTTAAATAACATAAAAATCATATAAAGTGAATGAGATCTCTCTATATATTTCACTTGAAATGGAGAGAATAATAGACAAAGGTGATCAAATTAAGGTTTTTTTCCCTTCAATTTTTGTATTTGATGGATTAAAATGTACATACTTAAAGTATAGTCACTGTTCTTGATTGAGCAAAACTTTGCTTATGTACAGTTTCTTAAATATTGTACCTTAGATTTCTCAATTAAATTTAAACACATAGTTGCATTAAATTTAATTGTTTTAAAAAGAATTTAGCATATCATGTATATCACATTTAGCACAAGTTGATTCGTGATTGACTAAAATCAAGGAGCATTAATTGTCATTGATTTTTGTCCAATCAAGGGATTCTCTTAGATCAACTTTTAGTTTCTTTATAGACCCTACCTAGGGTTCATTGTTAAACTAGTTATGAATAGTAAAAATAATAGAATATAGTACTACGGGCATTTCAATATGGATGTAAGTCATCAAGCCTAATCATGTAATTCTTCTTACTTCTATTCTCTCTTGATCTTTTCTTTTAACATTATATCAGAGTCAATTTTATGTGGAATTCACTTGATTTCAAGCAACCAACTGCTAACCAACATTTGAGCTAAGTCATTGATTGCTTTTTGTTAGGGTCATATTTTCTATGTATTAACTTATCATTTGACAAAATACACTTTACTTGTAATTGAGTAGATTTAAGTGGGGTTTAACGTATCAACAAGTATATGAAGTTTACTTTACAAGTGGTATCATTAAAGACTTAAAAATTGAACCTTGAAACAAGTGAAGAAAAGCTAATTCAGTGAAGCTTGACACTAGCATCTATCGAGACTGAATAAAGGATTCTCGACACAAGCTCGATACCTCTCGATCTATCGAGCTCTGCAATTTCAGAATTCTCAAGTCTAAATTTTGGCTCATGATGACTTGAATTGCTAGAGTTTCGTTTACTAAACCTCTAGACCATATAAAAGCTTTATTTTAAAGTTATCAAACATATAGAGATTCAATTAGAGAACTTATGCACTCTGTGAGAAGCTATTGCATTTTTGTGCGCCTTAGGGTTTTGTAGCCAAGTGCTTCAAAATCTTCAATGTGCTTTGAAGTGAATAACTTTGCATCCAACAACAATCAATCAGTTGTTGGGAGTTAGTCACGTACTGGGATTCATGCAAAGGAAGAAGTCTCGACAAGATCAAATCTAATTGGGGATTAGAGTAAAAGTTCAACTGTAAGTTGGTATTTAGAGATAGTTCAGGGTAGTGGTAAGATTCTTTATACTTGTAACCGCTTATTCTTGATCAGTGGAATTTTGGGAGTGGTGACCTAAAAATCACCTAGTGAGATTTTTGCCTTGCGAGAGGTTTTCCTCATTCGTCAACAAATCACCGTGTCATTTAATTTTCGCTGCACTTAGTTTATTTGGTGATTTGTTGGTGCCTCCACGATTTTCATGTAATTTGACTTAGTTAATTAACTTGGATAATTAAATTAATTAACCGGGATCAATCTATAACCCAACACTTTTGATCGTCGTCGACTGCTGTTGTCCATCCATTGTTTTACTCTGAGCATGCCCACTCTGTTTTATGCATAGATTTCAATTTTGGGGATTTATTTTCGCATTTGAGGCTCTCAAGTCACATAATTTGGCCAATCACTCATTCTTTTTGGGTTTAATCTATGTGAAATTCACCAACTCACTAATGTGCTCCATCATGATGTAAACCTTAGCCAATATTCCTCAAGCCACTTATGTGGTCGTCTGTCGGCCATATCAACCATTTTTATTTATTTATAACTGGTGTAGTTGTTCTGAGGCCCTTGTAGCCATCTTTCGACATTCATATGTTGTTGTTTGCTACATTTGTCAATATTTTGCAAGATTCATTCCACATTATGCATGTCATTATACATCTCATTCATTTGCTAATGGTCATCTTCAAGGTATCTTCACAAGTTTACATTTTAAACTAAAGGTATCATCAAGCTTCCACCTTGGATTTGAAGGGAGATGTTAGTGTATTGTGCAAGTCACATTTATCACACGTTGATATACTTTACTGACTAAATTTAAGGAACACTAATTGTCATTGATTTTACTCCAATCAAAGGATTTTCTTGATTCAAATTTAGTTCCCATATTTGGAATTAGGGTCACTTTAAAACAACAATTCTGAACGGTAAAAATGTAGTCACTAAGGGTTTTTGATGTTTCACTCTCTAGTCTCTCCTTCTCTCTTTACATCTTTAATTTTTCTTCATTTTTATTTTAAAACAAAGATAACACTATTTGTGTTTGCATTGATCAATGCAGTTATGTGTCTGAACTTAATTGGAGAACTTTAGATACAATACCTAAGAAAGTGTAACTAGTTTTTGCACTTCTTAGTTTATATATATCTCATTCTTCAAACATTTTCATAGGTAATTAAACTATACATAACCATATATATTACATTAATTATTAATTCTGTTTATATAATTATATGATATGTAACTAAATACGTGACATTTGAACCACATAAATGTGACACAACAAAAGATAATATTATCATTGAGCTATCGCTTGAACCCCTATCTATTGTATATCTAATCAAAAGACATTGAAGCTTTAAGAGACATTATTCCATAAACTTGGTGTGTTTGATAAAACTTAAAAGGTCTTGCATGTGAAGACCAATTTTTTGAGCCATTAAGGTACCGACACACCTTAATTAATAATAAGAATTTTCAAGTCCAATCAGGCAACTTAATGCAACCTGTTTGAAATTAAGTCTAAGCCGCTTTCATGACTTTCCACTGGCAAGTTTTGTCTGCATTTGCATTGAGGCTTATTAAACAGTTTTCCATTAACTTCGTTTCATTATCCAATTACACCACTAGAAAAGCAACTGCAAGAATTAAACAACTCATAATTAACGAAGAAAGGCATGTGTAGGTCTGTGACAAATAAAAAATTGGTATAATTAAATTAAGAGATCTTTTAAACCTCCAAATGTGGAATATAAGAAAACATATATATATATATATTTATATATATATATATATATATATATATATATATAGAGCATTATTGTAAACGCAAGTGAAATACACAAGACATGAAGTTGGCTCTGAATTTCTTAGACATGTGTCGTGTATATTTTGACTTGCAGCAACTTGAGTTGCATCCCAAGGAAATCGAAAGAGATAATGATTATCTTTGAGAAACATAGGCTATAATTACGGTGGATTAATGCTTGTGTGTGAACACAACTTTTTGGGATTTTTCTTATCAGTCATAGAAAATGTAATTTGGATTAAACTCAATGAGCTGCTCATGTCATGTACATATATATGTTATATATACACCAACTGAAACATGATCAAAATAAAGGTTGGGGGGGCAGGGGTGCTATATCTATCTTTAGAGTCATGATACGTCGCATATGATGTTGCCACATGATGAGGCAAAGCAAAGGGTAAGTGCTTGAGTTCACATCAGATAATTTTCTACTTTATGAAAGGGCACATATATAAGTGGTGCAGTTGCATTGAACCCAATACGGTCCCCTCCCAATGTAAGTAACAACACAACACAACCCTCTCTGCGACTGTGACTTTAATGGCAAATGACAAAGAAAGGGTGTTTTGGTTTTGCAATTGCATAGAATGGAAGGAAGGGTGTGGGGTGGTGGTTGTTATTGTTGTTGTTATCGTTAGGGTTAAGGAGATGTGGGTTTTTAATAGGGCATATTGGTTTTAATGGGGCCCACTTTGAGATGGGTGCATCTATCATAAATGATAAACTATATAAACCAAAAAAAAAAAAAAAAAATTGACAAAATTTTTCGTAAATATTGATGTAGTCGATTATTAATGATAAGTAAAAAAATGATGCTAGTGTGCAATATATAAAAACCTGTAAAAATTTCCTAATTTAACTGTGATAAAAAATGTTATGAATTTTTTTTTTTGTGTGTATATGTAGCCTTTTTTTGTTATGAAAGGGTCAATTGCATTTATTCCATTTTATTTTATATATACATATCAGAAAACTAAATCTATATATAAAAAAAAGAGAAAGAAAATGTGGAAATGGGTCTCTGCTGAAGTGGTCTAAGAAAAGCTCATAATCTTAATGATAAAGTCCAATAAATTATGAGAGAGAGAGAGAGAGAGAAAGAGGTCTGATAGTGACTTGTCTGGGATGGCAAAGAAAGGTAGAATTATGAACAAGTGAGAGGCAGTTGGGGCTGATCGAGAATAATTGCAAAACGAGTGAAGCATGCACGAATAAAGCAGACTGTTTTGGTGCAGACACCAAAAATATCATTAAATTACTATTTTAGATAATAATCATGCAATACAAAATTCACAGGCACTCAAATACCCCCCATGGAAAACAATAACAAAAAAGAAAAAGTACCTCAAATGGGTAGAATAAAACTTTTTATGCCAACAAACAGTAGAAAAAAAGTTGGCCGTGTAATTCTTGAAAGAAGTGAAATAAGGAAAGACTAAGATGTTACACATAAATCTCCCCCCACCCTTTTGTACATGACAAAAGTACATGTATTTGTTTTCAAAATATAGATAACTGAGCTTTGCAAGTTTTTTCCTTAAAAAAAAAAAAATCTACAATTCGATAAGAATAAGAAGCTCTTGGTGGTGGGTCTTACATTACACATGCATCAAAAAAAGCAAAGGTAAATTCTAAGCATTCACCGTGCATGGATTGAGTGTTTGTCTGTGCCGTAAAAGTCACTATTGCAAATTTTACACTACATGGAAAATGTAATGTAATTACAATGAAACAAACAAAGCAGAGGGATGAAAGAGAAAAAGAGAAGTTGTATATAGTACTTTGTTACTCAGAGGACTAAGGGGGGGGAGATGATTACTAGCTCTTTCCCATTTGTGTTACCTATTCCTGTAAACATTTTTTGAGGACCACATTGCAGAATCCCTGCAACTGATATAAAACAGCCAACAAAGCTATAAAGAACCAACACCAACTATTAGTACTCTGGTCCTGGAGAGAGAGAGAGAGAGAGAGACTTACCACTGAAGTTGGGGTCATTTCTCTGTTTTTTGTTCAGTTTGTACAACTTACAAACCTAGTGGTGACTGATGCATACACGTACATGCAATTAGAGATTCACAGTAAGAGACAGATGTGCCGGGGAAAAAAGAGTGTGATGAAACTATGCTATCCTTAGCACTTTCGACCGAATAATGATCCTACTATAAGGGGTCTTTAATTTTGGGACAATGTTATTTGTATTATTAATTTTGAAATAGCGGATTTTAATTCAAGCCAATAGCGAATAAAGATCTTTTCTTTTATTCAAAACTTGATCACAATCATAATTTTTTAACCTATTTACATTGTAAAATACTGTATTTTTATGTATACCGTTCTATTTCTCGAATTGAAACAAATTATAATTCTCAATTATCTCTACGACGCCTTGGGGATAAAATTATTTTAGGAAAAAGAAAATCATAATGATTTTTGTCTCTATTTACAGTCATTTTTTTATGTAGTGCAATGGATTCATCTCCTTACTCCCATGGATTTATTTCAAATTCATGAATCATCCAAGGAATTTTTCTACTTGATTTGATTGTATAGTTTATACCCACTAGCTCAATTAGTATTTTTTTTTATTGTCTAATAAGAAATATGAGGTTCAAATTGGTGTCCTGGCTTAATAACAAAGAGCAATCATCACGAAGCAGATATTAAAGTTAAAATTCTATTAAATCAATAAAAGAGTAATTTTGAAATAAATATAAACCTGACATTAATTTTTAATGATATAGATAAGACTTAAGAGGCATGGATAGATATATAAGAGATGTCAAAAACACTACACAACATAATATCATTTTCTTCTCAAAAAATAAGAAATTATTTATACTGTAATTAGACACACAAGCTTATCTTTAAATGTTTTAAGAACAATAATATGAATGACAACACACAACAAAATTTTCAAATTTTTTTTTTCATAACAATAAGTGGTTCTTAAGTCCTCATGATATTCATGAGATCCTATGTTCGAAACCTCTTATCAGTATCTTGGGACCACCTCATGAGATTTTTTCCTGTAATAACTTGGTGTGTGTGGGACAGGATGACAGCATACACCTAAGAGAATAGTTAGATACTTAAAGAGATCTGGATACATTTGTTTGTTAAAAAAAAAAAGTTTGGATTAATGTATAACAAAATTAATGTTAGTAGTTAGCACTATGTAGTAAAAGTGATGTTATAAGTAGCAATTATAATTTGCCACATCAACAAATTGTGAAATTTTTTTTATGTCTGTAACATGGCCAGAACGGAATGGAATTCAAAACCTTATGGTGTACTTGTGGTACTGAGTGATAACAATTAATTGATGATCTATGCTATTCTTAGTTCTTCTCCACGGAATTTATTACTTCTTTAATTTTCTTTTGGGTCGGGGAAAATTATTACATTATGGTCCAATCACTATATCTTCTCAGCATGCTTTTGAATCCATACATGATGAATCATTACATACCTTTAGGTGATGATTTGTGCAAAGAAATTCTTGATTATACATTAACAAAACTTGCTACGATCCTAAGGAACATGAACATAGAGGTGATAATATAACATTGGTTTTTTTTTAATGAACATATAACCTTTGTTGATATGCACTCAAATGAAGTCAATTTCATGGCCTTCAAAATTAGAAAAGGGATGAGAAGAGACGGGGCCCATACAACTTGTGAAAGAACTTTCAATTATGATCATCGTATTGGCTTGATCATAATTGATGACTGCCTTCTACCTTGTGTCTTTCAAACTCCAGTAAGCTGTCACTTCTTGCAGTTATAACATTGTAACGTACGTTGGCATCATACTGATAACTAGAGGAAGCATGTGTTATGCACCATTAAAAAGAAGTAAAATCTGCATTGATAATTTGAAAATGTTAGGATAGCAATATATTTAATATGAACCTATTTCTTAGCATACTAAAACTTTGGCATTTAATTTAAATTTTTTTTTTAAAAATAGAAGCCTTGGCATCAATTAATTAATAAAAATTCAAATAAATATTGTAACAATCAAAGTCACTCCCTAGTTTCTACCAATACCTATAAAGACTTCGTAACTCTTAAAATAGAAAAAAAGTACTAGTACTAGGCCACAGAACTGAAATTTTGTTCACTTCTAATCAATTAGACATTTATACATTAAGTATGTTGCGCTAACAAGTAATTAAAATGCACGTTCTCTTCTCTTTTTATTTTTATTTTTCATGGTACGTAATTATCATGTTCGTAATGGAGGCCCACTAGAATAGCAGAGCAATTGATGTAGGCCTGCCACTGGCTTAGCATGTTCTTATTTGGTGTACTAAAACAACAACCATAGTAAATTCTGTAAATATTTTAGTACATCGCCAATTAACTTATGGTATTATCAGTAAAACGTTGTAATACATCAACGATGATGCCGTTTATTGATATGTGCTTTTCTTTTGGAGGAGGTTTGAAGCGTAGTAAATTTAGGATCTGTGACATAAGAAATATTTATCGACAAATGTCGCACTATTAACTCATCCTCTTTTGAACCATAATAAGTTTGACTTAATAATTTCTAAAGTTTTATGAGATGTATAAAGTATTAGGTTTGAAATTTTTAACCACTAACTTGGAGACGTTATGTCCAATGAATTCTTCACTATAATTACCTGGTGCTGCAGAGAAGCTTAAAAAAAAACCCCCTCTTTTGTAGTGTCATGGGGAAGATACAAAATTATCAAAACTTGGAGGGTGTAGTTGTGTGAAGAACTTTCCATATCAAAGGAAAACTTAGTGAAAGGAGGCAAAGGTGGTACTTTGAGTTTGAGAGGAGCCGAAGCCACTCTCAAAAAATAACTTGAGGGCTTTGTCAGGCTTCACTCTCAGATGGGTCAGCCCCAATTGTCTAAAAATCAGACCTCTCCGCCCTCCTCCCCTTTATAGGTCCCACCACACACAATACAATCTCTCAATACCAAACCTCTCTCAGCGGAGGTAGTAGTACTAATTGTTTCACCCATTTTTCTCTACCTATATCTCTATTTCTCTCTCTCTCTCTCTCTCTCTCTCTGTGAATCTCTGTGTTCATCTTCTTCTTCTCCTCATGGACAAGACGAGTGAGAGAGAAACCCATGACTTCATGAACGTTGAATCATTCTCTCAGCTCCCTTTCATTCGACCAGCACCAGTTAAAGAAAAAAGCATTAGGCTTTTTGGCATAGAGTTTGGCAGTGACAACAACATCCCAGCTTCCACCACAGATGAGTCCGAGTCAGGTGAGCTCAACGCATGCGATGATATTGCAAAAGACAACAACAATAGCACCAACAACAACAGTGAAAACGGTGAGAGCAACCGGAGATTCGAGTGCCATTACTGTTGTCGAAACTTCCCTACCTCTCAAGCCTTAGGGGGTCACCAAAACGCACATAAAAGGGAACGTCAACACGCAAAAAGAGCACACCTGCAGTCAGCTATGGTGCATAGTAGTCTCTCTGATGCACACGTCTATGGCCTCATGAATTACCATCGGCTTGGCTCTTCTCCAATGCCACCTATGACTTACCCTTCATGGAACACTAATAATTCTAACACAGCCAGGTATTATGGAAGCCACACTAGCTCGTATTCTCAGCCTGCACCTATAAATGGGAGTCCTTTACCTTTGTGGAGAATCCCAACTGTCCAAAGTAGTAACCCTACTACTCGGAACTCGATGCACCCTTTGCCACTGTTTGCTGGTGATGAGTTAAAGCCTTCACACTCGCAGGTTGGTGGCTCTACTTCACAAAGCAGGTATGTTTATGAATCCAAAGCGAGCGTGACAGACCATGTCAGTTTGGATCTTCATCTTTAGTGATATATTTCATCGATTACATCGTGAAGAAGAATTTGAGATTTAGAGCTGCTGGCAATCTTTTGATAGGCAAATGAGGAAATTCTAAGGAACCCCCATAACTGTTTTTTTTTTTTTCCTACTTTTTAATTTGACATCGTAATTTTAGTACGAGTTAATATGTATATGAAATGAAAAAAAAATTAATTGTTTTGTTAATTTTTATGTCTTTGAATGTGGGACAGCATGTTGTTCATGTTAAGACTTGATGAAATCCTCACTTTTAATGGGGTTAATTAAGAAAGCATCATTAGGTTAACATTTGGAAATACTTTTCTTGGTTTCGGAAGCAGAAACTACACTAGTTTATGCTCTTAAATGCAAGATAAGTGATTTGGAGTGCTAACAGTACAGTTTACCAATTGGTTAATTTCTTTGTTAAATTCCATTGAATTTTGTAAGAAAAAGATAAGAAAATACTTCTCTAGTGCAATCTATATCTCTTCCTTCAGTGTTTCACACGTGTGTGGAATACAAGGTATCATTTGGGTGAGCATGAAGTCTGCTTGTACACACGTGTGCATATATCTATTTATGTTGCTAGACAGGTGGGGTGGGAAGGGAGGTGGGATTCGTTTCAGTGCAACAGAGAGATAAGAAAGATCAGGTGATAAGGTTTGATGTCTCTACTGCTTATGATGCAGAAAGATAATGATATTTCCATGGCATTTGCGGGTGGCATAGTTCCCAATCTTTAATGCATATTCTACCTTTGCTTCACACTTACTGTGAGCAAAACATTGAGTGTGTAAGAGTGAGAGAGATCTGTATGTATGTGTTCCTACTAAAGTTCAATTTTTGTCTTGCCTCTACTTAAAATAGTGCTGTTGATCTTCCTGCCATGAGGCCTAGGGCTGAGGAAACAAAGTCAGTAATTGTAAGACAACTGTTCTTTTTTTTTTTTTTTTTTTTTTTTTTTTTCAAATAAAAAATATGATTGTACTTAGTGTCATATTTTGTTCTTATGACTCAAGTTTGTGAAAAAGGGGAAGATTTATATTGTAGTAGGTTAATGGTAAACTAAAATTTCGTCACTTTATTATTAAAGGACCCACTACAGATACTCATTGGGGTATCCTTTAACATGTAGCCCATTATGATTAATTTGTTGGTAATTCATAGTCGACCTGACAATATTTGAGACTAAAGCTTGGTTGTTGTCGACAAATTAAATAAAAAGATATATTTGATGGAATTCGTAACAAGATCTCCATAAACCTACACCATCTGATATTGATCATGTGGGGTTTAGAGTTGTGGGACCTCGGTTGTTATACAACATGTTGAAATTAACTGGTTGCGATGTAAGACACAACATGTTGGAGTAGCGGAATGAAAACAAGATTATTCAAAAATAAAGTGACATGTGTGATTACTAAGTTGCTGAGGGTCTACAACTAGGAAGGCATGGGCCACGTCTCTGTGGCTGTTTCTAAACACAAATTTTCAACCTTCAGAGGCAGCAGCACCAAAGCTTTCATGGCTTTAAAATGGCAAAACCGACCCTCGGAAAAGGATGTGTCTTCCTTTTCCCTCTAAAGGACTCGAACATATGAACATGGTAGTTAGACTGCCACCTTTATTTTTACATCTTTTGTCCCTCTGCTTTTATGTGTTTGTTTGTGAGAGAGAGAGAGAGAGAGAGAGAGAGAGAGAGAGGTGTTAGGTGGCTTAGATTTAGGTGAGTAGAGCTGTGGAGTTTAGAGATTCTTCTCTAGGGAAGAAGAGGGCATTTTTCTCTCGGCAATAATTCAGTGATAGTACTTATGGATCTATCTACTTCTTTAATCTAACTGTTATTGTGGCAGCAGAACTTGGTCAGAGTTTTAGATAATAATTGATACGGCTCAATGAATCCCTTACAAAATACGGATAAAGCAGTCAATTATAAAGAGTAAAACTTTTTCATTGACATTGATTTTGGGATATTTAATGTACATTGATTTTGGGATATGTGTTCTGTCTCAACCATCTTTCAAGGAAAATGTGTTCTATAGTGTTTGAATACAGTGATCTTTTTTATTGCTATAGATCTTTTTCTCGTTGAAGTTGCTTGATTGAAGAGGAGAAAGCCCGAAACTTGGCATGTTCTGCACCTTTCTTAGGGAATGACATCAAGAATTTCATGTTTCCCAACATGAATTTCAACACATTAAAATAATAAAAAGAAGAATGATTTCCTGCTGAACTGGTAGAGCAAGTGTAAATTGCATGAATAAAAAAGTTAAACAATGTTTAGTCAGAAACCATAATGTTGTTCCAGTTCAAAGTACCTTCATGAATCTACGAGCACAAAGAGAGTCTGTGCCAGCTACTTGAAGCGTAATGAATCTACTTTTGCATTACAGTGTGTTCTTAGATTTTTTTTTTTTTTTTTTTTTTTTTGGGAATTCTAATATATCTGTGATATGCTTTCCTATAGTTGAGTCGCTATCATTGATATAAAAGGTCCTTCACCAGAGTATATAAATAACTAAATAACATGCCATTTCAATATAACTTGAAGGGATTTCATTGTTAACATAAAAGCAATTCCTAAATGCTGTATTACCACTTCAAAGTCGACCATTAATTTCAAATGATATATCAGTTGCAGCAGAACAAAGCCCATGTTATCACGTAGTAACAAGTCCAGTAGCCTCAAATTTTTATTTTATTGTTATATATATTGGGTATAAGAAGTTTAAGAAATCAAGGAATACAAATTATTTCACAACTTCTTGCCAGAGCTGTAATGTGGCAGAGTATGAATAGTAGAAAAAAAAAGAGTTGGTTCATATATAAATGATAAACAATCATAAGCCGTTTACCGTATCAAAATTGTGACAAAAAAATTGTGAAATAATTTGTAGTAAAAAATTTTACTTTAAATTAACCATTGATACGATGTTTCCAGCCTCCCGTCCTTACAATTTGGGGGTATCCCCCCCCCCCCCAAAACAAAAAGTTTTGAATTTCTTTTACCATTAAATGCATTCTTTTGAAAGTTTTTGGTTTTTACAATTTGGGTATTCAAAAACTGACTTGGGCCCCTAAAATTTTTGAGTTTATTCAAAAGAAAAACATTTCCGAGTTGATGTAGCCAACCTCTTATTAGTTTTCCTCTAAGCCCACTATTAATATCACTTTTTCATTTACCATTAATCACTCACTACATTAGCAGTTTATAAAATTTTTTGTAAAATAGTTTGTATTTCTAGCATTGTTCTTAGAACAGTACCTTTTGAGGAAAAAAAAAAAAAAATTCAACTGTATTCTAGGTAGCCCCCTAAAATAAAAGAAAGCTTTTTACACCCCCCAAAAAAACTACATTTTTATAATTAGTTATTCATTTGTCATAGATATTATTTTCTTTATATAGACAAATATTATATATTATGCTTTGATTTATCAAAAATAGAGAATTATTATTATTATTATTATTATTTTGGATATTTTTGTATATATTTAAAGAAAACTAGATAACTTTTGTATATTGCTTAGAATTTAGAATATATATATTTATATAACTTTAGATAACTTTTTGTATATATCATTTGATAAATTTATATACAATATGTTGATGAGTTATAACTTATTTTGCAATTAAAAAATTTTAATTTGTATTTTTCATACACACATATTATAAATTTGTATGCATGTGTTTTGAGTATATTTTAATTGATTTACTAAAATCATAACTGGGCTCCACCACTGATTATTCGGGGAAAAGTACTAAAACTATCTGAGTTAATCCAAAAACAAAATAGTTTGCACCACAGTAGGAAGATCATGAAACTCCTCATAAGCCGGCACCAATTGATGCCAGATTAGCCTCAATAATTGCAACATTAGGAAGAAAACCATTCATGTAAAGAAGTCATAGGAATAGCTGTCTCTCATTGTCATTATTGTACTTAACATAGTTTAAGGCATTTTGGAATACGTCCATCATTGGAAAACATCATACTTAACCCTGGCAACACGAAAACTTTAAATAAGGGTATGTGTTTTACAGAACTATTACACAAAATGTATTATTTCCACTTTAAAGAAAGACTTCGATTGTGGACAGAACGACTTTTAGTAACCAAGAAGAAATAGATCATTTATTAAGAAATGAACAAAAAGTGTATCGTGAAGAAGATTTCATCAAGAAACCCCACAACCATCTTTAGTAGCGCCTATCAGTTGTTAAAGTAATGTGATTTAACAGATACTAAAGGATCAAAAAGTTTAGCGGGTCCCTGCAGAGATGATAATCAAGCAATGAGCAATTTCGTTTCTAATTCATGAACTTGCAAATAGTTAGGTGGAAAATTTGTTTCTAAACCAAATTCAGAATCTGTCTATCAATAGAGGCTTTAAACTTTTATCTAAATAATCCCACAAATTGAAAAATGTTAAAAGTACTACAAATCACTTACAACTTGATATGATGATATGATGCTATTTTGTGATTAATTAGTGATTTGTGATACCTTTATTGATCTAGAAAAATATGCTGTACTTTGCGGGTTACTCCCCAATATATATTACTTTGGTGGCTATAAAATGAGCCAAGACGGCAAGTTGAGCATTTAGATATTCAAAACTTGATTCTGTACTTTTTTTTCCCAAGAGCTAACAACAGGCTCAATTTTTATATTCAAGTTTTGTTCATTAGTTTCTCAATAACTTAATGAGGTTGAGCTTGCTCATGAGTTCTACTAAGTTGGTTAAGTTTATTAACTTAGTGCAATTTTTACTTTTTTTTGAGAAACTAGTGCAATTTTTACTTAAGAAACCTATGTGATGATGCACGAAAATCAGTAGGCTAGAATACTTTGGGCTATGGTAATGGCTGTAGGTCTTGAAAAGAAAAAAAGGAACTATCAAGGGTGATCGGTGTGACCTGGCCAAGGACTCTCCGACGATTAAGTCAATTTTCTCTCTAGAACACAAGAATGGAGAATTGTGAATGGTAGAAAAACTTACCCTGGGTGAATAGGACTTGTTCCTTTTATAGAGAGTTAGAAGTGGGTCTTCTTGTTCGGATCCACCATAATCATGGGTGATATGGGTGGTTTATAGAGGAAATGGGAAACGTAGAGTGGATCATGGGGGATTCTCTCTACGTTTTTGTTGGAAAAATACATGTTTGTATTGCATACAAAACATATGCAGCGGAAAATTAACAGATCTACTTCATTTGTAATTGATAACATGTACTATGTAAATTTCAGAATATAAGAACAAGAGAGCGTACTTTGGTGCGGTGAAATTCAAAACCAAAGATTAGAAGTATTCGGAAACACTTTTAATCTTCACTTCAATTCCACTTGATGCCCAAGAAGTGTGGTCTCTCAATCAGTTTATATGTATATGTTCAAGGGAGAATAAGAGAGTGTTCAACACTCACATACAAACCATTTTATTCACTTACAAAATTCTGTATATTTCTCTTCTTATAACTGATTATCTAATTGGGCTAGCCTTTTGGACCATTCCAATTGGGCTTTAGTATGTGGTTTGGAGTAGGACCAAAAGGGAACAAATAAGACACTAGCTTTAATGGGTCTTGAGCTTTTCTGTCAAATCTTGACAAGCCCAAAGTTACTATTAATAATATTTAATACCAGTATATAAATATAATTGCATTCTAGGCCTTATTAATAAATTATATCTCAAGACTTTATTATACATACAATCCCTTCATAAAATATTCGTAGTAATACAAAGTCATGAATGTTGACTGCCACTTTGAAGATTACTACATCTTAATCCTTGAGTACCCGGTTTAATCCTTTAAGTTATTCATCATATATTTATGAAATCCAATTTCATAAATATATAATTTAGTAACTCCTTACTAAAGTGGTTAGGTCTAACACTCTGAATAACCAAATCATTTAAACTTATCTCAAGAGAATATTTTATATCTCCGTTAAGAGATTATGAATTCCATCTTGAGAATATATGTTCCATCAACACTAAATGTGGCTGCCCAACATACTGAGATTTTGATCGTGACTTTAGATCTCACTCCTGATATATCAAAGCATACACTTCATGATCAGGTCCATTATTCTCTCAGGATTAAGAGTTCATGTAAATAGAAGTCGTGAGATTTATTATTTATTTGACAGTTATTAAGGGAATAATAAATCTCACAGCGGTCCAGCTTAATACGTCTTAACTCTTAAAACATATCAACTAGAAGTCTCCAATTCCATGATCAAAACAAATCATCTTAGTTAATATGTTATAGTATTCGCAGATGAAATGCCCAATTTTATCACCGATTACGAACTAAAATTCTGAGTTTACAAAGAACTTGAGATTTATATTTTCTGTGACTAAATCAAATAAATCACATACTATACATCTTATGAACTATATGATAATGCCCAAATATTCATATCACCATTATTTTAGATAATAATAAAACAATTTTATTAATCACAACATTAAGTCATACATAATGTTATACATAGCATCATACAATAGGATTTAAGGACACTAATCCTAACAGTTTTAGGAGTAGTGCATCATGATCTGATTACATGGAGCTTTATGAGAAGTTTTCTTGTAGAATTCACTAAGTAGCTTCTGGTCATCCATGCCTTTGTGTCAGTCCTGAACGACCATCATGAGAAAGAATACTCGTCTATTAATGGACGAGTATCGGTCATATACATGATGCTATTGTTAGGCTTCTCTCTTAAGGTTTTCTAGATGCAATTAGGCTATAGACGTGGTTTGACTATTTGGACGACCACTATGGACGAATCTTGTAAACTTGAGCCCCCATCAGTTGCCCCCTTGTCCTTGTGTTGTCTATGTTATTGTTGGTTTGACCCATGGTGGCTTTCCATTGGTTGTGGGTAATCTGAAATTGAATGCTTCAGATGCTGACACGTGGCGTTATCTTGAGGCTTTGCTTGTTGTGTCATTTCGTTCTTCAAGAAGAGTGCCATGTGGCACGTTTTGGTTGGTTCACGTCGTTTCAGTGTCCAGGTTAGTCGCCTATAAATAGTGGAATTCCTCTCCTACCCTCTCACATTTCTCGTATTTTATCCTCTGACCTCTGTCATCCAACGCCTCGTCTAAGAGTTTTCTTTCGTTCTTAGTCATCCTTGTTTAGAGCCAGGTATCCTTTTCTTCTCATCTTTAGGTTTTTCTTATTTAGAGCTTTTCAAAATGTCTGAGATTATTGTGTCTTCATCTATTAATAGTGACGAGAGGGAGATAGACGAGTACCACGACGAGAGTAGCTCTAGTGGTAGTAGTGATAGTAGTAGCAATAGTAGTAGTGATGGGGGGAACACCACAAACGAGCAATACTTGTCTGGGGTTCCTGGAGTTCCCTTAGAAGTCCTCCAAGAAGAGATGAGGACGAGAATGGCCTCTGGGTCACTTACTGGTACATCTGCCAGTGCCCCCTCGTCTGCCTTTTCAAGTGAAGAGGAGACTCTATATTGTTGTGCTGTAGGCATCCATTCTAAGATGGCCGAGACTAAACTTAATTCCCTTAGGAGATGGTACTAGATCCCGGACGACCTTAACCCTCGTTTGGCTGTCCGTGGTGAATGGTGTTGTAACCCTCGTTTTGGGGTTGACATATACGAGACTTATCTTCTAGGGGGGCTTAGGTTGCCTCTTAATGCCTTTGCTAGGGAAATTCTCTATAGGTTAGGCATAAACATTGACCAGCTCAACTCCAATGCATGGAGGCTTATTATATCCATGCAAATATTGTGGAGGGAAGTCTTTGATGGGAACCTTCCTCTCACTGTGGATGAGTTCCTATATTGTTATAAACCCTAAGAAATTAGTCAATCCCTAGGCTTTTACCAGTTTTCTACTAGGGGTTCAAACTGTAGGTTGGTCAGATCCCTCCCCACTTCTGATAGAAGATGGAAGACGGAGTTCTTCTTTGTCTTTAGGTTCTGGGCTAGAAACCCAGTTGAGGTAGGCAAGGACCCATTTCCTCCCTACACTGGTGAGATGGAGAATCTTCATCCAGAGGGTATGTTGCTTTTCACTACTTGTTTTATTTCTTTTGTTATATTTATCTAATTCTATTTGCTTTCTTTTTTACAGCTGTAAGACGACCTTCTTTGAGCAAGTTCTATCTTGACCGCATCCAGTAGGCATGCTTGTTCACAAACAGGACTTTTCATTCTTTAGTAACATTGCGTCATCTAGCCACTTGGAAGCTTGGACCTGAACCAACTGAGGAAGCACTTGCTCACGAACTCACTACATGTAGATGTGAGTTATTTACATTGCATCTTGATTGTTTAATTTGTCTAAGTTCTAACACGTCCTTCTTTTTGTAGGGGTGGCAACCATGAAGGAGAACAAGAGGAAGGGCTTGGCAGACGAGGAAGCCATCTAGGAGGAAGTCCACTCCCAACCTCGTCCATCTGGTGTAGAGAAAAGGAAGACTCTATCCAAGATGATAGATATGGAGAGTCTTCCTAGTCATCGAGGCCACAAGAAGGTTAAACATGGGTTGTCTAAGCTTGGGGTCGCCAAGCCTGGTTCTTTTGTCCCTCCTGCTCGTGCCAAACAATCGTTAGTGCAAATCCTTGATGAGGACTCGTCCAATCCTCCTGAAGTCACCCCGTCCAAACTTCCAAGTGGTAGCCCCATGACCCTTATAAGGAGTAAAGGCCTTGCATGGGAGAGGTTTTAGTAGGCTATGTCTGAGGAGGACGTTGCCATATGCTATGACATATCTGTGAAGGAGTTTGAACGATGTACAATTGATGACCTCTTCAAGGTACTTTTTCTCGTCTTTAACTATTCACCAATTAAATTATCTCGTCCATTTATCTTATGTCCATATCTCTTCATACAGCCTATGACTAAGTTTATGGCGGTGCCCAGACAAGCTTATGAATTGGACAAGCAAAGGGTCAATCTTCAGGCGAAGATTCGGGAGATGGAGAAAGAATTCAGTTGTCGAGTTGAAGTGAGGGTTAAATTGGAGGATGAGGTAAAGGAGCTGAATAACCTCGTCAAAGAGTTAAAAGCAGATGCCATTGAGAAGGACACTTATCTTGACCACCTCCAAAAGAGGAGTGACGAGCTCTACACTCTTCTAGGAGAAACTAAAACAGCTACTATGCTGCTGGGTTTGAAGACTTCCGTATGGATGCAATTGAACACTTCTCTGGAGTGGATTTCAGCCCCATCAAACTTCACATTGCTGCTGAGAGTTCTCTTCTCCAAACGAGTTCTGAAGATATAAATGTTGAAGACGATGCCTCCACCCAGCCTGCCAAAAACGACCCAAAGTTTGGGGATATTGCCCCTTGTGGTTTATAAAAAGAAGAATTTGGAATCACCTCTATTTATTTTCCTTGTTTTTTGTCTCTTTTTTTATTTTTTGTTTTTAAAGGGGTCCGTTGTTTTGGACCATTTGAATTTATGCAAGTACATTTAGCTTGTCCAAGTTTAAGGACGGGCATTCATACAATTGCCTTTTTTAGGCTTGATACATTAAAGGGTTTTTGAACGATGATACCCTCTTATTTATAAACATATCTCCGTCCATGTTTGAATACTTATTCTTATTTTCATTACCAATTTTAATTCCAAGTGTCCTTCGTCCATGGTTAGGACTTTATTTTTGGAATAGAGATTTGCATGAGCCTCGTCCTTAGACTTATTTTTGGAATTTTGCTTGGCTATTTTTCTTTTCGTCCATAGCTTAGATTGCCCAGTAAATTGGACGTGTCGTCCATATAAACTGTTGCAAGCATGCTTTTCTTCATCTTTTATTTTTGGACGAGTGTACTGGGAGATGTTTGTTCTTTCCCTTTGTACTTAATGTTATTGCCATAGGTTTTATGGCAATTTGCCTTTTCCTCGTCTAAGGATGGCTCATGATGGTACATCTCCGCGTCCAGAGATTTTAAACGTCTTTAATTTCATATGGACATTAATTTCACAGAATCATCAATACTTAAATTAAAGAATTCAAGCTGCTTTATATACAATAACTGTACATAACATCGTCCATAAACATCAGAGAACTTAGTACATAGCATTGTCCAAAGACATCATCCATGCTAGTACCTAGTCTCTTTTTAGGCAATTCAAATTATTTTATATACAAAAGGACTTTGTTCATGACATCGTCCATAGCACATGCTAGTAGCTAGTGCTTTTTAGGGAATTCAAATACTAAGAAACATAAAATACTACTAGAAAACATAAGTACTGAAAGATAACATAAATGGACTACTAGTGATCACTAGTAATCTTTAGTCCCATCCATGCTGACCTTCTTGATGAGTCCTCACTGGTAGTACTTCCTCAAATGCTCTACATTTCACGGGTGCTCCAGCTTTCGTCCATCCAAGGCCTCTAAGTAGTATGAACCTCATCTTTTGGAATCGATAACTCTGTATGATCCTTCCCAATTAGGTCCCAACTTTCCATGAGTGGGGTCATTAGTGGCCAAGGATACCCTTCTTAGGACGAGATCTCCAATGTTGAATTGCCTAGGCTTCACCAATGCATCATGGTGCTTAGTCATCAGGCTTTTGTAATGCGTCACCCTCTGTTTTGCATCCATCCTTACGTCGTCAATAAGATTAAGGCTTATACGAAGCTATTTCTTGTTTTCCTCATTGTTATAGTGGGCCACCCTATAGCTAGTTAGACCAACCTCCGCAGGTATCATTGCATCACTTCCGTATGCTAACTTAAAAGGAGTCTCTCCAGTTGGAGTCCTTACTGTCGTCTTGTATGCCCAAAGGACACTGGGTAATTCATCTGGCCATATCCCTTTTGCCCCCTTAAGCCGAGTCTTGATGATCTTCAACAAGGATTGGTTTGCAACTTCTGCTTGTCCATTAGCTTATGGGTAGGAGGGTGAGGAGTAGTGATTCCTGATTCCTAGCTGCTCGTAGAACTCTTTGAAAGGTGTGTTGTTAAATTGGCGTCCGTTGTCTAAGATGAGCACCTTAGGGATTCCAATACGGCAGATAATGTTCTTCTAGACGAAGCTTCTGACGTTCTGCTCAGTGATCTTTGCCAATGACTCTGCTTCCACCCATTTAGTAAAATAATCAATCCCTACCACCAAGATCTTCATTTGCCTCGTCTCGATGGGAAATGGACCAAGGATGTCCAACCCCCATTGAGTAAAGGGCCAAAGGGCCACTATTGGGGTGAGGTACTCTGATGGTTGCTTAGGTATGTTGTTGTAGCGCTGACACTTGTCACATGCTTTGACATAAGCTTTAGCATCTGCTTGCATGAACGACCAGTAATATCCTGCGCGGACTATCTTATAGACGAGAGACCTAGCCCTTGAATGGTTTCTATTGGCTCCTTCATGGACGTCTCTCAAGATGTAAAGGGACTTGTCTGGATTTAAGCACTTCAGGTACGGCTGAGAAAAACCTCTTTTATACAACACCTTGCCCTTAAGGACAAACTTCGCTGCTCTTACCCTTAGCTTCCTTGCTTCTTCTCTATCTTCAGGAAGAACTCCGTCCTTGAGATAAGACACAATAGGGGAGGTCCAGTTGGCGACTTCGTCTATCTGATTCACTTTTGGAATGTCTATACTTAGAATATACTAGACTTTTAACTTGATCTCCATTATTTCATTCGTAGATGTCGTCTTGGCTAAGACGTCGACTTTTGCATTTTCTTCCCTCGGTATTTGTTGGAACTTGGCTGTTGTGAAGCCTTTGATGCACTGCTTAACTTTGCCTAAATACTTCTTCATTCGTTCTTCCTTGGCTTCACACATTCCATTCACTTGGCCCATCACCAATTGTGAGTCTCCTTAGATGAGGATTGAATTTGCTCCAAGTGACTTAGCTATCTCCAAGCCCTGAAGTAGGGCTTTATATTCAGCTTCATTATTGGTTATCTAGAACTGTAGACAGACTACATACTCCAGATGATCCCTTTCTGGTAAGCGTAAAACTATCCCAATTCCTCCCGCATGCTGTGTGGACGAACCGTCCACATGGACGACCTAGTGTTTTGCCCCCTGGCCTTCATTTTGCTGATTACTGGCAGGAGTGAATTCGGCAATGAAGTCTACAAGGACTTGAGCTTTTATTGCTTCTCTTGGTCTATATCGCATGTCAAATTCACTAAGTTCCACTGCCCACTGGATCAATCGTCTAGCGGCCTCTAGCTTATTCATAGCTTTCTTCAACAAGTGATCTGTTAGGACGTTGATTACATGAGCTTGGAAATAAGGCCTGAGCTTTCTTGCTGCTGTCACCAATAAAAATGCTAATTTTTCCATTAGCAGATATCATCCTTTAGCTCCTCTTAAAGCTTTACTAGTGTAGTAGACAGGTTTCTGTACCTTTCCTTTTTCTCTAATCAAAGCCGAACTTACTGCATGAAGGGACACCGCTAAGTAGAGATACAATTCTTCACTTGGTTTGGACGGGCTCAGCAGCAGAGTTGAAGCGAGATAAGCTTTCAAGTCTTCAAATGCTTGTTGGCATTCCTTTGTTCATTCAAACACTTTCCTTAATACTTTGAAAAAGGGTAAACACTTGTCAGTAGCTTTTGAAACAAACCTGTTAAGGGCAGCTACTTGTCCAGTGAGGCTCTGGATGTCCTTGATATTCTTCGGGGGCTCCATGTCTAAGATTGCTCAGATTTTATTAGGGTTTGCTTCAATCCTTCTATGTGAAACCATAAAACCAAGGAAATTATTTGATGCAACTCCAAAGGCACATTTGTTTGGATTCAACTTCATCTTATACCACCTAAGTGTATCAAAGGTTTCTTGAAGGTCATCCAGATGCTGCACCTCCTTCGCAGTCTTGACCGACATGTTGTCCACGTATACTTCTACGTTTTGCCCAATTTATGGACGAAACATATGGCTAACTAGCCTCTGGTAGGTAGCTCCTGCATTTTTCAGACCAAACAACATTACTTTATAACAAAACAAATCTTGGCTTATGATGAAGGATGTTTTCTCCGAGTTTGCCTCCTCCATTTTAATCTGGTTGTATCCTGAGAAAGCATCCATGAAGCTCAGCAGCTGGTGTCCAGCTGTTGAGTCCACCAACTTATCAATGCGTGAAAGATGATAGCTATCCTTAGGGCATGCCTTGTTTAAATCTATGAAATCCATGCACATCCTGCATTTTTCATTAGCCTTTTTTACCATCACCACATTAGCTAGCCATTAGCCAATCAGGGTAGTAAACTTCGCAGACGAACTCTGCGGTGACTAATTTATGAACTTCTTCTTTGATAGCATTATCTCGTTCTGGGGCAAACACTCTCTTCATCTGACGGATTGGCTTGTAAGACGGGGACACATTTAAACGATGAGTAATCACACTTGGGTCAATCCTAGGCATGTCTTCATTGCTCCAAGCAAAAACATCCGTGCTCTTTTTGAGGAATCCAACGAGATCCTGCTTAGTCTTCTCCCTCATACTCATCCCAATCCTGGTAAACTTCTCCGGGTTGGACTCGTCCAATGGTACATCTTCCAATACTTCAATTGGTTCAGCCAATGTTCTTCTTTCTTCAATGTTCGTTGTTTGCATCTGCTCGTCCATGGCCAACATTGCTAAGTAACATTCTCTAGCAGCTAATTGATCTCTTTGTACTTCTCCAGTGCCATACTTCGTTCGGAACTTGACAGAAAAGTGATAGGCAGACGTTGCAGCTCTCCAATTGTTCAAAGTTGGTTGTCCAATAATGGCATTGTACGAGTACAAATAGTCTACAATAAGGAAATTCACTTTCTTATTTATTTGCCGTGGGTAATAGCCAACCACAACTGGCAAGGAGATGGTGCCTACTGGTAGAACCTTCATTCCTCCAAACCCAATCAATGGCACATTCATTGGATGAAGTAATTCCTTGTTAATCCTCATTTACTAGAAGGCTGGATAGTAGAGGATGTCTGCTAAACTCCCATTGTCTATTAACACCCTTCTAGTTGTATAATTTGCAATTTGCCAAAGTAATGACAATCGCATCATCATGAGGATGGTGCAGTCGTCTTGCATCTTTGTCCGTGAAAATAATGGCTGGCTCATCTTCTCTGATCATCCTTGGTGGTCGTCTAGATATTTGAACATTCTGGACTTCTCGCAAGTAGGTCTTCTTGGCTTTGGACGAGCTTCCTGTTGATGTACCTCCTACAATGATCCTTATTTCTCCAAGCGGTAGACGTGCTTGTTCTTCTGCTTTGCCCTTCATTGGCTATCTCTCGTCCTTGTGATCTTGCCCAAGAAATTTTTTTAACTTTCCCTGTTTAATGAGAGCTTCAATCTGCTGCTTCAAGTCATAACATTCGTCCGTATCATGTCCATGGTCATGGTGAAAACAATAATACTTGCTTTTGTTCCACTTGCTATGATCTCCTTTCATCCTTTTAGGCCATTTCAAGGATGGATCGTCTTTGATTTGCATCAACATTTGGTCAAGCGGAGTATTAAAGGGAGTGTAGTTGGAGTATCGTCCTGAGGACGACCCTGCTTTCTTGTCGTTGCGATCCATTTTCTCCCATACTTTGGCTTTCTTTGGATGAGGACCTTGCTCTGGATGGTGTATATAACCATTTTCCAGTCGTTCACATTTCTTCTTCTTCTTGGCAATAATCGCATCTTCTGCGTTCATGAAACTTTGGGCCGAATGTATCAACTCAGCCATCGTCTGTGGCTCCTGGTCATACAGCTAATGGATGAACAAGTCTGAATTGACTCCATTGTAGAAAGTTGCTAAAAAGATCTTGTCATCCATTTTGTCCACCAATAGGGTTTCTCTGTTAAAACGGCTAATGAAGGTACGCAGACTTTCGTTTTCTCCTTGTTTTATGTTTAACAAGCTGGACGAGGAACACTTTTGCCTTTGTCCCCTTACAAAGTTGTTGACGAACAACTTACTTAACTCGGAACGAAGTTATGGTGGTTGGTGGTAGCTTACCAAACCATACTCTGGCTGGGCCTTTCAACGTGGTAGGAAAGACTCTGCATATGATTTCGTCTGAAATACCTTGGAGATGCATGGTTGTCTTGAACGTGGCAATGTGATCACAAGGATCATGCGTCCCATCATATGAGTTTAGGATAGGCATTTTGAACTTGAAAGGCAGGGGATGACTTGTGATGGACGCAATGAAGGGGGAATCAATCCTGTGGACGAGATCATCCACGTGATTTGCTCTCCTCATGGAATCCTTCATCTTTTCCATGGCTCTTTTCATCTGGTCCATCTCCCTTTCCAAATGTGGTACCCTACGAGTAACGGTTCCTCTGGACTGGTCTCTTTCATCATTAGTCTCAGCCCCTTCATTCTTTGAATTTTGGCCTCGTTCTTTACCACGTCGCTGTTGACGTTGTCTGTTAACTTCTCTAGTTAACTCTTGGTTCTGTTGTGTTAGTTTTGCCATCGCTGCTGCCATGGACTGCAACTGTTATTGGACGGTCATCGGGGGGTGGTGGTGCACGATTTGGGTGACTGGTGGCATTTCCACTCTCCTAGTGTCCTGGACTAGTGGCCATCGACCTAGTCCGAACCATGCAGCCTTTTTGTCTTGGAAAGCAAAAAAGTTTACACTTAGAAATTTTTTTTTTGTACTATTCCCACAGACGGCGCCAATTGATGATGCATGAAAATCAGTAGGCTGGAATACTTCGGGCTATGTTAATGGCTGTAGATCCTGAAAAGAAAAAAAGGAACTATCAAGGGTGACCGGTGTGACCCGGCTAAGGACCCTCCAACGGTTAAGTCAGTTTTCTCTCTAGAACACAAGAATGGGAAACTGTGAATGGTAGAAAAACTTACCCTTGGTGAATAAGACTTGTTCCTTTTATAGAGAGTTAGAAGTGGGTCTACTTATTCGGATCCACCACAATCATGGGTGATATGGGTGGTTTATAAAGGAAATGGGAAACGTGGAGTGGATCATGGGGAATTCTCTCCACATTTTAGGAGTAGTGCATCATGATCTGATTACATGGAGTTTTATGAGAAGTTTTCTTGTAGAATTCACTAAGTATCTTCTGGTCGTCCATGCCCTTGTGTCAGTCCTGGAACCATTATGAGAAAGAAAACTCGTCTATTACAAGTATCGGTCATATACATGATGCTATTATTGGGCTTCTCTCTTAAGGTTTTATGGATGCAATTAGGCTATAGACGTGGTTTGACTGTTTGGACGACCACTATGGACGAATCTTGTAAACTTGAGCGAAATGTGTGCATTTTTGGATAAGCGCTTCTTTAATGTTTCAAATTATAGAAAGTACTATATATTATAGTTAATGTTCATGAACATATATAGCAAGCGACGCTTGGCTTTGTTCAAGCTTGGTTCATTGCTAATTGAGCTTTACATGTGAAATCAAACTTTATTTGTATAGTTGAGAATATTAAGGCCAATTTGGAAACTTTATAAAGAATTCATTTCACTGATTCCATAAACTAAAAGGACAAAGATTAGCTCTAATCCAGTTTGGAGGAATTTTTCACAACCAACTATGTGGCGAATTATAAGACCATTTATGTATATCATTTAAATAAGTTACATAACTCATTGAAACAATCATGTGACTAAAATTGTACAAAGATATGTCTCTTCAACTGCCACATAATGGGTTGAAGGAAGATAACTCCAAATCGAATTGGAGCTAAACTTTTTTCAAAATAGAATGCATTTTATATTTCATTTAGGTTGCGTTTGGTTACTTGGATTTGGATTTGGATTTTGAGTTTGAATTTTAAAGTGATGGATTTGAAATGCTTTCATTCCAAATCCATAAATATTAAATTCTATGAGTTTATAATTTATTTCAAACTCAAGAATTTTAAGGAGTATCAATGTTTGATACGACCCGTAAACACGACACTAGTTTTTGCGGGTTAGGGTTGGGACTTAGTGGGTTTGGGTTATAAATGGGTTGACTTGAAAGTGACACAATAAGAAACGTGTCATAAGCAGGTCAGCACGCATGACCGCAATAGACACATTTGACATGCCAATTTATTTGTGTCAACCCGAAATGACCCATTTAACACAACCCATTTAACTCGTATAACAAATAAATATTTTTTTTATTTTAGATTTATCAAATACCTTTTATATCCAACCTATATGATAAAATTGTAAATTGAAACTTTACAAAACCCTAGATCTCTAAACCCTACAAACCTTAAATCTCTAAACATTCTTATAATTTGTTGAACTGACTTGAAGTGTATGTACTACTTTTGGGATGTAAAGAACCTATTTCTATATGGATGTTATATTTAATATTAAGCGGGTTGAAATGAGTTGTGTCATATTCGTGTCAACCCAACACGACCTGTTTATTAAGCATGTTAAGTGGATCGGGTTGTGTCAACCCACTTCATTAATAGGCCGGGTTATGCTTGAATGATCATGACACGATTATTAAATGAGTCGGGTTTGGGTTAAGGCATTTAGTTGAATAACCTACCTTGACATGACACGAACACGGCACGCTAACCCGTATTAATACCTCTAATTTTAAGATTTAAAATCTTGATGTATTTGTCAAAATCCAAACCTTTGATCATTTTTAAACTATCTAAATAAGATATTTGAATTTTAATCACCCCAAATCTTGTGCCCAAATTTTTCCATCCAAACATACCATTGTGTGTTTGGCAAGTTGTTTTCAAATTCACAAATCTCTAATTTTGCATTCTCATTATAAATTTTACTAAAGTGTCTGGGGGCCACTTAATGTACACAGTACACCACACGGCCCCTCGACTCTTTTGAACCTGTTTCTTTCCCCTTTCCTTCCTCTCCTCTTCGGTTTCTCATCTCTCTGTGCATCTTTTACTTCCTCAATCCAAAGTATAAACATAAACCATTTGAATGATGCAATAACAACTTCATTGCCGATGAGGAGTCACCAACAATGGTGGCTTGGAGGCAAGGCAAATTCATTGATGGGCTCACGGTGAGTTGGTAGTGGTGTGAGCCTCAATTGAGGTTTTGTGGGTTTGGGGTAAGAATGGTGACCTATGATGGCATTCATGGCAATAAAGGTGAGGGGTTTCTGTCTTTTGGAGGAGTTTTTCGGCCGAGTGAAGCTGATAATTTAGCAGTGGCTAGATCCTGGATGATGACTCAACGACTTTGGGGTTGTAGGTTGGAGGTCGTGGGTCATGTGGATTGTGGCTTTGGGTGTTAAACTCTAATTGGTGGTTCTGATAATGGCTTTTTTTTTTTTTTTAAACTTTTTTTTTTAAGTGAGGATGAAATGGGTTTATGAAAATTGGGGTAGCTTTGCTAATGGGAAATTTGGGAGCTGTGGGTGGGAATCCAATTGTTTGTGGAAGAATAGAATAAATTTGATGAATAAGGTGTATGGGTAATCAAATCAATTGAATTATTTTAAAGAAATTGTAAAATAAAAAAATGGTTAAAGGTTTTTTTTTTTTAATTATAAAGCAATTGAGGATTTTTTTTATTATAAACTAACAATTTATTTAGGCTAAAACAATTTAAACAATACTTATATGGTAAGATGGTCACTAAAAAATTTAAAGTATACAAAATCTAATAAAGAGATAGTTGAATATATTAACGTAAAAAAAAAATACAAATACACAAAGTATTACAATTTATTTCTACTGACAAAGAGAAAAAGATAAAAAAAAAGGGATTGATAATAGATAAAGTAAAAACTGAGAGAGAGAGAGAGAGAGAGAGAGAGAGAGAGAGAGAGAATATTTGTTACAATCGAAGGCAATGAGAGAAATATTGTTGCAACTGTAAAGACAAAAAGAGCATAATGACCGTTACTATCAAGGAGAACTCAAGATCACAGTATTTATTTTGGTACCGCTTTTTAAGGAAAAATGAAATTATAGATTATTTTTATTAAATGGGTGTACGAGTTACAAATTTGAATAATTAAAATTTTTTATCTTTTTGTTTTTGAATAGACTTTTTGGTGAATAATTTGTTCACTTGTTGTAGTTTGGTCTAATTTTGTTTTTGTTTGGTTTATTTTGTTGTTATTTGGACTAATTTTTATTGATGTTATTTATTTATTTTTTTGCTTAAGAGGTTAAGGATTATGTTTGGCGGGCTAGAATTATTTTTCGATTAATGCTACACTTATAACATTTTTACAATAAATCTTATGCAAAAAGCTATTATTGCTGGGTAAAAAAGTGATGTCACTATTAGGTTCAAATTAGAATTAGTAACAACTTATCACGTAGGATTTGTTGTGAAATTATTATGAAAATGTTGTGGATATAATATTACTCTTATTTTTGTTGAACTCAAATTTTTGTAATTCTCAAGTTACAATGTTCAACATTTTTATTAAGGTGGTGACAATATATTAGAGTGGTCCTGTGACCACCCTCACTTAAACGTAGAGCCGACTCTGTGAGGGGCGAAGTTACTTGCTTTCTTTGTCGAGCATTGCCCAACATATGAAGGCTAGATTTGAACATCCAATGTTTGGTTGTTGAGGTTTTTAGTTTTCTAGATATGCACAAATTTGTTTAAGAATATCTAGAAATATGTGAATGGAAAGTTTTGATGTCCCAAGAGGTTACAACTTTGATGTTTGATAGGGTTAGTATGACTTATATTTGGAAAATGTTAAAATCACAAATCATTTTATAAATTGCTGATGTAGCAAGTGATTATTGAAAAGTAAAAAAAATAATGTCAATGATGAGTCTAGATGAGAACTAACTAGTAAGAATTTGTCATATTAATTGTTTGTAAAAATGTTATAAAATTTTTTGTTACAGACTTACAAGACCTATAAATTTGTTTCGCAGTGGCCCCCTTGGGAGCCATATGTCATACCAACAATTAATTGCATTTTCGTTTCCTCTTTGTTAGGTAAGCCCTTGCTTAATGTGGCTAATACCCCTCATTATAGCTTTCCAGATGAAGGAATCCGTTGTTCTAGTAGAAGCTAGTAAACATGAGGTTTTCAAAAAGTATTTGGCTTTTAGTAACGGGGACAATCGGAAATTTACATTAGTTTATTTTTAATTAAATAATTTTGCATTAAAAAAAGTTTCTGCTAACGACAATATACTTGGTAACAATTTCCTCAATTTCTCCGATGATATAGTCATACACAATTCCATTCATAATTACTTTTTAGTAATAGTTTCAGCGTAATACCAAATGCAAATTATTTAGAAAAATGAAATCTACCATAATGCATGTTTGCATTTTAATAAAATGCATTTTCCTGGAATACATTCATAAAAAAAAAAAAAAAAAAAAAAAAAAAAGAGTTACCAAATGCTACTTTAATGAGCCGACACAATTAATCTATTCATTTTACAATCCTATTTGATTTTTCTCGTTCCTTCACTAATATTTTTTTAAAAGAAAGCTAAGTAAAAGAGCACAAATATATATTGTGGGAGGACAAAACTCTGAGAACGAGGGCAAATGAGAGAAGGCCAATGTCAGAAGAACAGACCTCGGAAAACACTGATAGCGAGTTCTCGGGGAGAATGTAAACAACTCACCACAAGCACAAGGAAACTATCATACCGAGGACCTCGAGGATATTGACCTGTCCTCGGAAGGGCCGAGGACCAGTTCTGAAGACCATCGGGCACAAACCAAGGAAGAGAAGGAAGATTTGTTGTCAAGCAAGAAAGGGAAGAATGTAGATAAAGAACCCATCACCTCCACATTCAATGCTCTGAACCCATTTAGCTAGCCGCATTAATGAGGAAATGACCCATGAACAGTATCATCACAGCTCATAGACTGGTGTCGAAACCTTCTAGTGAGGCCCTGATGGGACAAGTATCAAGGGAAATGAACCCTAACCCTCCAAGTGGAAGGCCAAGATACAACCTGAGAGACTATATAAGGCAGAGAGGCCTTTGTAAAAGGGGGCATGTAGAGGATCATCATTGTAATCTTTAATCAAGTGTCATCTATATCTCGGGCCGATTCCAAGGAGCATAATATAAGCAATCTGAGACTATTGTTAATCAATTCCCATGTCTCATACTTATACTTAGCATTTATCCTTTCATTTTTAAGCTTAATTCACTTAAACAAGGGTAACAAAGGCTGATTGACATCCCATCTCTATAAATTAGTTATGTGAGGAAAAAAGCAAGTTTGATTTATTTTTCCCTGCCACATATATCATACTTTTTTTTTATTGAAAATATATATCATACTTAATCATGTAATAGGCATGTAACAAAAATACCTTTTGTTTGAGTAAGGGATTATTATTAAATGCTATTTTTATCAATAAAAATAGTAAAATAATTTTTTTTTAAAATATTGTAATACCTATAGAATTAAAATAAGAGATATAGTTTTAGGAACCAAAACAATGTTTGATATTTGTTTATCTAAAAATTATGTTTTAAAATTAATTTTTCTAAATTGCAATGCAACCTTCAATAGGAAAAATTATGAACCCTATTTTTTTGTTACCAAAATAGCAAGTAGCTCTAGGAAGAGACCAATGGGCCGTCCCTCAGGATTTTAAATAAATAGAATATATTAGTATAAAAAAAATGTTGAAAGTTTGTTCCAAAAAATTCATACTTTGTGCCTCAAAATTGAAAATCAACCTCCGAAATTAAAGGTTGGTCCCTCATAAAAATAAAATCTAAACTAGCTGCCTAGCCAATATACATGATGACTATGTGTTTGGTATGTTGGCAATTTGGTTGTTTGCCTTTTTTAGACTTAAAATTAAAAGTTTGGGACTTTGCGATTGTTGTAGTGATTTCTAAGTCTGCCTAAATCATTATTTAGACGTGGTTTTTGTCATTAGTAATATGGATTATAATTGAGCATTATATCAATTACGTATTTTCTATGATGCAATAAATTCTCAACTACAATAATTAAATTAGTGATTTAGTGAGTATGTTGTGAAATTTTTACTCTTAGCTCAATTCTGGACCAGAGAGAGACACATGAATCTTTTAGAATTTATTATATTTGATTGTCAGTATAAAAGTTTTATCAACAACATTTTACAAATCATGGAAAAAAACTGTTGAAAGTGGAAATTCACCATTATGAGCATAATTTAGTTTTCTCAACATCTAGACTTCAAAAATTTATTATATACTTATATGAATTTTGCCAACGATTTGTGAGGACTACAAAATCAACAACTTTTCAATTTGTTTATATTATTAAAACTAAATTTCAAAACAAAAAGGAAGATGATATTTTAATAGAAGCTTTAATTATATATATATATATATGAATTTTAATATATTTCTAATTCTTTAATAGACAAAATGTTTATGTTTATGTTTATGTTTTGACCCCCTAAAACCTAATAGCAACCCTAATTATGTATTCACTTCTTTGCATCAAAACGACAATAATAAGAATAAAGCAGTAATGGTGTCTTTTTGGAAAAAACATTGATGAAAGGATGCTTTCCTAGGTCCTACCAATGCTGGGTTGTACACAACAACTACATGTGTTTAAAGGATGTTCTCAACTCTCAAGTCTCAACTATGTAGTGCACTGATAGAGACCTGCAGTATTATATATGTTTTCTTCCACCGCAGTGATTGAGTTACCCCCTTCTTGAAAGACATTTCTACCCTTTCATTGTGTTAGGAATAGGATGATCATATAAGACTATCCTTAAGTTCACGTCATGTAGGCATTTCTTAGAAACTGCAATGGAGCTTAACCAAATGGGAGGTTGGTCCACAAAAATTTTAAAGTTAAGTTAAATGTGTTAGGTCAAATAAATGTCATTAGAGTTGACTATTGTTTCCCTTTAAATTTAGAGTGGAGTGTCATTCTCTTAGACCTCAAGGGTATAGAAAGTAATTAACTAATTATACCTAAATAAAATAAAATAATAATAATAATAATAATAATAATAATAACAACCCGTATAGATCTTGGGTATACCGTTCTATTTTCTTCTTTTTCTTATTATTTTTAATAGAAAGTTAAAAATATTGTTCTACTTTCCTAAGTAAAATAAGAAAGATAAATAGTTATGTACACCTCCGATGATTCTTAGAATAGTTTTCTTATTAGCTGGGAGCAAAATATTAGGTTTTTATGGTTATTTTGATATTTATGCTCCATTTGTTTTGAAGTAAAATATTTTTTTTAAAATATTTTTTTTCATTTTTTGGTATTTGTTTGTATGTAAAATATGGTCAAACTTGTAAAATATTTTTCATTGATCGTAAAATCATTAGTAAAAATACTTGTAAAATGTTTTACATTTAAAAACTTGGTAAAATATTTTACGAAAGCACATAGTGACCCTCCCCCTCATCTGGTGGCAAGGTCACTAGAGTCGTCACTCCATCAACCGATGTTGGCGGTCCAGTCACCTGACCTTTGACACCACTACTTCAGTGGCTAAACAACCAATTTTTATGGTTTGTACTTAAAAAATGTTACATATTACATCAAACACTTAAAATTATATTATTATATTATTTCAAAATAAACAAAACGTTAAAAGACTAGTACTCTTAAAATATTTTACCATCAGTGTGATGGTGATGGTGATGGTAAATAAGCATAACCTTAAAAAAAATATGGGGCATCATTATTTATTTAATTAAATTAAAAAAAAATTGTGACAGTGTTAACATCAACCCAACTATCAGCTGGGTCCACAAGTAAATGCAAGTATACAACATTTAATGGGGGAGCATGTGAAGAGCAAAGATGATAAAAGGCACAATAAAGACAGGTTGAAGAGTTCATACATTATGATTAGGACCACTTTTTTTTTTTTTTTTTTTTTTTTTTTCTACTCAATTTGAGAGTGAGAGAGAAGAACAGAGAGCAGTGGAATTTAAGAAACAAAGGCCCACACCTCTATAAAGTCGCAAACGAAGTTGACAGTTTATACAGTAGTAGCCAGCCCCCTCGTGCTAACCTGCGCTAGAGGTGCCTGCATATCTCTTTTGCTATTAATTTTTTTTTTTTTTTTTGTTTAAAAAAAAAAAATTGAAATAAGATTCTCTAAGTCTTTCTTGAATAGGGTCATAGCAATAGACCAATAGTACTGGTAGTAGGAGTGGTTAACATATGCAATAAATTCCCAAACAAACTCATAATCTCGTGGTCGGATCCATGTACGGTTCTGTATACTTATACAGTTATACGTATATGTTGTGTGCAAAATACTTATATATATATATTCTTCATATAAAAATAATTGAATACAGCTTTTATACATGATTTTAAACATTAAAAAGGTGAAAGTAAGTTAAAACTTAAAAGTGCAAAAAGTAGTTTGTATAAATGCCATTACTTCCTCAATTTCACCACCATTATTATTATGTTATCGATAAAAAAAATTATGCCATTGTTTTGAGATAATAATAATCAGGCTAGCCCAAGAGGCATCTCAGAATTATATGTGCTATTATCATGGGCCTGCAGTTACAGGTGAAGCATCTTTTCGTTTATTTTTCCTTTGTAAGTGTTAGCACTGATGCCGATCTCTGCTTTGTTTTTGCTGAAGTATCCAAAAGAAGTTCTATGGTCTTTAATTTCGAATAAGAATCATATGGTTGAATGATCAATTATATGATATCATTATCAGCCAGGCATTTAGTATGTACAAATGATGCTACATCACCTTCCACAACCCATCAAGTGATTATGTTTATCAATACAGGGCACAACCTATTTCATGGGCTGTGGTGTCCTGACTGTCTCAACAATGTCACTCACTAGCACCATATCTATTTATTGGGTCATTCTATCGTACTTCTTCTTCTTCTTCTTTTTCATTTTTTTTTTCATGTGCCATATCTATCTAATCTTGACCATTCATCCATCACTATCAACTATAGTATATAAGACAATAGCCTATGCTAATGGTTAAGACCAAATAGGTATGGTACATAAACTTTTTAAAAATAATAGTAATATAGTGCACAATAGAATTCTCATTAATTTATTTATGACAAAATTAATATAAACTTCTTGTTATAACAAAACTAATGTAAACTTGTTGCCGACAGAAAGTTATGGTTAAGACAAGAAAATCAGCTAACATTTTTCTTGCCAGGTTAAGCAGATAAGTATGTTAACTTGCCCAGACGAGGTTTGGTTAGCCCAGCCCGATTGATTTTGCTATGTAGACCTATTATGCAAGCCCATTGCCACCTTGGTCAATGCATCATAATGATCATAGGTCACAAAGAGGAAGTATACAAAAAATTTGACTACTGCTGACAGGTTGTTAGTGGTAAAGGTGAGTTTCAATTAGCTCAATTGTTAAAGTCTTTAACGGTTGAATAAAAGATTTGGGTTCAATCTCCACCTACACCAAAAACTGATTGGTGTATTAGTTTAATGATAAAGAGCTATTATTAGGAGTGGACGCAATAGGTTGAAACTATCTCAAAAAAAAAAAAAAAGTTGTTAGTGATAAGTGAAAAAATTATTTTAGTGATGAGCCTATATGAGAACTAGTAAAAACTTGCCAACTAAACTATTGTGAATTTATTTTTTGATCCGTCGGATTGGTCGGCACGAATGACGAGCGTGGCTTAAAATAAGTCAAATGGGCAGGATGTGGACCTTGAAAGATCTGCGGGAAAAGGTCCAAGTCCAATTTGCCAACTTACTAATAAAAGTAAAGGTCAACCTAGATTAAGGTGTGTAGTAAAGAGAATTCTTACCGCTAAGAGCATCTCTAATAGAGTATGCATAGCCAAAATATAGAGAGTATTGCACCAAATCTCTACTGTTCATGCTCCAATCGCTTCTCTATATCCGAAATTTTTTTTGGCTAATGAACAGTAGCCCATCAAGTCTGATGGGCTATTGTTCATTCTTCAAATCCTTTTTTTCTATTATAATAATTAGGTGTTGAATAAAAAAATTTTAGAAGATGTGTAATTGTTAAAAAAAGAATAAATAATGAATGAAGAAATAATATTTAAATGAGATAGAGAATGAGATAAAGAGTATGTTGAAAAGTGTATTTGAAAAAATGGGTAGATAAAGGTAAAAGTCACTGTTCATTCTCCAAACAGTACAAAAATTTGATGATTCTGCTAGAGATGCTCTAAGAGCATTCGTATTAGCTCATGTAATTTTTTTTTCTTTTTTTATATTTATTTTAGCATAAGAATTTATTTTTCTTAATTTGTATATTCACTTTTTAAAACACTTCATATCATATTTATCTATTTTACACAACATTTCATTAAAATATCAAATTTTCTTTAATTTTAATTTTAATTTTTTTTTTCACATACAACAACCACTATCCACTATCTTCTTTTATTCTTGAAATACGTAAAGAACAATTAAAAAATTAAATGTAAAATAAATAAATTCAGTGTAAATTTATATGATTATTGTAGCAATCATGTATTTTTATATAACTTTGCATAACTTAATATATGTAAATTTTGAGCTTGATTGACTAAAATGCAGTGTTTTATTTATTTATTATTTTTTATTATACAAGCATGCCATTGCTCTAAGTGAAGAAATTTGGATGACAATGAATCTCTCCACGTGGTTCCAATCACAAGACATGCATAACCTAGAGGGTTACAACTTACAAGGAACACGACAGGTGAGCTTACGTACACTAAGGAAAAAGCCCGATGGGAGTCCAAACTCCAACGTAATACATAGCAGTCTTTCAGTAAAAACCAGAATCACCTGGCCGAAACTTTAAAAGGAAAACTGAAGAATGCATTGAATCCCCTATCTGACACACTGCCACACCCGTTGTACTGTAAAGTAAGTCATATCTCTTTCTTTTTTTCCCCTTATTGATTTTCCCCTCTCCCCTCTTTAAACAAGTAGAGTTGTGTTAACGGCACCAGTTAACAATACAATTACCGGCAACTTTTTCAACAACTTCTGACAGTTTTTAGCAATTTTTTTAAATTATTTTTTTGGTAATTTTTTGACAATTTCTTTCCTTTTTGAAATGTTAACAAGCACGCACAGTGCTTGTTAACATTTCCCAAACAAGCAACTCTCTACTGCTCGATGCTGTAACTGCACAGCTCGAGGTTGAAACTCTGTTAGATGTGACAATTTATGACAAGCACTTTGCCAATCCTCTATACACTTGCAAGCTATATATATGCATCGAACCAATACAAACAATTGTCTCTTTTTGGATGGAAAAGGACCAATAAAAAACATTACTTCTGCAGACATTAGCATTGACCATGCAACTTCAATTTACAAGAGATAAAAAGGTAAGTCCATGATTGTCAAATTTTGATAGAAGTCCGTGATTGAGCGAAAATTATACGTTGATTGAGAACCAGTTACCTACTGGCCTAGTAATTGGGTAAAAAACTCGGGCAAAAGGAATACTGCATTCAGCAACTGATAAAAACACCCCCGGTTTACCCTTACACAAGGTTAACTGGTTAAATATATTAAATGCCAATTTGCAACCTTAGAGTTTGCTCCTAATTAGCATCTAAATTTTTATAAATTTAGACAAATTAGCATCCAAATGCATATTAACATCAATCACTTGTGCATTTATATAAATTTAGACGTATATTTAGACAAGTACTTCATATAAACACCAAAACAAAAAGGGCAAGGAAAGAACACAGTTCCTTAGAAATCTGGATAGCTATAGCCAAATCATGGTGCATTTCCTCATGGTTCACTTTATCAAGAACAATAAAACACATAATTGATTTTTTTTTTTTTTTTGAAAAAAATCACAAGACATCTCCATAAAATTTGACAAAGTATTAGTTTCCGTTTAGGACAAGCTGAAAATTTCAGCTTATTTGTAATTTCAGTTTATTTTTGCTACTATTCATGAGTTTCACTGCACTTTTTAATACTATTAATGGGTTTTACTGTACTATTCAACTAACTTTTACCTTTATTTACAGTACTTTCAGCAAAAAGTTTTCAGTTTCAGCTAAATAAGTTGTTCCTAAACGGACACTTAGTTGAACATTTGAGTTAGTTCCCTCCAGCATTAGCCATACTATATATTAGGATATACTCAGTATTATAACCATCCATTTGCATGTTAAGAACAAAAATAGTACTCTTGTTTTTCTTTTTGCTTGTTTCTTAACACATTTCCCTTGAACATCCCATGCCATTTTTTTATAAGCCCCTTGAATATACCATATTGTCCCTCTAGGTTTTGGTAATATCCACTAAAGTTTAAGTACAGTTCCTTAGGTAAAGTGCCTTCGGTTAACACTGTTTTTGTTGTATTGGCCAATAAAATCCTATGGCTGAATTTAGTTGGAGAACCTATGGCACTGCATCAAAGGAACTGTACATAGGCTTTGCCCATTCTTTTTTAAGGCATTGATAGGTGTGAATTATTATTTTTTCTCTATAATCGATACATAAGGCATATATTAGAGCAGTTCATCAAGACGACATGTTATGCAATGTAATGAGAAGTGGTCATAATCACCTACATTGCCCATCTCAAGGCAACAAGTCAAACTATTCAAAAAGTTAGAACATATAAAGTCATCTTTATAAATTATAATCATTTTTATTATAACATGAATTTCCACCAAGTGAAGCAAATATTTTATTTATTATAAACATATAAATAAAGAGGCAGAAAAGTGGAAGAACCGCACTAACGATCTACAAGTTCATGAATCTACAACCACAAAAATACTTTTGCTTACAAAATTGGGAAATGAACAGTAGACTTGTAAGTATGTGCACCTGCAAGAAATCATCCAAGCCTTTCTTGCCTAGTCTGGGTAGTGTGGGCCTCTTCAATATGTCGAGTAAGAAGGGAGATTCCATAATGGGAGGCACTTGAGGCAGCATAATAGGATGTCACTGTGAGTTGAGTGAACTTTGGGAGTGCATAACCTACAACAGATTAACAGCCAATTTGATATATATATATATCTAAAATGAAAGCCTCTAAATGAATGTCTACCAAGATACCCAGTGCCTGAGACTCATTTGACAAACCAAGTCTTTACAATCATATATATGAGTAAAACCGAAAAGATATAAGTGACATTAACCCTTTGAAGTTTTAAAACCTAACCGCAAGTCAAACGGAGGATTAACAAGTCAAGTACCAAAATGAACTCCAGCAGCTTCACATGCAACATTGATTATTGAATTCTATACCTCAACAAAGCCTTAAATAGTGGTCCCATAATAGGAAATCTAGGGAATCTTAGTAACTATGAAGCCTAATACTAAAGCTTTGGTGTCCATCCACATCAAGGAAGACATTCTGGTATATTATTAGTACTCAATACTCATTTAGGTCATTAAGTTTTGGGAAATTTTCACTTTAAAGTTTAAGACCTATAGTTTAGGGGTAATCCACTGATCCAAATTAAACCCAGTAGTTTCAAAAGTACCAAATTAAACCCTATTCTTTTGAAAGGTAACAAATTAAACCCTAGTGTCAAAATTGGAGCAACACTGTCAGCAAACATTAAAATCAAAAGTGAGGGAAATGCAGAAAAACCCTCTCTCAAAAGGCCTGCCGATGGACTTCATGCTTGCTGGACCACAGCCACTATGGGAGTGCAGGAAGCAAGAACACAGACTGGCGGATTAAAGAGCCTCTTACATAATATGCTTATGCAATTGCTATTGAAACCTTTTTAAGTCCACCCCTACTGTAGATATAAGTATGTTCGGTCTTTGCTCTTTGGTCCCTCCACCTCCAGGACATTACAAACTGTGTTGGGCTATAAGTCCAACTGAGGAAGGTATAAGTTGATAGGTGTAGGGGCTATTGTGCGGGATTATCAAAGATCTTTCATGGCAGCTTTGGCAAACTTATATCAAAATCAAAGAAGCAAATTTTTTAAAGGGACTTTTGATGCTAACGTTAACGGTGTTAATCTTTTTTATTTTTTGAGAAACGTTAGCAGTGTTAAACTAATTTGACTCTAGGGTTTAATTTGTTCCCTTTCAAAAGTTCAGGGTTTAATTTGGACTATCTTTAAACTATAGGGTTTAAGGTGAAATTTGCCCTTAAGTTTCTTTATTCATTAAAATAACAGAGGTATAAAACTAGCAGTGGGTCTATGTTTATGCCACTGTGCTGCCATTCGACTTGTATGGGTATGTTGGACTTTTTGGATCTGCGAATAAGGGTTTAAATTTATTGCTAAGATTTATTTGATAAAACGGATAGGACTTATTATCATTAGGGAATAATTTTTTACAGGTATTACTGCATCTTAGGCACACTTTTTGAGGAAAGTGGAATCTTTATGCTCAAATGGAAATTTTAAATCACGAGTTGTAGCCTTTATTTCGCTTTGAATTGCAAATTGGGATTGCTGAAGGCTACCAATGATTATAGAAGTAATCACAGCCAAGAAGAAACCCTAACAGATGTTAAATTTTGTTAAGATATGCCTTAAAAACTAGGGGTTTTGAGTATTTTACTAGGATTTTGATTTTTTATTAGGGACTGTATAGTAATCTGATTATTCATGGAATTTAATAGCAATTAAAAATTGCAGAGAGAAACGGTTAGAAGGTTGCAATGTTCGGGCTTCAGTGCTACAAGAAATCAAGAACCAGTAACGTATTCTTTTGGAGTGTGATGTAGTACAAAGGAAGTAAAGTCCTTTTCGATTTGAAAATATGTGGTTAAAGTTTATGGGTTCATTGACATGGTAAAAGGTTGGCGGGATTCTTATCAGTTTCATGGTATGCCAAGTTTCATTTTGTCTAATAAACTCAAGGCAACTAGGCTTAAAGAAGTGGAATGAAACAGATTTTGGCAATATAGTTCGACAAAAGCTTCTCTTCTACTATTGATGGCTTACTAGAAGCCGGAATCCTGGAGGCCTACTATATTTGGTCTATCATTCCTCATTGCTTAATGTGGTGTCTTTGGAGGGAGAGAAATAGTAGATGTTTTGAAGATATTGAGAGATCTATTCCGGACCTCAAGCTACTCTTTTTTAGAACTTTAAGGGATTGGTTGTTTGCTTTGCAAAATCAATCATTCCCTTCTTTTATTGATTTCCTAGACTCTTGCAATTTTTGTATTTGATTTCTTATCCCTTGTTCACTCCCTGTGTACTAGGGTGTTCCTTTTTTATATCAATATAACTTATTACTTATCAAAAAAAAAAAAAAAAAAAAAAGAATTTGATTGTCTAGATGAGACTGAGAGGCTATCACTAGAGAGGGATTTCGAGAAGGAGGAGATTCTTGAGGCACTAAAGGAGGTTGAGAAAGATAAGGCCCCTGGGCCTGATGGGTTTACTATGGCATTCTTCCAAAAATGCTGGAGTGTAGGGGAAAGGGATGTTATGGTTTTCTTTGCAGATTTTCATAGACACGGCGTCTTTGAGAAATCTCTTAATGCCATGTTTCGTTGTTTGATCCTTAAAAAGGTCAATGCTGTCAGTATTAAGGACTTTCGCCCTATTAGTCTTGTGGGCAGCTTGTATAAGCTTTTGGCAAAGGTTTTAGCTCATAGGCTAAGAGGTGTTTTGGATAAGCTCGTTTCTAACTCTTAGAATTCTTTTGTTGGAGGGAGATAGATTCTCGACTCAATCCTTATTGCAAATGAGTGTCTGGACAGTAGAATAAAGAGTGGGATTCCTGGTGCGATTGTCAAGCTAGATATTGAGAAGGCTTACGATCATGTGAACTAGAATGCTCTATTCTACCTTATGGAGAGGATGGGTTTGGGGGAGAGGTGGCGGAGATGGATGAAGGCTTGCATTTCTACAGTTAGGTTCTCAGTTCTTGTTAATGGTTCTCCAACGGGTTTTTTTGGTAGTTCTCGCAGTCTCCGTCAAGGGGATTTTTTTATCTCCACTCTTATTCCTCTTGGTGATGGAGGTTCTTAGCAGGTTGTTGAAGAAGACAGAAGTGGGCGGTTTCTTGAGCGGATTCCAAGCAGGCTCCCATGTGCAAGGGGGTTTGAAAATCTTCCATCTTCTTTTTGTTGATGACACTATCTTATTCTGTGATGCTTCTAGGGAACAATTATTATATGTAAGAATGGTGTTGATTTTCTTTGAAGCTATCACAGGTTTGAAAGTCAATGTTGGTAAGAGAGAGATTGTGCCAGTAGGTGAGATAGGTAATTTACATGCTCTAACTCGTGTGTTATGTTGTAGGGTGGGAAATCTACCTATGACTTACTTGGGAATGCCTCTTGGGGCACATTACAAGGATACCTTGATATGGAATTCAATTCTAGAAAAAATGGAAAGGAGACTTTCTGGGTGGAAACAGTTATATTTGTCTAAGGGTGGCAGACTTACTTTGTTAAAGAGTATTCTTTCGAGCCTTCCTACTTATTTTTTTATCTCTGTTCACTATTCCTCAAGCTGTAGCAGCCAGATTGGAGAAGATACAAAGGAATTTCCTTTGGGGGACTTTTGATGAGGTCTTTAAATATTCTCTAGTCGCATGGGAGAAAGTCTGTTTACCGATGGAGGAAGGTAGTTTGGGGATAAGGAGGGTGGGGTTGTTTAATCAAGCCTTGCTTGGTAAGTGGTTATGGTGCTTTGGGAAAGAAGATCACAGGTTATGGCGTCAGGTTATAACAACCAAATATGGAGTGGATAGTGGGGGTTGGTGTACTAGGGATGTTCGAGGGACCCATGGCTGTGGACTGTGGAAGAATATTAGAGCAGGAGCTGAGAGTTTCTTTAGACAGGTGGAGTATGTTGTGGGGGAAGGCCATTGTATTCGTTTTTGGTATGACCCTTGGAGTGGGCCTATCCCTCTAAAGGATCTCTATCCAGATCTGTTTGCTTGTGCTATTTCTAAAGAAGCTTGGATTTATGATTTGGTTGTTTCTAATTTAGAAGGGGGTAATAGAAGCTAGAATTTAAAGTTCCGTCAAGCTTTTCATGGAAGGGAGGTAGAGAGAGCATGTTCTCTGCTTAAGCATCTTTATTCTAATATGCCAAGGGGTGAGAGAGATGATACGTTGACTTGGAAGTTGAATCGTTTTGGTGTCTTTGATGTTTGCTCTTACTATAATTTGCTAGCTGATCTGGATGGCTCTTCTTCCATCCCTTTTCCCTGGAAGTGCATTTGGAGTACAAAGGTACCTAAAAGGGTGTCTTTCTTTTTATGGATAGCAACTAGGGGTAGTATTCTTACCATTGATAATCTAGTTCTTAGGCGGTTACCACTAGTTAATTGGTGTTGCATGTGCAGGTGTGATGAGGAAACTGTGGATCATCTTCTACTCCATTGTAAGTTTGCTTATGTCTTATGGAGTGAAGTCTTTTTGATATTTTGAATCTAATGGGTGATGCCGAAGAAAGTAGCCTCCCTTCTTTTTGGCTGGTGGAATTGGCCAGGGAAGCATTCCTCTAATATTTGGATATGGTTCCAGCTTGTTTGATGTGGTTAATTTGGTGGAAGCGTAATAATCGTACTTTTGAAGATATTGTGAGATCAATAGATCTTTTGAAGCCTATACTAGTTGGGACCTTATTTAAGTGGGGTAAAATTTGGGGTTTTACACAATGTATTTCCATTTATGAATTTCTTCTTTCTATTCGTATCTCTTCCTGAGGTACTTGTATTCGTTTTAAGTTCTGAGTGTTCACCATTGTGTACATGATGTCCTTTTTATGAAATAAATCTTTGATTACCTATAAAAAAAAAAAAAAAGCTCCTCTTCTGGGCTGTATTAAGTCTATGGATGAGATTGAAGAAGCTAGATCTCTGCTAGATGGTGAAAAACTACAATGTGATCAAGCCAAAGTGGATCTTGAGAGAATTGTGTTGATGGAGGAAATTACTTGGAGACAAAAAACTTGGTTGCTATGGTTGAAAGAAGGGGATAAAATACTATGTTCTTTCATAGACTTGCAAACTCACACCATCTCAATAACACCATAGGGTGGTTAGTCGTGGATGGGAAGGAGATTATTAACCAGGATGCCATTAAGGAGAAGATAGTGAACTTTTATAAGGCCCTATTCTCAAAATCGGGAGTTTGCAGGCCCTTGTTGAATAGGCTTGTTTTTTCAGCTTTCGAGTATGATGTTTCTTACCAGTTGGAAAGGTGTTTATGGAGGATAAGATGTATGAGGTGGTCTCCAAAATTAATGGGGATAAAGCTCCCGGTCCTGGTGGGTTCAAGATGGCTCTTTCCCAATCATGTTGGGGCATTTTAAAGGAAGATGTTATGAAGGTATTTCACTATTTCCATGCACAGGGTTTTTTCATTTTCTTGGTTATCATGGGTGGTTCCATTTTCTTTTTTGTCGAATCCAAAACATTTGAATTCTCGGTGGAGGAGGGAGGTACTTTCTACATGTTACGTATATTTGAAAGAAATAAGGATTCTCTCCGGTCGGTTTTCATGGGAAAAGAGAGTGCTAAACGTTTGCTAACTTATGTTGAGGATCTCATGTCAAATACACCTCCTGAAAACTTTGCTAGAACCTTCAGGGATGGTAATAAGGTTTTTATTTTGCAACTGGGATTCAATGTACATGGAAGCTTTCTTATGATCTCTGAACTTGTTCATGGTCGTCGGAAGGGCCTCATCATTGTACCGGAGGGAAAGCTGGGTAGTGGGTGGATAGGTTTCGGTTTTCACCTACGTAAGGCTATTGCTCCTGAAACTCTTGTCGTCAAACTGCCATCTCAATCTGCCCTGTTCCCGACAGTGCAAAAGTTCAGACAACAAAAATCATTTCTGTCGGCAGCGGTAGACAGTGATCGGAAAAACAATGGTGGAGAACGGTAAAGCTTGCAATGCCCAAAATTCAAAATTCAATCAACTCTTATCAATCAATCAAATCAAGCTTGAGCAGTTAGAAGTCTCTGAAGCAGGATTCGCGCGATAGGGGTGCTGGGCAGGTAAGCATGGTTCCTGAGACTGAATTCACGCTTGAAATAAAGGACGATGCTTTTAATGGTGCTAAATCTCCTTTGTCGCTAGAAGTTTCTTTAAGTCTGGAGCGTGGGCTGACTGGTAAGTGGGAAATTAAGTCCTCCAACATTAAGGAAGTGGGTTGTGTAAGTCCTTCGGGTGTTGGGCCTACACAAGCTATCTTTAGGCCCAATGCACTTGCTGAAGCTTTCCCACTAAACCCACCTCATGTCCACAAATTTAAGCCCAAGCCCACTTTGGTCTGGCAACCCAAAAGAAAAGAACTGACCACCAAGTCTTTCCCGTTGCGAGAGACCCAACCTCCAAGGATGTCTTCGTCGTGTCCATGCGAGAGACCTAACCAATCTTTGTTGTGTCCACCGATAATGCCGTTGATGTCGCCGATGGTCTCCGATGTCGCCGCTACTCATTTTCTCAACCCCGATAAGGTCGATGAAGCCAGGTATGAGTTATCGGCGCTGATTGAATTGAATCAAGTCTTCGATGTAGTCGAGTCTGAGCTTCTCGGCTCCGACGAGTCTATGGAGGCCAGGAATGGCTCGGCATGCACCACAGATAGCGACGAGAGCTTAGTGCGTGACCTCCGACTGATTCTCCAAGAGCATTCCGACAATATAGTCAAGAAATGGGGGAACTCGAAGTAGTGGGTACTTGAATTACGTGATGGGAGGAGGGTTGCGGTTCCGATTCAGATCTCTTTGCCTCGGTCTGAAGCTACAGAGGTTTTGGAAAAGCAAAAACAGTTGGCCTTAGTTCCATTGGAGTCTTCTGACGTTACAAATGTGTCATCGGCTCTTATCAAAGAGGATGAAGTATTGGTGGAGGATGGGGTTTCGGATACCTACTTGGAGGAAGCTGATTAGCCCCTAGCCGTTGATCCAATTGCTTTTTCCCTACCTTTGGCCATGGCAGAGCAGTCATTTGTAGATGTGGAAAGTTTTGTGGGTATGGATACTTTAGGGAGTCAGGAACCTTATTTCGATTGGTTTCATAAGAGATTCAATAATTTTGATAGCTTCCTTGGCACGTCCCTTGAGGGTTTGGAAGATCAAGCAACAAAATTTTTATTGGCTATTGAAGCTGAATTAAATTGGAGGGCTGAGGTGAACAAGAAATCATATGGTTTAAAAGGTTCGGGGGTGAAAGGTTTTAGAGAGTTGAAAGGGTTGTTTAGTTCTATTAATTATGGCTCTACATCTGCTAGGCGAAGTGGTATTAATAGGAATCGGGTTCTTTCTGTTGCTCAATGAATTTGAAGCTTCTTTCCTAGAATGTCAGAGGGCTGAATGAAGTTGACAAGAGGCTTCAGATTCGTAACTTGTTGCGATCCTGGAAGGCTGATATTGTGTTTTTGCAAGAGACCAAACTAGAGTGGATTACTAGAGGTATTGTTCGAAGTATATGGAGTTGCCCATATGTAGATTGGTTGTACTTGGGTTCAGATGGTGCTTCTGGAGGTATTTTATTGATGTGGGATAGACAGGTTGTGGAAAAGGTGGAGGAAGCGGTGGGGCATTTTTCGATTTCATGCAAGTTTAAAAATGTAGGCGACCAATTTGAGTGGGCTTTTACAGGCGTATATGGGCCAAATTTGAACAAAAGGCATAGGCTGATGTGGGAGGAACTAACCGGGCTGATCAGTTGGTGGGATTTGCCTTGGTGCCTCGAAGGGGACTTTAATATAATCTGTTTCCCTTCAGAGCGATTGGGGGCTGCTAGCTTCTCCCGGGCTATGTATGGATTTTCTGACTTTGTTTCTTTGCATGGGTTGATGGATATTCATATGGAAGGGGGTCTTTATACCTGGTCCAATACTTCCTCAGCTTCTCGGCTAGACCAGTTCCTTTTCTCCCCACTTTTGGTAGATCACTTCACTCAGTTCACCCAAAAAATGATGTCTAGAGTACTTTCTGACCATTTTCCTATTTTGTTGGAGGGTGGGAGTCAGCAAAGAGGTAGAATTCCTTTCCGTTTTGAAAATATGTGGTTGAAGGCAGATAATTTTGTCGACAAAGTGAAGAATTGGTGGGCATCCTACTTGTTCCAAGGAACCCCAAGTTTTATTCTAGTTAAGAAGTTGGCTGCCTTGAAGTTGGATTTAAAAAAGTGAAATGAGACTGAGTTTGACAATGTCACTTTTAAGAAACAGGACCTTTGGAGCAAGCTGAATGGTTTGGATGCTAAAGAGGAGACTCATAGATTATCTCCTGAGGAGAAGTTAGAACAAACTAATCTTCGTACAGATATTGAAAAGTTGACTCTTATGGAAGAGATTAGTTGGAGACAAAAGTCTAGGGTGTTGCATTTGAAGGGGACGCCTATACCAGATTCTTTCATAGAATGGCCAATTCTAACAGAAAAAATAATGGTATTGAAAGCCTATTGGTTAATGGTACCTTGTCTTCAGATCAGGGTACAATTGCAGACTACATTACTCATTTCTTCATGAATCTGTACTCTGAGCAGCAGGTTGAGTGACCGTTTCCGAATTCGTTGGTTTTTCCAATGATATCTGGCGAGAATGCGGATTGGTTAGAGAGACCTTTTGAAGAGGCAGAAATTTTTGATGTCATTCAGAGTTTTCATGGTGATAAATCTCCTGGTCCAGATGGCTTCCCAATGGCTTTTTTCCAAGCTTGCTGGGGGATTGTTAAGCCTGATCTTATGGCTGTATTTCATCATTTTTTTGCCAATGGTCAGTTTGAGAAAAGTTTAAACGCAACTTTTATTACTCTCATTCCTAAAAAACATGCTGCAAGTGAGATTAGGGATTTTTGGCCCATTAGTTTGGTTGGGGGGTTTATAAAATTATTGCTAAAGTCTTGGCTAATCATCTCCGCACGATGATGGGGGATATAATCTCAGCATCTTAGAATGCTTTTGTGAGGGATAGACAGATCCTTGACCCTGTTCTTATTGCTAATGAATGTCTTGACAGTAGATTGAAGTCTGGGGTGCCGGGGCTGATTTGTAAGCTGGATGTTGAGAAGGCTTTTGACCATGTAAACTGGAGTTTTCTGCTACAGATGTTAGAAAGAAGTGGATTCTCTGCCAAATGGAGACAATGGATCTTCTTTTGTCTATCTACAGTCCGTTTCTCCATCTTGATTAATGGCTCTCCGTGTGGTTTCTTTGGTAGCACCAGAGGTTTGAGGCAAGGCTATGTTGCACGGACACGGACACGACACGGACACGGACACGAGGATACGGCAATTTTTGAAAAATAAGAACACGACACGGCGGGGACACGACGGTTAAATAATTAATTAAATTTTATATTTAGACATTTTTTAATATTTTTATAGTTTTAATATTCCGAACAGGGGACTCAGCTGATTTTTCATTTTCAGTATTCATTTTAGTAAAATCACTTACAATATTTAACTTTAATAAATAAATAAAATTATAGCAGGACATACAAAAACAAAAATCACTAAATTCATAATAAACATTATAATTTATGAGGCAAAGCAAAAGGCTAGTAAAGATACACAGTAACAGTAACACTGGACAGTGAGACTGTGAGAGTAGGATAAAAAAAAAAAAACGCGTTATAACTTATATAAATGAGTAACAGTACACGCATGATCCATTCACCATCACTAATATCTAAAAGAAAGAAAAAAAAAATAGAGAGAGAAGAGAACTAGAGTTCGGACCTGTTGTCCACGCCGAGAGAGAGAGAGATCGGAAGGGACAGGGGCACAGGGCACGGCGTCGACGTCTATGGAGCTCGCCGATCGGCCCGATCTAGCTTCGGCAGCGGCAGCGGCAGTGGGCAGAGGTCAGAGGGAGGTGGGTTGAGAATGAGAACTTGAGATGCGGGCAGAGGTCAGTCTAATGCCTTCTCATTCTCTAAAATCTTTTTTGTTTTAGGGTATATCACAAAATCAATGGTATTGGACCTGTCTAAATCTGAGATTTTTTTTTTCATCGCTGGCGTGTCGGACTTGTCGGAGCCGTGTCGGAGAAGCGAAAAAAAAAAAAAAAAAGACTCGCCGGACACCGGAATCCGGCGAGTCGTATCCGTACCGGTGTTCGACACCGACACGACGCCAAAAATGGCGTATCCGTGCAACCTAGAGGCAAGGTGATCCGTTGTCTCCTTTGTTGTTTGTTTTGGTGATGGAAGCTATTGGAAGAATGTTGGATAAAACAATTCATGAAGGACGCATGTCAAGATTTAGTGTGGGTAACTTGGAGGGAAGATCCATGGCGGTGTCTCATCTCCTTTTTGCGGATGACACGCTAATTTTTTGTGAGGCTGATTTATAACAGATTTTGATTCTTCGTATAATTCTTATCTGGTTTGAGGCGGTGTCAGGTCTAAAAATTAACCTGGGCAAGTCAGAATTGGTTCTGGTTGGGGTTGTCCATAATTTTGATCTTTTCCTGGTTGTTCTTGGCTGCAAGCAGGGTTCTCTACCAATGAAATATCTAGGTCTTCCTTTGGGTGCTAAATTCAAGAATAAGACTATATGGAATCCAATTCTGGAGAAAATGGAAAGGCGATTGGCGGGTTGGAAACGCTTATATTTATCCAAGGGAGGTAGAGTCACCCTAATCAAAAGCACCCTATCTAATTTACCTACTTATTTTCTATCTTTATTTCCTATTCCTGCTAGTGTGGCTAACCAAATTGAGAGGCTCCAGCGGAATTTCTTATGGGGCAGTTTTGGAGATGATCCTAAAATTCATTTGGTTAAATGGGCTACTGTTTGTGCTCCTATTTCTTCGGGTGGCTTAGGGATAAGGAAGGTAAGGCTTTTCAATGAAGCTTTACTTGGAAAGTGGCTTTGGAGACTTGGGATTGAGGAAGATGCCCTTTGGAGGCAAGTGATAGAGATGAAATATGGATGTATGTGGGGGGGCTGGTGTACCAGATCTGTGAATGGCCCTTATGGTGTTGGTTTATGGAAAAATATCAGTCAGGGATGGCCTTCTTTCTCTCGCCACATTCTGTATGCTATTGGTGATGGGTCTAGAATGAAGTTTTGGCAAGACCGATGGTGTGGAGAGACATCTCTTGCTGTTAGATATCCGGACTTGTTCAGATTTTGCAGGAATAAGGATGCCAGTGTGACTGAGCTTATGATATCCACCAATGGTGTCCTCTTTTGGGATGTGAGATTCTTTAGGGGTGTGCATGCTCGGGATCTTGAGGCTATGTCAGACTTCTTGGAAACCATATATGGTTCTCCTATAAGGGGGCTAGGTGAGGATAAAATGTGTTGGATTCCTAGCAAAGATAAGGGTTTCTTGGTTAGTGATTATTATAGAATTTTAGTTGGCACCACTTTCTATGGTTTTCCTTGGAAAAGTATTTGGAAGTAAAAAATTCCCTCTAGAGTAGCTTTCTTTGTATGGACTGCTGACTTAGGGAAATGCTTGACGATTGATAATTTACGAAAAAGGAAGGTGTGGATTTTGGATTGGTGCTACATGTGTAAGAGAAATGGTGAATCGGTTGACCATCTTTTCCTTCATTGTCCTTTTGCTATGGATCTATGGTCTATGGTTCTGGGTCTATTTGGAGTTACTTGGGTTATGCCACACGCTGTTTTGGGGCTGTTACGGTGTTGGCAAGGCAGCTTCAGTCGTCATCGAAATGGTTATATTTGGTCCATCATTCCTCATTGCTTATTGTGGTGCCTTTGGAGGGAGAGAAATAGTAGATGTTTTGAAAATATTGAGAGATCTATTCCGGAGCTCAAGCTACTCCTTTTTAGAACTTTAAGGGATTGGTTGTTTGCTTTCCAAAATCAATCATTCCCTTCTTTTATTGATTTCCTAGACTCTTGCAATTTTTGTATTTGATTTCTTTTCCCTTGTTCACTCCCTGTGTACTAGGGTGCTCCCTTTTTTTATCAATATATCTTATTACTTATAAAAAAAAACTATTTCCATGCACATGGCACTTTTGAGAAAAGTATCAATGACACTTTCCTCACTCTCATCCCAAAAAAACCCGGGGTGGTGGAGATTAAGGAATTCCGGCCTATTAGTCTCATTACGTGGGTCTATAAGATCCTAGTGAAGGTTTAAAACCGATGAACTTACCCTCTACCCCATTATTATAGGGGGAGGAATCATGTCTTGAGGTTTATTAGGTTTAGATCATCATAGTAACAACTAATTCCCACCCTTAAATAACACAAAATTTCAGTCCTATGTTCAAACCTACCAAATTTAAAAGAAATCAAAATGTCCAGAAATACCAAAACCACCAAAGAAATTGAAACTACATTATCATGCGTAGTATTACATTATAATGACTTGAAATTTCTATTTGGTTAATGATTAAATAGAATAAAAATTAGACCTAACCATAGCTATTTATTAATCAAATAAAGTATCATGGATAACATTTCCTTATTTTATTCTTGATTGTAGTAGGGTTCATAGTTACCAAGATAAAACATTTTCCGTAATCTTTTTTTTTTTTGATAAGTAAGAAGAGAATATTATTAATTTTTTTTGATAAATAAAAGAATGATAGGATAAAAGAAGAGAATATTATTAATAAAAGAAAAGCAAGAGAAACACAAAGAGTTCACGGTAGTAAACAATGGAAAAAAGAAACAACAAGACAAAAACAGCCCCTAATCTATTCTAATAGAAGAAATAAAATCCGTAAGGGTAGAACAATCCGAGAAACCCCAACATCGAGACCAATCAAAGAGGGTCCTCTGGCAAAACTCTAATAACTGAACCACAGTTTTCCCCTCATCCTCAAAAGCCCGCCGATTCCGTTCAGACCAAATAGTCCACATTAAACAGCTTGGGACCAAATCCCAAATATCAGAACTATGCTTCCCAAGCCAATGAAACCAATAGAATAATAAGTCCTCAACTGAACCTGGCATGACCCAATCGATCCCAAACAACCTAAGCATATACATCCACAAAGAATGAGCTATCGGACAAAAAAGTAACAAGTGATCCACAGATTCTACATTACAACAGCACAAATAACATCGATTCGCCAATGGGCGACCACAAAGCATAAGATTATCCAAGGTTAGAATCTGACCATGAGCTGCTGTCCACATAAAAAAAGCCACCCTTTTAGGAACCTTAACTTTCCAAATACCCTTCCAAGGGAAGGTGGAGGGAGCTACATTACAAATCTTATGATAGAAAGACTGAGTATCAAACTTCCCACTGCCATTAAGATCCCAACAAAGCCTGTCACACTCTCCACCCCTAGGGATTCGGGTTTGGATGAAGTGAAGAAGGGAGTAGGAGGCCGCCAACTCCCAATCATTGAATTCCCTCTGAAATCTTAAACTCCACACTCTGTCATTATCACCCACTGAAGGGCTTAACACATCAGAAATACAAGCCTCCTTATTAGCTGAACACAAAAATAACTGAGGATAAAGACTTTTAAGAGGGACATCCCCAGTCCACTTATCATGCCAAAAACGAATACGAGATCCATCCCCCGCCACAACAGAGAAATGCTTAACGAAAGTTTCCCACCCTTCACTAATACTCCGCCATAACCCATAACCATGGGCCCTACTACAAGCTCTAGTGCACCAACCCCCTTTTCCCTTCCCATATTTCATGGCTATGACCCTTTGCCACAGATGAGAGGTTTCATGACCATACCTCCAAAGCCATTTCCCTAAAAGGGCCTGATTAAGCACCAACTTTCGAATTCCTAAACCACCCAACTCACGCAATAAGCAAACCTTTTCCCAAGCCACCAAAGGATATTTAAAACACTCAACTGATGAACCCCACAAGAAGTTCCTTTGAATGCGTTCCAATCTAGTCGCCACAGCTTTGGGGATAGTAAAAAGGGAAAGGTAATAAGTCGAAAGGCTTGAAAGTGTACTCTTCAGCAAGGTGAGTCTACCACCCTTTGACAAATAAAGTCGCTTCCAACCTGAAAGCTTCTTTTCCATCCTCTCTAGGATCAGATTCCAAATGGAGGGTGTTTTATACAAAGTTCCCAACGGCATACCCAAGTCATAGGCAAACTACCCACTCTGCACTGAAGGATATTAGCCAAAGACTGAATGTTACGCACCTCCCCAACAGGGACAATTTCACTTTTCCCCACATTCACCTTCAAACCAGTAAAAACTTGAAAACAAGTCAAAGCTAGCCTAATAGACAGAATCTGCTCTCTAGAGGCATCACAGAAAAGAATGGTATCATTAGCAAATAAAAGATGAGAAACACGGATACCAGTAGAATTAATAGGACCCACATGAAAACCCTGAATGAAACCACCTTCCTCAGTTTTCTTCATGATACGACTTAAGACCTCCATGATCAAAAGAAAAAGGAGGGGAGACAAAGGATCGCCTTGTCTGAGACCTCTAAAGCTACCAAAGAAACCAACAGGAGATCCATTAACTAGAACTGAGAAGCGAACGGTAGAGACACAAGTCTTTAACCATCTCCTCCATCTATCCCCAAATCCCATCCTCTCCATCAGATAAAACAAAGTGTCCCAATTCACATGGTCATAAGCTTTCTCAATATCTAACTTATACACCACCCCCGAGGTGCGACACTTCAGTCTACTGTCTAGACATTCGTTGGCAATAAGCACTGAATCCAAAATCTATCTGCCACCAACAAAAGAATTTTGTGACTCCGAAATAAGATTATCCATCACCCGCCTCAATCTATTAGCTAAAACCTTGGACAAAAGCTTATACACACTGCCTACTAAGCTGATAGGCCTAAAATCTTTAATATTCAAAGCATTATTTTTTTTGGGAATCAGAGATAAAAAAGAAGCATTCAGAGACCGTTCAAACTCTAAGCTCCTATGAAAATGATCAAAGAAAGCTATGACATCTATTTCCACAACACTCTAGCATTTTTGAAAAAAAGCCATAGTGAAACCATCAGGACCTGGGGCTTTATCACCCTCCATCTCTTGAAGAACCTTTACCACTTTCTCCTTAGAAAAGTCCCTCTCTAATTCAAGCCGCTCGTCCTCTTCAATGCTAGTAAACTCTAATCCATCCATAGAAGGGCGCCAAGTATCTGACTCAGTGTACAAACTCTGATAAAAGTGGACCACCTTAGACCGCACCTCTTCCTCATCCTCATAGAGAACACCATCCACCTCTATACCCGAAGATAATTAGTTCTTTTATGGGAGTTTGCAACCCGATGAAAAAAGCGAGTATTATTATCCCCCTCCTTCACAAATAAGAACCGGGACTTTTGTCTCCAAGAAATCTCCTCCAAAGAGGCAAGATGTGCAATCTCTCTTTTAATCTGAGTACGACGAGTTTGATCCTCATGAGAAAGGCCTGACAGGTCCTCCCTAGCATCCAAACCCAACAATTCCGATAAAAGACATTTCTTCCTAAAGGCCAAATCCCCAAATTCCTCCTTATTCCACTTTTTCAAGTCCTCTTTAAGAGCTTTTAATTTACGCCCCAAAATAAAGCTAGGAGAACCCGAAAAGCAATACCCATTCCACCATTGTCGAACCCTCTCTACAAAACCCTCTTCTTTCAACCACATATTCTTGAACTTAAAGGCACTCTGGCCTTTATTAACACTACCCGCCACCACCAACAGAGGGCAATGATCAGAAACTACACGAGGGAGAACCCTTTGAGACACGTTTCCAAAGTGATTCACCCAATCCACCGATGCCAAGGTTCTGTCAATTCTTGACATACAATCTGACCCTGAATCTCTAAACCAAGTAAACGAAGCCCCTTCAAGGGGTAAGTCCACAAGGTAATTAGCCTCAATGAAGTCTGAAAAAGCAAACATAGTCGGACTAAAAGCCTCACAACCAGATCTCTCACTCGGATATCGAATGGTATTAAAATCCCCAAAAACACACCATGCCATATTCCACCTGGAGTGCATCCTTGAGAGTTCTTCCCACAGAGCACCCCGCTGAGAATCCTCATTAGGCCCATACACTCTTGAACAAGCCCATACAAAATCATCTACAACCCCCTTGAATAAAACATTAACAGAAAACCGCCCAACAGCACAATCAACTTTTTCAAAAATTCTCTTGTCCCAAACCAGTAACACCCCCCCTCAGTATTGACTGCATCTAGAACAACCCAATCCAGGAATGGACTACCCTAAAGGCTTCGAACAACAAAAAAGTTTAAAGAAGACAGCTTAGTTTCTTAAAAGCAAACTATATCACACTTCCACTTCTCGAGAAGATTTTTACATACCTCTCGCTTCTGAGGATTATTTAATCCCCTAACATTCCAAGATAGCAGCCATAAACTCATTTAAAACTAGTAATCGCCCCCGAACCTACTGAGAGGTCTCTGTTCCTCCCCTTAGATGCTACCCCATCATAATTAATAGAGGAAAACAAACCTTTGAGTTCCCTAAGCCCTTTCTGCTTAGAGTTCACATTACCATTAGAAGACCCAACACTGACAACATCAACATAGTCTTGTTCGAGAAGACGAAACAGAGCCAGGCATTGATCTTCATGCTTCACAATAGGAAAACCCACAATTCTAAAAAAAAATTTCATCAGACTACAATGGTTGGGTATAGGCCATTGTTATGCGTCATGGGGTTTCTTTTTTGATAGATATGATAAAATTTTAACCTATGACCTTCACTCCACGATGATTACCCTTTATTATCAGGCCAATACATTAGTTGGTTTTTGGTGTAAACGGGGTTCAAACCCCATATCTCTTATTTGCTAACAAAATACTTTACTAGTTGAGCTAACTAGAACCCACGGTTCACAGATTTTCTTTTATTAATAAGTGAGCCTTATTTAGTTTATGGGTCTTTATGTATGGGCTTTGGTTTAATTCAATTAGGGCTTGGTTTACTAGTCAAAGTAGAAGTCCTAGTTCTACTAGGAGAAGTTAAGACTATGGTCTACATAAGTGTCTTATTGTACTCACTGCTCAAATAAGTTAAAGTTTGATCAATAAAATTATTGAGTATTGAGGGACATTGGCCTTAGGGTTCTTTTTCCCTCCTCCTTTTCTCTTCTTTCTTTCTTCTTTTCTTTTCACAGGTACTGTTTACATATTAAAAAAATTCTATTTATATTTATTTTCTTTTGTTTTCAACCATAAATCCAATCTTTTCTCTCTTGAACCCTAAAAAATTACGGGAATTTATCTACATGTGGTTGTGGTGGATTAAGGCTTAGGAGGATTTGTGGATTTTGAAGTTTAAAACCCTTTTTAGAAGAAGGTTTAGAGTTCATTGGAGAAAAGATTGGATTTGTGGTTGAAAAGAGAAGAAGAGAACGTTTATTTTAATATGTGAACAGTGCATGAACAGTATCAGGAAACAGTGTATGAACAGCACCCAAGAAAAGAAAAGGAAGAAGAGAAGAGAAATGGAAAAAAGAGAGCCTTAATGCCAATGTGCCTTGATACTCAATTTTACTAATCAACTCTAACTTGTTTGAGTACAATAAGACTTAAATAGACCATTCTCTTAACTTCTTCCAATACAACTAAGACTTCTACTTTGACTAGTAAACCAAACCATAATTGAATTAAACCAAAGCTCATACATAAAGATCATAATGTAAATAAGACTAATTAATGAGAAGACTAATTCGCTGTAGCATGGCTTTCAAGTTATGGAGTTCTATCTTTAGGATGTTTGGGGTTTAGTGGCTTTTACCAGAGATGGTCCTTGATTTATTATGTGGGTGGCAATGTCATGGACCAAATTCGAATGTCTGGGATCTTATCCCTTTATGTTTGATGTGGACTATATGAAGGGAACGAAATCGGCGTATTTTTGAAGATGTGGAGTACATGTCTTCTCAAATACAAGCATCCTCCATTAGTTCTCTTTATGAGTGGTCTTTTGTATCAAGTCTTACTGATAGTATTTCTATTTACTCCTTCATAGAGTCAACTCATATGTAGATATTACCCCATTGTAATTCTTTAGGCTGCTTCATGTTTCTTTTCACAATGTAGTCTCTTTTCAATAATATTATTTTTACCTATAATATATATATATATATATATAATTAACTACCATGGACACTTATTTTGGGCTTTTCCTTAACCTTAGACTTCCAAAAAAAAGGATATTCTTTCACTAGCCATTCTATGGTTGCGCCATCAACCCTGAAATCTGCAAATCCTACTAAAACCTTAACAACCCACCACTACCACATGTAGACAAACTCCCCCAATTTGTCCTACGTCATTATTACCCTATGAGCAGCCCGGCATCCATCAGACTCACAACCATGTATTCCCTTTGTCTTATATTTTGTTTTTCTAATTTTATAGATGATTGATGCTAGCAAACTGACTCCAATGGACCTTCACCCTTTGTTTTTGCTGAGGTTGTGGGTTCAAGATCCATCAAGTGCGTTGTGTGTGTAACTTAACTAACTAATCAAAGAAAAAACTTACAGCTGATTGATCCCAAGAAGAAGGGAGGAGAAAAACTACAACCCCTAGTATTCCTTTATCTTAAAATATATTTATCTTATTTAAATTTTCTTTGAGAAGTTATTTATATTGGCTTTGCATTGACAGCTTCAATTTTGTTAAACATGAATCCCATACCTGCTAAAAGGCATACCTTTCAATTCCCTTTAAATAAGCCTTATCAATTTCACCAGTCAAAGCATCCAATACAAGATATGATTGAAAATACTTCATTTTGAACTCACATTCTATAAGCATATACTGCATGCCAAAGTCTCACTGGGAGGTATTCAAACAAAACTCCTTAAGATCCATCATCCATGACCCACCCCCTCAAAGATACAAGTACCATTTTCCATCAATTTTATGAAATAGTATCCCAAAATCCATTGCAAAGTTAGATAAAATTTTTATGGATTAGTAACTCACATTCTTTTATGGAATAGTCTCCCAAAATCCATCAAATTTTCACAGATTAGGTTGCAGCTTAACCTAACAAACACATGTGACAATATTCCTAGATGGAACATGTTCCCAAAACCCGCAATTGCAAAGTTAGATCATCAAGCATTAGCAGATAAAGGATCAATTAAGCAAGTGAGTCAGATTGTATGACACATCAAACTTAAGGCAATCTGAAAGCCCTTTTCTAAGAATAGAACTGAAAAATCACCCTTTTTTTTTTTGGCTAGATAAATCACCCCACTTTAAACATAGTGAATGAAGGGAAAAGTCCTTACCTCCAAATGCAGCGCTGGTACCAGAAAAGAGTAGCAATGGAGGAAGCTGTGAAAAAAGAAGACAATGGATCACGTCATGCAAGTTAACAGACAAATCTTCGGCAATTAATGGAAGAACAGGAAGGTCAATTTACATTCAAAGAATTATAAAATCACAAAAGAAGTATATAAGATCTACCCCAACTAGGAAAGGAAGCCACTTCGGTCCCTTCACACGATTTTGAAGGTATGGGATCCCTGCAATTGAAAAAACACTAAGCAATTTCTATACATTAACTTTAAAAAAAAAAAAAAAAAAGTAAAACACAAAGGAACACAAATTTACCTGTATTGAAACCATGAACTGCACTAAGCATTGCACCAATACCTGTCCCCGCCTATTTAAACGAAAACAGCAGAAAGAGTTAAAACGGTAAAATCACTTGTACAACTATACTCATTAACAATATCATATAATTAAGCAGTCGGGTCATTAACGGTTTCGGTCCATACAAGAGCCAGAACTCAGCATTAACAAACTAAAACTAATGTTCTTGCTCCACCTTTAAAACCATATACATCATATTCCATCAAGTTTACCGCTACCCGAATCGTTTAACACACTTTTAAGAGAGCTCCATTAATAATATAAATAAATTACATGAGCATAGATCTAAAATCCAATTAATATAATGAAATTCAATTCAGAATTCTACATAAGCAGCAACTAAAGTGTTGTGGAAAATGAGAGAAGCGGAGAAGAAACTGACCACAGCAGTGGCGTCGTGTAGGACGGAAGTGATAGTCCATTCACCTCCAGCCTGAATCATCATCATCAATCAAAAAGCAGTATTATGAAAGAGTAAATTGATCAAACAGGTAATGTGCATTGTAAAAGAAAAGGGAGAGAGAATGATTACGGAGTTAGGGTTTAAGAGGGAAAGACAGCGAGGGCAGCGTGGGGATCCGAGGCCAGGGTTTATGGTTGGATCGTGATGATACATATTGCCACTCCTCAGCTTCTCTTCGTACACCTCTCTCGTCCCCATCTTTTTCTACTTTTCCCAACTCCTCGCGCACAAACTCACAGTCGCTGTTTCTCTCTCTCTCTTCAGTTTTATTAAACCCTTTAAAACTCTCTGCCTCGCGATTTTATTTTTGTGTGCTTTTACCTTTTGGGTTCCTTTACTTTTTTAAAAAAATCGGAGAAAATCTATTTTTATTTTTTATTAAAAAAATAAAAAGTGTTCCGCCTATAATATTTTCGTAACAAATTTTAAGTAGTACATTGTTACTTACTGCGACTAGTATGTAATAAAGTAATTTTAGTGGTGAAATCAGATTAAAACCAATAACAAATTATCATGTAGGATTTGTTGTAAATATAATATTTCTCTAAAAAGATAAATATTTCATATTTGTATATCATTATTCATTAAGTCTTATAGGGACACAACAAAAAAATCATAAAAATTTCAAAAGATTCTCAGATTAGTCTACCACCTTACTCATGGCCATTAGAAAAGAATTTATAGCTTGTGGTAAGTCCATGGGTTAGGTAGTAGCTTAATTTGAAAATGTTGTAAATTTTTGTTGTATCCATAGATATCATTATTATAAGGGAAATGCTAACCAATGCCCTAAGGGCATTAGTTTAATAACTATTTTTAGAAATATTTTTATTGAGAGAATGATAAAACAATAAATGTTGTTGACAGTTTTTTATATTTCTCATGAAAGTGATGTCAAAATTTTCCTATTATGATTTATCAACAATTACCCTAAGAGTATCCGTTAACATAACCCTTATTATAAATTGAGTTTAACACTAACCACATAACTAGAAATAGGAGGGGATCCAATTTTGCTATTTATGTCTTGACACCAATTACTTTGCCAAACATGGGTTTACGAGTACGTTAGGTGTGGTCTTTTTGAATAATACTAGAATTACAACTTTTGTCACGATTTTTGTCACAACTTACTCATGTAGCAAGTCGTAAGTGGTGGAGTTGTTGACCCATTTGGACCCATTACTTTTACTCTACTACTCAAGACTGACAACATAAGCAAATCTTAACATAAAGTATGATAAAAGTTATAGTTTTAGTATTACTTAGTCATCCTCTGCTTACGCAAGGTAAAGAGATTGAGTACCTACGACTAGCAAGGTGGGCCATTAAAAATCAAGTCTTGAGGAGCAAGTGTCGTTGTACCCTCCTAGAATGGTGGTGATTTATTGATGAATTTGCGATGTGAGTCATTTCTTTATCCTTTATCTAAATTTACTCGTCTTTTTTGCTAATTCTTTGGAGTTTGGATTAATCTTTCATGTCACGTGTCAGATGAAGACAAATCCTTGGAAGGATATGATGATACTGGCTGATAGAGCTTGCTCTTCTCTTTGTTTGGAACCAGATGATGTTCGAGAGTCCCTAAGGTGATATTGGTATCTAGGTGAATTGGGGGCGCTTGATGAATTTGGGGTCTTTGAATTGAAACCTTCTATTTATTTAAAAATAATTTTTTTTATAAAAATTAATATTATTTATACTCTATTATCTTGTTTTAGATATAAAATTACTAATTAACCACGTAAATTTTTTTTAGAAAGTCTATAGACACAAAAAATTTGATAAAACTTTTCACACCTATTGATATGACAGATTAATAGTAGTAAATAAAAATGTGATGTCAGAAGTAAACTTAGATAAAAACTAGTAAAAGTTTGTCAACTTAACTATTGTGAAACTTTTTTTTGTATTGCTTTTTTTTTAGAAGTGCTATATTACAATATTTTTATAACAAATCTTAGGTGTTAAGTAGTTATTAGTTCTAATTTGAACCCATAATTGAAATTACTTTTGTACCAGCCAATAACAACCTGACACTTTAAATTTGCTGTGAAAAATGTAATGGACCGAGCATTTCTCTCTCTATTTTTTTCTTGTTTTTCTTGATACAAAAATATTATTTTATTTATTGGCTAATATTTGGGTTTAATTAATACTATTACAATTAAATAAATAACCCTATTGATTAAAATTTAGGAACATTTTTCTACTTGGGGGCCTTAGGTGACCACCTCATTCATCTATAGCATAGAGCCGGCCCTGGCAGAACAAGTAGGGAATTGGGTAAATGGAGGAACAACTAAACGACCAATATCAGCCTAGGGGTATTAGTATTATTGTTCAGTGCAAGTCTGGGGATTATGAAGAGTTTAAGAGGGTCAACTTTAAGGTCGTTTAGCTGCTCCACCAAAAGGAGAGAGGTACAAGTTTTTTAAATTCATTTTTCACATTTTGAATTCCTTGTTGTCGATTCATTTGTGTAAATTCTCCCTTTTATTCATTTAGGAGGCAGGAGGGTGTTGGCCTAAGCGGTTCATCAGGACAACCTAAGGTGTTGGAGTCAGAGGCGTCTGGTGATTGGAATTCGGAAGTTGAGGTTGGACAAGTGAAACTTAGAGGTAAAGAGTGAAGCATGCTACGAGTGCTAAATTCTACAAAGTCCAAGCTAAAGAAGACTCAAGACAAGATAGATGAAGATTAAAAATTTTGACTATCTTAAATTCTTTTAGAAATATTATGGCATCTTGTATAAATTTTTATTAACATCCTTTCCAGTTTGAGAACTATTTCGCAAAAACCTTTTTGAAGTTTTGAAAAAATATTTTTTTTTATCTAGTTATTCATTGAAAATGTCACGTTTGGTTTAGAATCACCATTTTTTTTTAAAAAATATTCTACTAAATTACATTGATATTTTTGTCGTTTAAAAGTCTTTCGAGGTTTAGAACATGAATGATAATCAACACTCATGTTCCTATGTTGAGGTGCATGTCAATGCACCTATGTTCAATTTTCTTTTTGATGATTCTTTTTTATATATGTGTATAAAAAAAAAAGAAGGCAAAAATACAATGTTGGTTCCTGAAGTTTGTCTATTGTGCGTTTTTGGTCTCTTAAGTTTTGAGTGAGTGTTAGGGCATTCACATTGGTCGAGCCATAATTTTAGCTATTTGACTCCATCAAAAGCTACGCTATCTATTATAACTTTTCACTTTACAAAACACCCAACATTAGTGGTTTTATTTTAGCTTTCAACACAATAAAATAACATAAATAACACAATAAAATAATATATCATTCAACAACCAAAACACAACCACAACCATCGTTAAAGCCATTGAAACCACCACATAGCCGCAATACCACCACTATGACCAAAACCCATCAAGAACCAATGAAGAAGAACAAAAAAAAAAAAGAGTAGAAACATGAGCAAAAACTAGATCAGAAAAACCAGAAAAAAGAGCAAAAATATGAGCAACCCAGATTGAAACCAACAGATCAAGAACAACCAGCCTGAAACGTAGAGAGAGGCCGAAACCCACGCCCGAAACACAAACCCGAAACGCAAACAAAACCTGAAACCCAGCCCGAAATCATGCTGAAACACAAACACAAACACAAACGCCGAAACCCATAGCGAAACAGAAACATAGCCCAAAACCCAGCCCAAAATCCACTCTAAAATGCAAACACAAACGCCGAAACCCATACCGAAATAGAAACACAAACGTCGAAAATGGGTCAGCGATGAAGGCTTGGGACTTGGGGCTTGGGTTGGCGGCAAGTCTATAATGGGAAGAGAAAAAAAAAAAAAGAAAGAGAAAAAAAGAAAAGAAAGAAACATTATTTTAATTGGTGGTTTAATAAAATATCTTTTTTTGCTTTAGCTTCTTACTATAATGCATAACTATAGATGACTGTGCACTGTAGCTCAAGAGCTAAAATTTTTAAGTTTACCTCCACCATTGCAGCTTACTTTTTAGAATTGGTGGTGCTAAAAATAGCAATATGGCTTTTTAGCACTGATGATGCCGAAAAATCGTCAGTAAGCCACATGGTCCTTACGTGCTCCTGACAAGAACCTGCATAATGCAAAAGCTGAAGACCTTAAGAGAAGTACCAGTATGGTACTGGCCAAATACCCTCCGATGGTCAAGTTAGAGAAATCTCTTGTTTACAACTCTAAAGTACTAGAGCGGGGTCAATTATGCGTATCTTGGTTTGTGAGGGTATTGGGGCTTTTATAGTAGTAGAGGATTGACATCTTTTAGAAGTCTTTTCCTTATAGGAGTCCTCATGAGCGTATTTTGCGGGATCCTTTCCTTATAGGGATCCTTTTGAGTAGCACCAAACGTGGAGAGCAAGACATTCCCTTATATACGAAATCGTGGGTAACAAGCAAACCCGTATCAAGGTCGTCAGCTTACCCTAGTCACCCCAGCTCTAGTGGTGTCAGCTTAATGCCGTCAGCTTATTAACGGCGTCAGTCCTTAAGCGTGCCTCGCAGACTCCCTTCAGCGTTCCTATTAGATCTTCGTTTGCTGACCTCTGCCAATGGAAGCTAGTGGTATTGCTTGTAACCGTCAGCCTATGCCTGACGGCTCTAAGTACTATTTTTATCCTTATCAGAGGCAAGCGTGGGGCGCAAGATATTTCCTTATACGCGCATGAGTGGAGACCAAGCAAGGCCACATCAAGGTCGTCAGCTTCGCCTACTACCCCGTCAGGGTCATCAGCTTCGCCTACTCCCTCGTCGGGGTCGTCAGCTTTGCCTACTCCCTTATCGAGGTCGTTAGAGATTCATATATCCCCTTCAGCTTATTCTCTTCAGCTTACTATCTTCAGCTTATTGTGCCTAAGATGCAGCCGTCAGGTATGGGGTGGAGCTGTAGACTTTACAACAAGGTTGTCTCTCATGAGTGAAGTTGTCAACCTTGTTATGCCCGTCACCTTTTGTTTCGTCATGGGTTAATTACAAAATTACCCTTATCAGCTACCTCCCACTCCATAGCCTCATCAGCTTTAATTGATGGGTTATGGAGTTAACGTTGTGGAAGGGTCATTTATGTGTGATGCCTCAAGATATGTTTTCGCAAGTTTAGAGATGCACCCGTCTATTTAGTTATAGATCCATCTGTTTGTTGTGGTCTGTAACCTTATCTTGACAGGATGAACTTGCTTATGGACTTAATCATGGATCCGTTTGCTTAGTTAGGTCCGTCCACTTATTGTGGATTCGTCCATTGTTTTGTGGACTTTATTTTATTTACCCATCTTCGTGGGATGAACCAAATCACGAACTTGTCTGTGTTTAGGTCCGTCCATTTGTGGTGGATCAGTCCACTGTCTTGTGGACTTTGTAATGAGGTCGCTCATTTTGTGGATTTAGTAATAATCTCGTCCATTTTTATGGGGTCGTCCACTTTGTGGACTTAGGCTCGTCTACTTCGTAGACTTGGTAATGTGCTCATCCACTTTGTGAACATAGGCTGGTTTGCTTTGTAAGCTTGGTAATGGTTTTTGTCCAACTTTTGGACTTATATTAAACTCGTCTACTTTGTAGGCTTTGGTGATATGCCCGTCCACTTCGTGGTCTTAGGCTCGTCTACTTTGTAGACTTGGTAATAAGTTCGTCCACTTTGTGGACTTAGCAGTAGACTCGTCCACTTTGTGGACTTAGTAATAAATTCGTCCACTTTGTGGACTTAGTAGTAGGCTCGTCCACTTTGTTGGTCGTCACCTCTCGGTGGTGCCTAGGAGCAAGTCTTCATACTTGTCAGCTTTGCTGATCGTCACCTTTTAAGGGTGCTTAGGAGTAAGTCCTCTTACTCTTCAGCTTTGCTAGTCATCACCTTTTAGTGGTGTTTAAAGGTAAGTCTTTTTACTCTTCAGTTTTGCTGGTCGTCACCTTTTGGTGGTACTTAGGAGTAAGTCTTTTTACTCTTCAGCTTTGTTGGTCGTCACCTTTTGGTGGTACTTAGGAGTAAGTCTTTTTACTCTTCAGCTTTGCTGGTCATCACCTTTTAAGGGTGCTTAGGAGTAAGTCCTCTTACTCTTCAGCTTTGCTGGTCATCACCTTTTAGTGGTGTTTAGGAGTAAGTCTTTTTACTCTTCAGCTTAGCTGGTCGTCACCTTTTGGTAGTACTTAAGAGTAAGTCTTTTTACTCTTCAGCTTTGTTGGTCTTCACCTTTTGGTGGTCTGTCCACCTGTAGGCGACTTAATATTTAGACCATCTACCCGTAGGCGACTTTGGTCGTCTGTCCACCCGTAGGCGACTTAGCGATTAGATCGTCCACCCATAGGCGACTTTGGTCATGCGTCTACCCGTAGGTGACTTAACGTAGTGACCGTCCACCCGTAGGCGACTTTGGCCATGTATCTACCCGTAGGTAACTTAGCGTAGTGACCGTCCACCCGTAGGCGACTTTGGCCATGTCTGAATAGACTCCTCTTATTATAATAAACCATGCATTCATAGAAAAAGTAGTTCTTAAAAGGAAAGCGAAGACCTGCCCTTTGGGCCTTAAAAGAGTTTATTGTAGCAAAAACTAAAGTAAATAGAAAAACTGAGGAGTATAGCTAAAATTCACTAAGGTAAACTAGAAATAAAGAGGTGCTGCTCTTCATGCCATCCTTTTTACTGGTAGTACTTCCATAGGTGCTTGGTGTTCCACGAGTGGTGTAGCTTCTGTCCGTCCAGCGTCTCCAGTTCTTGCCATCTTCCGCCCTCTGTCCTGTTGCGTATCCTCCTGCCTTTCTCTCTTCTCTCGAGTTGGAAGCGCGTCTTTAGCATTCATGTACTTGGTTGCCCTGTAAAACACGTCCGACATAGTCTTCGGGTCGTTCTTATATAGTGAAAATAGGAACTTACGCTTCCGCAGCCCATTTATGAAAGCGGCTACAAGTATCTTGTCGTCAGCTTCATCGATTGAAAACGTCTCTTTGTTAAAGCGTGCTATGTAAGACCTTAGCGTCTCATCTTCCCGCTGCTTGATGCTTATCAAGCATGCTGTAGACTTCTTATACCTGTGTCCCCCGATGAAGTGCGAAGCAAACTGGGCGCTTAGCTCCTTGAAAGTACTGATGGAATTAGGCGTCAGCCTGCTAAACCATATCTTTGCGGGACCCTTTAGCGAGGTGGGGAAAGCTCTGCACATGATCTCGTTGGGTACCCCTTGAAGGTGCATCAGGTCTTGAAGGACTCCAAATGATCTAGAGGGTCTTTGTTTCAGTCGTAGTTTTCCACTTGCGGCATATGGAACTTTGGTGGAAGGGGGAAGGAATTAACGGATGCGGTGAATGGCGAGTTGGTTTGGTGGACCAGATCATCAAGGTCGCTGGACACCCGTCCTTTGAGGGCGTTCATCATGACGTCCATCTGTTCCTTCATCGCCTTCATCTCCACGACAATGTGGAGTGGAGCCATATCAGTGACGGATGGACGACTCATATCTTGTCGCTCTGGTTTGCTTGGGCATTACTACATTTCGGCCCCTCTTGGTCTCTTTGCTCGGCACTAGTACTTTCTTGATTTTCCTCTTGGGTACCCATAGCGGCGTTCTTCTGCCGTAACTGTTCTTCAAGGTCTTGATTCTGTTTGGTGAGACGTTCCACTGCTGCCATGAGGGTTTGGACCTGCCTCTCTAGGGCAATGGGTCGCGGCTCGTCTCCCTGAATGTTGTTGGTAGTTGCCATCGAGCGAGTAAGTACCATGCAACTCTTTGTCCGGGAAGTGATAGGCTAAAGTGCGCTTTGTTCCCACAGACGGCGCCAACTGATGATGCCGAAAAATCGTCAGTAAGCCACACGGTCCTTACATGCTCCTCACAAGAACCTGCACGACGCAAAAGCTGAAGACCTTAAGAGGAGTACCGATATGGTACCGGCCAAATACCCTCCGATGGTCAAGTTAGAGAAATCTCTTGTTTACAACTCTAAAGTACTAGAGTGGGGTTAATTATGCGTACCTTAGTTTGTGAGGGTATTGGGGCTTTTATAGTAGTAGAGGATTGACATCTTTTAGAAGTCTTTTCCTCATAGGAGTCCTCATGAGCGTATTTTGCGGGATCCTTTCCTTATAGGGATCTTTTTGAGTAGCACCAAACGTGGAGAGCAAGACATTCCCTTATATATGAAATCATGGGTAACAAGCAAACCCGTATTAAGGTTGTCAGCTTACCCTATTCACCCCAGCTCTAGTGGTGTCAGCTTATTAACGACGTCAATCCTTAAGCGTGCCTCGCGGACTCCCTTCAGCGTTCCTATTAGATCTTCATTTGCTGACCTTTGCCAATGGAAGCTGGTGGTATTGCTTGTAACCGTCAGCCTATGCTTGACGGCTCTAAGTACTATTTTTATCCTTATCAGAGGTAAGCGTGGGGCGCAAGGTATTTCCTTATACACGCATGAGTGGAGACCAAGCAAGGCCACATCAGGGTCGTCAGCTTCGCCTACTACCTCGTCAGGGTCGTCAGCTTTGCCTACTCCCTCGTTGGGGTCGTCAGCTTTGCCTACTCCCTTATCGGGGTCGTCAGAGATTCATATATCCCCTTCAGCTTATTCTCTTCAGCTTACTGTCTTTAGCTTACTATCTTTAGCTTATTGTGCCCAAGATGCAGCCGTTAAGTATGGGGTAGAGCTGTAGACTTTACAACAAGGTTGTCTCTCATGAGTGAAGTTGTCAACTTTGTTATGTCATTCGCCTTTTGTTTCGTCATGGGTTAATTACAAAATTACCCTTATCAAGCACCACCAATAATAATGCTCTTATTAGTTCCTAAAGTTTAAAAAATAAGCATTGTTGGTCCCAAATTCTTGCTTATGTGTCTAAGGGAACATTGACATGACACTTATTTTTTTCCATGCGGCAACTTATTTTGTTTAAAGCAAAAAAAAAAAAAAAAAAAAAAAAAATTACACTCATTAATCTAACTTGTTCCAATTTGCATCCTAATTATTCACCGGTCTCAAGAAGCTTGGCAACGTCTTGGCGCATTGTTTTATCTAAATCTCTCTTATGTTCGTCAATTTCATAATGGTTTTACCATTCATCAATTTTAAACCACATATTATTCAAACAATTCACAATCCCTTGGTCTAATCTGGTAGCATACAATGGAAACTCTTAATTAATAATTATATTATGATTTATGCCCAATACTTGTAAATAGTAACATAAAAAAAAAAAGGGTTTTGAAATCAATCTAAGAGAGAAAAACCATATGGCAGTCTTATAGCCCCTTGTTGAAAAACAAATACCAATTGAATACCAAATGGAATATACGACTTGGAAATGAAAAACAGTAAGGAAAATACCAGATAAATTCAAAGAAAGCATATCCACTGAGACCTTTGTGGATTTGACAGCACGTTTCCGCTCCAGTGTGCATTCCATCTCAATCAGTATGATTTCATTTTGAGAAAGTAGTCAACTACCAAGGTCTTCCGAATTTGGGTTTAAATTGGGAAAAAGAAGTGAGTTTAGATTTTAATCACATGTGTGATTTTTTAATAAAAAATAAGTTGCTACAGAGGAAAAAAATAAGTGTCATGTCAATGTTCCGTTAGATACATAAGCAAGAATTTAACGGAAGTTAATGGAAGGACCAATAATGCTCATTTTTTAAACTTCAGGGACTAACAACGCTCACTCAAAATTTAAGGGATCAAAAGCGCACAATATTCAAATTTTAGGGACCAACATTGTATTTTCGCTTAAAAAAAATCTCTTGTAACTTAATATACACCAAACCTAGAAAATTGCAACCCTTACAATTTGTTTTGACACAAGAATTTAGTCAACAATCTAAATCCTAACACAGTTGTTCAAAGTGGAAGTTTTTATGCATTATACCAACTTTCTATTATTGATATATTGGGGTTTTCTGTTAGGGCAAACACTTTGCAACAAAAGCTTGTCTATTATCCAATGCTTCAAGAGAATAAAAAAGAATTTTGAAATCATTAAATTTATAACATGATTTTAGTTAAATTTTGAAATCATTGTTTTCAAGACATGATTTTAGTTAAATTTTGAACTCGTTGTTTTCAAGACATGATTTTAGATAAGTTTTGAACTCATTGTTTTCAAGACACGATTTTACTATTTCAAATTTATATTTGAAATCGTTTTTGAACACAAGATTTCCAAGTGATGTGTGTAAAGTGTGTGCACGATTGGGCTGAGCCCATGATGCAATTACTTTTGCGTGTCACATGCTCATGCATTCTCCATACATACGTATTTTTTTACAAATTCTTAATATTGTGAATTGTTTTGGGACTTTTCTGATTGTCTCTTATTCTTTCTCCCTCTACTGTTGGTTACGTTAGTAGTGTCTATGGCACTGAAACGTAAATCCACTCCGTCCCGGAACCCTCTCCGTTCCAGGACATCCTCTTCGTCTTCAGATTCTGCCCCTTATCTCTTCGATTCCGTGATGATGATGCCCACAAGGCATTCTCGAAGAACTTTTCTAAACGAGGTGTTCATTCAAAACGCCAAGTTATTCTGGCAGACTTTGCCGACACTTGAACACAAGATTTCCAAGTGATGTGTGTAAAGTGTGTGCACTTCATTGTGTGCAACAAAAATTCTATATATCCTAAAATATAAGCTCTATTTGTCTCAAAGTAATATTTTCTACATTTTCTAGTATTTTGTGTCTTTGAAAATCTTCATCAACATATAATCTTTGAGCAATGTTATATATACAAAAAAATTTATAATAATTGAGTTGGCAAAAGCTTGTATTGGTTCTCATCTAGACTTACCACTAACATCACTTTTTTTACCTACCACTAATAATCAGCCACATCATGCCAAATGTTTTGTATCTATAAATTTTCTCAAAATCTTTTCTAGAAGCAATATATAAAAGTTATATGAAATTTTTTACCCTTTACACCTTACACGACCTTTTTTCCCCTTCTTTTGATTGGATTTGAATCAAGTTCTCCTCTTTAAAGAGATCGATGATATCAGAAAATATAATGACTACAAGATTTTTTACAATAACTTCCCTTATAGATAGAACATTACCACACAAAAAACCCTCTTAATTATCACTCTAACAATGACTATTTTTTTGTGATAGATTCGATAGAATTTCAACCTATGGCGTTTGCTCCATAATGATTGCTCATTATCATTAGGCCAAGATATCAATCAATTTTTTGTGTAAACAGGTTTTGATCTTCAAATCTATTATTCAATGATAAGAGACTTTACATGTAGAATTAATTATAGACAAATCTTGCACTTTAACATGATTTTCAAAAGCATTGTGTCAAGTTGCCCCCATCCAAAGTTATTTGGGAAAATAGCCCTCATCATAAACTTGATTTTCAAGAACTCAACTCTTAAAGAGTTGTGTTTTATGTCACATTCGCGGAAATGATTGCAAATGATGTTGCGTTTTTTAAATTTTGTGCCCAGTTGGAACTTGACTTTTAAAAAGTTGAGTTCATTTTGAGATTGCTTTATAGGTTTAGAATCTCACACTCTCATGTCAACGTTTATTTCCATCTCTACCAAAAATTTAAGGACAAAGTTTAACTACAAAATTGGTTGTTGCCTTATACTACAACATTACTCAATATCTTTTTATTGGAGGTGAATTTTGACAAATCCACCATTGGATTACATCTTCTTTTTATATCCTCTATCCTCACAAAATTTCTAGAAAATTAAAGATCAATAGCTACATCATCAATAAATTGTTTAAATTTCAAGTATATTTGTAGTTTAAAACTTTGCATAAAATTTTAGCTTATAGAATATATAGTAAATAATATCTAATTGACACAAAATTTGACATGTGTATTAAGAGCATAAATAACATGCAATTCAACGGTTCGATTTTCAAAATATATAGTAATGTATATTTTATTAAGTAAGGTTGTAGCCTTAGGAAAAACTTTGTCCAAAATTCAACATCCTTCTCTCTCACTCTTGCTAGATACATAACACTTTCTCACTCTCGTCAGTCTCATTTAAAAATCATTGTCGTCTTTCTCAACCTCTCTATGTTTTTCATTATTTGAAGGTTTTCAAACCCGGTACAGTCTCACGAATTATTTAGCAAAAAATAATTGTTAAGGTGTTGTTGCTTTGTACTATTTTGTTGAGAGGTTGGTGAGCTTGTTGGAGACTAAAAAAAGGGGGTTAAACTAACCAAAATTTAGAAAAATGAGATTTGTTGAGATCATTGGAAATTCTCTTAATACTTTTTTGTGAATATCAAAGAATTTTATTGATCTTCTAAATCATATATATATATATATATATATATGTAGACACTCAATTTTGCACTCATGATTTAATCAAGGAGAATGACATGAATGACCATCTATGTACCCCAAAAAATCATGATTGCATTACATGCATCAATTTGTTCTTATATTACATGCATAAATTTGTCTTTGCATTACATGCATTAATTCATTCATTGCATATCATAAAAATGATCTTGAGATTCTAACGATCATAATGGTGTGTTCGGTTTCCAAATCGGACCACCGGATTGAAAGATATCGCATGATCAAGTTGCATGGTCTTGCATGATATAGTTGTTTGTTTGTTTATTTATGTTTGATGGGATGTCGTATAATATTTTGGTGTATGATAATTTGTTGTTTGTTTTGTTTGTTAAAATCTTTCCCTAACTGTCATAGTGTGTGTCATCCAAACAACAATGTATGCACCCATTTTCAACAATTTTGTGGTGGTAGTAATCATGGATCACCGGCCTTCATTAGATTCAGGTGCCCAGTGGCGAACTCACCAACTCATAGCCTAAAGTCACTGGATCATTTCCTGTTGACTGTAAGGGACAAACCACGTCGTTTGGACCAACGCAATGTTCATTACATTACAAGTTGGGAGGAGTAACATCCTAGCTATGGGAAACAATGAAACAACAAACCCACCCTACAACATAATGACTTAGAACCTACCCTTAGGCCAATCCCGGTTAAAATTGCATTGCATGTTGTGTGTGTTTGTTTTGGTTGATTGATGGATGTGGATGGGGTCTTAGCTTTGATTAACCCGACCAAGCCTGTCATTAGGGGAGAATCTGGTCAAGATCTGAAGGAAGGCTACAAAGAGAACCTAAGCTCGACACTCAAGCCAGTAGCTCCAGTTCCAAGCCCGTCACTCCGATCACAATACTGGAGCCTTCAAGCATAGAAGAAACTCCACTGCTGCAACATCACAACGCCATCTTTGACCTCCAAGATAGTTCAATCCACAAGAAGTTTGAAGCTCCTAGCAATATGGCAGAAGAAGGAGAACACCCAAACACAGAGGAACCCATGAACACCAAAGAGCTACTCAACACCATGGTAGCTTTTCAGATTCAACTGAGGGAAGATATGAACTGTATGATGCAATAGTTTCAAAATTCGAAGAGTAATCAAGTGGAGGACAAGATTGATCATGATCCACTAGCTGTAGAGAGTGAGAAGAAGATCAATGAGAGGGTAAATAAAATGGAGGAGATGATTAGAAGAGCCTGTAAGATGGAGGAACTTATGGACTACGATTCTCTCTCCTTGTTCCCCAATGCAAGGTTGCCACCCAAGTTCAAGATGCCAAACCTGGACAAATTTGATGGGACTGGTTGCCCAAAGTCCCATCTAAAAATGTATATGAGAGCTATGCAGCCCTTAGGCGCAACCGAGGAAGTACTTGCTTAGATGTTCCAAAACACATTGACTGGAGCCGCTCTTAGGTAGTTCTTTAATCTAGATGATGCAAGAGCAAGAAGTCGAGAGGACATCTGTTGAGAGTTTCACAAGCAATACAAGTACAATATGGAAGTGGACATCACAAGGAGAGACCTCGAGACCACCAAGCAAGAACCGAAAGAATCCTTCTCTACTTTCATTACCAAGTGGAGAGCCAAGGCAGCACAGATGATGAGTAGGCCGAGTGAGGAGGAACAGTTAGCTATGGTTGTAAAGAATTTATTGCCTGTATACCATAAATATTTGTTTGCATAATACTTTCCTAATTTTAAAGCTTTGATTGCTACTGGAACCCAAATTGAGGATGCGATAAACAATGGAACTATAAAGACTGATGACCTACCAAAGTTTAAAAAGAATGAAGGATCTAATTCCAAGGTTGCAGAAATTTCCAACATCCATAAAAATGATCCTTATCAATTGATTGCACCCATTGCACCTGTGCAAGTACCACAAAAGCCTAGGCCTAAGAGGGAATTTTATGAGTTGTACATGCCCATGAGCTAAGTGTATGACAAGCTAAAAGCAAAAGGGTTACTGAAGCCCTTAGACCCAAGACCAATTCCAAACCCCTTGCCCTCAAGGTTTAATGTGAATAAAAGATGTGCTTATCACCAAGGCCCTGGTCATGAAACTGACCGTTGTTTCACCCTTCATCATGCAATTCAAGACTTAATAGACAACAAGGTAATTGCGCCGCCTACAAGGCCTAGCATCACTAACAATCCCTTACCCAATCACAACTTTGGGAAAAGACCGATGATTAATTGCTTGATGACTAAAGAAGAAAATAAGGAAGACCCATCCGACTTGATCTATGACCTACCCGAATGCTTCATGATGACATGAGAAGAATTAATGGATAGGACATCTACTACCACCACAGGATATGACATATGGAATGAAATACCAGAACCCGAGAACTACCCAACGTCCACAAACGGGGGGAGACACTTCAAACCCCAAGAAAATAACCAGACACCCATAAATGGGGGGGACACTTCAAACCTCAAGTAAATAGCCAAACACCCACAAGTGGGGGGAGACACTTCAAACCCCTACATTTAGAGACCGACAACCCAGTGGAAGCTTTGAACAGATCCACCCAGTAGACGCCTGCCGAAGAAGATGAAGTTCTCAAGCAACTACAGAAGACACAAGCTAACATATCCTTTTGGGGTTTGCTTATGGCCTCATACAAACACCGTCAAAATCTAGTAGACCTTCTCAACCAAATCCAAGTCCCTACAACCACAACTTCTCAGGATCTGAATGCTATGTTTGGATCCATCAATAGGGAACTCACCATCTCCTATTCTGACAAGGATCTGACCAAAAAGGGGAAACACCACAACGACCCGTTGCATATTGTTAGGACATATGTGATTTTATGTTAGGAACATATGTCAAATTAGAATTGGTTAATCCTTTGACAAAACGCACTTTACTTGTAATTGGGTAGATCTAGGATGTGTTTAATGCTTTAAGGAACAAGGTTTCAAGTTCAAGTGTTAAAGCCATGCAAATCTGTCCAAGAAACAAGTGAAGAAGTGCTGGATTTTAAAGCTCAACAGCTAGTATCTATCGAGGTTTAAAAGCTGTTGAAGCCCGATGCTCGACAGTTATCTCGACAGATAAGCTATCTATCAATGTTTATGAAAAATAGATTTTCAGTTTTAATTTTCATCCAATCCGTGTGTATATGTTTGGGTTTTCTTTTCTCACAACCCTAAACATATATAAGGATTATTTTAAGGGCCGTCAAAGGTTGCATAGTTGCGCGAGTGTGAAGCAAAGTTGTGTTCACGCAAATTGTGACCGGAGACAGAATTTGCCCTAGTTCATCTTTCTCTTAAAGAAGCTGCTGTGTTTGTACACTGTAGGGTTTTGTGACCAAGGAGTTTCGTGATCTTCATCGTGTGATGAACTGAAGAACTTTGCAGCCAACATCTTTCTCAAGTTGGTGAGTAAGCCGCGTATTGGGATCCGCGCATCGAATTGGTTAGTCACGTACTGGGAGCCGTGCATTAAAAAGGAGAGATTGTCACTACAGAAAAAGTCCAATTGGGTATTGGGGTAAGGGTTCAACTGTAGGTTGGTATAAGGTACTGGGATTCCTTTACTTGTAACCACTTGTTGTGATAATAGTGAATTCTCGGGAGTGATGACCTTAAAATCACCCGGTGGGGTTTTTGCCGTGTAGGTTTTCCCCATTCGTAAAAAAATCACCATGTCAATTTAATTTCCACTGCATTTAGTTAATTGGTGATTTTTTTGTGCTACCACATGTATTGCATGCTAATTGAATTAATTAATTAACTTGACTGATTAATTTGTTAATTCATCACAAGGGGTCAATACATTCTTGGCTTATCACATATCACTGTAGATGCCATGGGGAAGAGAATACCAATGGTTTTGGTAGATGATGGAAGTGCTTTGAATGTATGTCCTTTGAAGACTGCAAGCTGCCTGGGCCTGAGCATTGATGATTTTGTGCCTACTGAACAACATGTGAGGGTATACGACAACAGTAGAAGAGAAGTCTTGGGAACCATAACATTAGAGCTTACCATCGGACCAATGGTCAAGAAGGTAGATTTTCAAGTCCTTAATATAGCCTCATGCCTCAATATGCTCCTTGGGCGACCATGGATCCATGACACAGAAGCCGTACCTTCCTTTCTATATCAAAAAGTTCGGTTTCCACATGAAGGGGCTATTGTGACCATTTATGGGGATATTTTGACTGTGCTTAAGCCTATTTACAGTATTGATTCTGAGAAAGAGCCGTTGACTTTGGATGGCTTTGAGATTGAGAGGCCAGGTTTTGAAAAGAAAGAAGAAGAAGTTGAGAAGATCCCAATGGACTTTGCTCCTTATGGTAACAACAATGTGGTAGCAATGATGAGGAGAATGAACTACCTTCCTAGGATGAATTTGGGGAGAGCTGTGAAGAAGCCAACTGTTTAAGACCTGGTAATTCCTACTGCCACACCACCTTTTGGGCTAGGCTATGAGCCCACTGATGAGGACTTATTATAGATGGAAGTGAGAAAGATGGCTCGAGCCAAAGCTAAAGCAAAAGGACTTCCTTGTCCTTCAGAACCTCTGAAACCCTACACTCCTACATTGAATGGGAAGTTCGTAAAAGCTGGAGAAAGTCAACGTTATTGGGGATTCCTTGAACTGAGATTTGATCCTATAACAAAGACAATGGTGCTTGAGTTCAAGATACTACTTGATTGCAACAACAAGGTTCCAAAATTGAAGAAGGAAGATGCAACTTGGGTTCCTACTGATTGGGCTAATTACATGGATCTTGATGCCATGACTACACTCCTTGGAGATCATATTTGCAACATAGAAGAAGAGGAATATTGGGAGGCTTGCCAGCATACATTGAAGAGCCCGTATGAACTAAGAGCCAATGATGGAGATGGGGAAGGGGGAACAACCCCTAGTGATGATGAAGATGGAAGTGAAGACAAGAGTGATAGTAGTAGTGACGGCAGTAGCAATGATAGTGGACATGATGATGATGGCAGCACCAATAGTGATGACAACAACAGAAGTTATGTTAGCCCGTACAATAGAGATGATTGGGGTGAACCCCCTAGTGATAGAGAAGATGAAGATGCAGATCTATTCTATGAAGAATATGATGATGATGTGGACTACTATGGTCAAGATATTGAAGATGATGCTGAAGCTAACAGGTGGAGCGACACTGATAGTGATCAATATAGGTTGATAAATGTGTTAGAGAATGCAAGGGAGGAGAATGCACAAGCCAACCAAATGTATCATGATGAATATCCCTATGGGCATTTTTCAGATTGGAGTGATATCACTAATGTTAGTTCAAGGTCTGGCCCTAAATATGACAAGCATGGAAGAGAGGTTCCAGAATTGGGGTCATATTATGATTCAGAACCAAGTTCACCAACCCCACATATTGAAGAGGAGGATGACATAGATGCAAGGTTGGCCGCTTTAGACCAAAAACTGATGGTCCACAGTCTCAGAATCATGGCACTTGAGAATGCTAAACGTAATGAGGAGAGAATGGAAGAAAGTGAGTCAGAGCATCTCCCTCAACCCATCTACTTGGGTAACAGAGGCAAGCACGACCTATTTGATGAATGGATGGATAGCATAGAATGCTTGGATGCTTTTGTGATCGACAATCCTACAGACATGAAGGTTAAAGAAGAAGATACGGATTATATGGATGTAGATCCCCCAGTACTAATGCTGAGGGAAGAAGGAGCTTACTGGGAGCCACCTGCCATTGTGGGAGCCACGACCGAGTTGAAGAACTGGGCATGGGAGGGAGCCGCCCACCCCATGGAGGACTTTGTGAGGAAGATCAAGACCGTCAAGTCAGTCACTTTACCAAGAAGATCAAGACCACCAGGCCAGTCACTTTTGCCAAGAACGTTGTTTCCATTCCTATTGAGTCTATTTTTGCTAGTGTTTCTATTCCTGTTAAATCTGTTTATGATAGTTTTCTAGTTGAGTCTGTAGAGTCTGTTAAAAACTCTTTCCCTTTTAATATGATTTCTGATTCTATTTATTTGCTGGCTTTGAATGTTTTTATTTATGAAATTGGTAAAGAAACTCTTAATAATAAGGAATTAAAACATGGATACTTAGAACCTATAAAAGAAGAAACTCAACCCATTAACCTGGGAATCAATGATGAGCCCAAAATGATCCAAGTGGGCAATACCCTAACCACTTCAGAGAAAGATGCATTAGTGTCATTGTTGACAGAGTTCAAGGAGGTCTTTGCCTGGTCATATGAAGACATGTCTGGGATTGATATAGATATAGTACAACATTGCATTCCAACAGATCCAACCATGAAGCCAGTCAAGCAGAAGTTGAGAAGAATGAAGCCAGAGTGGACTCTCAAAATCAAAGAAGAAGTAGAGAAACAGTACAATGTGGGATTCCTGAGAGTGGTCAACTATTTAGAGTGGTTAACTAATGTGGTTCCGGTATCAAAGAAGGATGGGAAGGTCAGAATGTGTGTAGATTTTCAAGATCTGAATAAGGCCAGCTCGAAAGATGACTTTCCATTGCCTCACATTGACGTCCTAGTTGACAACATAGCAGGTCATGCTTTGTTATCGTTTATAGATGGATTTTCAGGATACCATCAGAGTAAGATGGCTCTAGAAGATATGGATAAAACTTCCTTTATTACACCATGGGGGACATATTGCTACAAGGTCATGCCATTTGGCCTTAAAAATGTTGGTGATACTTACCTACAAGCAGCCACCACTTTGTTGCATGATTTGATCCACAAAGAAGTAGAAGTTTATGTTAATGACATGATAGTGAAGTCCAAAAACCGTGAAGGGCACGTACCGGCTTTGAGGAAGTTCTTTAAGAGAATCTAGTTCTACAAGTTACGGTTGAATCTAAAGAAGTGTGCTTTTAGAGTCACATTCGGAAAATTGTTAGGGTTTATGGTAAGCCAGAGGAGAATAGAAGTTGATCTTGAGAAAATCAAGGAAATTATAGAGATGAAGCCTCTAAGAATTGAAAAGGAGATCCGAGGATTTCTGGGGAGGATACAGTACATTAGCAGGTTCATAGCTCAACTTACCATGACATGTGAACCAATCTTCTGACTGCTCAAGAAGGAGGCCCCAACAGTGTGGAATGAACAATGCCAAGAAGCCTTTGAGAAGATCAAGAACTATTTGATGAAGCCACCAATACTTGTCCCACCAATTCCTGAAAAGCCATTGTTGTTGTGTCTTACCACTACGGATACAGCAATGGGGGCTTTACTTGCTTAATACCTAAAGGAGACTAAAAAGGAGAATACGATATACTACATCAGCAAGAAGATGTTGCCTTATGAAGAGAAGTATTCACCATTAGAAAAGACATGTGTAGCACTTGTATGGGCAACCCGTAAACTCAGACATTATATGCTTGCTTACAAGGTTTTGTTGATTGCAAGAATGGATCCTTTAAAGTAATTAATGGAAAAACTTGTGCAAGATGGGAAGACAACTAAATGAGTTTTGCTTCTGTCAGAATTTGATATTAGGACATATGTGAAGGGGAGAGCAATTGCCGATCACCTAGCCCATTGTTCACCAGAAGAAGCTGAATGTTAGGACATATGTGATTCACTTGTTAGGAACATATGTCACTATTTTATGTAATTGGCTAATCCTTTGACAAAACGCACTTTACTTGTAATTGGGTAGATCTAGAAGTTTTTAATACTTCAAGAAACAAGGTTTCAAGATCAAGTGTTAAAGTCATTCAAGTTTGTCCAAGAAACAAGCTGAATAGTGCAAATTCATTAAAGCTCGACAGTTGCATCTATCGAGATTAAGAAAGCTGTTTCAGCCCATGTGCTCGACACCTGCTCGACAGCTTCTCGACACCTCCTATCTGTCGAGGTTTAAGAAAAACAAATTTTCTGTTCTGTTTTCTTGGAATCCTTGAATGTGTCTTTGGGACTTCTTTTCTCCTAACCCTAGACATATAAAAGGATTATTTTAAGGGCCGTCAAAGAGTTCACAAGTTGCACAAGTGTTGAGCAAAGTTTGTTCAAGCAAATTGTGACCGGAGACAGAATTTGCCCTAGTTCATCGTTCTTGAAGAAGTTGCTGTGTTTGTGCACCGTAGGATTTTATGACCAAGCATCTTCTTGATCTTCATCGTTGAGATGAACTGAAGAACTTTGCAGCCAACAACCTTCTCTAATTGGTGATTGAAGTCGCGTATTGGGATCCGTGCAATTGGTTAGTCATGTACTTGGGAACCGTGCATCAAAAGGGAAAATTGTCACTACAGAACAAGTCCAATTGGATATTGGGGTAAGGGTTCAACTCTAGGTTGGTATAAGGTACTGAGATTCCTTTACTTGTAACCGCTTGTTGTGATAATAGTGGAATTTCGGGAGTGGTGACCTAAAAATCACCTGGTGGGGTTTTTGCCATTAGGTTTTCTCCATTCGTAAACAAATCACTGTGTCAATTTATTTTCCGTTGTATACTTAGTTTAGTTGGTGATTTGTTTGTGCTATCATGCGTTTGCATGTTAAGTTGATTAATTAATAAACTTGGCTAATTAATTAATTTATTTATCACAAGAGGTCAATACGTTTTTGGCCTATCAAGTGGTATCAGAGCAGGCACACTCTGATTAGGGTTTAATCTTTGCTATGTTGATCCATTGACCCCTGTTTGTCATGGATAGAGGACAATTGTTAATTATACCTCCTTTATTTTATGGCACTAACTATGCATACTGGAAAGTACGCATGAGAGCTTTCTTGTAGTCCTTAGATGAGAAAGTATGACAGGCTGTTGAGATAGGCTGGACCAAGCCAAAGGAAGCGCCGGCAGATTGGGATGATGCCAAGATTAAGGTGGCAAACTTCAACAGCAGGGCATTGAATGCTTTATTCAGTGCGGTCACCAATGAGGAGTTTAAGAAGATATCCTCAACTGAAACTGCCAAGGAGGCTTGGACCATTCTCAAGACAACCTATGAGGGAACAAAGGCTGTCAAGGATTCGAAGCTACAGAGGCTCACTACAAGTTTCGAAGAGATTAAGATGGAGGAGGATGAGTCATTCGATGAGTTCTATGCCAAGCTCAAAGACATAGTAAACTTAGTGTTCAATCTTAGGGAAACCATTCCTAAACCCAAGATTGTGAGAAAGGTGCTCAAATCTCTACTCGAGAGATTCCATGCCAAGATCACGACAATAGAAGAATCAAAGGATATTGAGAAGATTCCTTTGACTAAGCTGGTTGGTAATCTACAGACCTACGAGCTAGGGTTGACTAGGATTGGCAAGACGGGTAAAGGCAAGAGCATGGCATTGAAGGCCAAGAGTAGTGAGACAGATGAGTCTTCAGATGATGAAGATTCTAAGATGAAGTCCTACATCACCAGGCAGTTCAAGAAGTTTATGAAGAATGCCAATGAAAAGGGCTTTGATAAGGACTGTAGGCAATCCAGTTCTTCTTAGTTCAAGAGTCAAGACAAAGGGAAGAAGGATGTAAGGGATGGTGGTCAGTACACTGTTCTCGTAGGACCTAAGTGCTTTGGGTGTCAAGGCTTTGGTTACATGAAACAAAAGTGTCCTACATATCTCAAAAGCATTGGGAAGAGCAAGGCACTTGCTGCTACTTTGAGTGACACCGAGTCTAAGGATGATTCCAACAATGAGGATAACGAAATCTTGAATGCCTTCACTGCCACTGTCAATCCTACTGATAGGATTGTTGAAGATATGGATGAAGAAGAGGAATTGGTGGAGTCCAAGTTTAAGAAGATGGATGATCAAGATGATATCCATACAGCCTATGAGAAATTATACAAGATTTCTGAGAAACATGAGAAACTTTATAGGCTGACCACCAAGAAGCTCAGTGATGTGGAACTTGATCGTGAAGAGCTTTCCATAAAGTTTGATGAGGCTAATCAGACTATTAGAGCACTGAGGTTCGAGAATAATTTCTTGGCTGAGAAGACCAAGAAGCTTGAAGTGGAGTTGTTTCAAGTCAGAGCTCAGTTAGAGAGGACTTCAAGTACAAAGCTTGATGAGATGCTCAGTCTTTAGAAATTTGCTTCTGATCGAACAGGTTTGGGGTATGGTTTCTCTTCCTCTAATATTGCTTCTACTAGTACTACTGTTTTTGTTCCTCCAAGCAATAATGTTGAAATTGAGAACAATGATGTTAAAACTGATTTAGCTAGTGAGAACTTAGACAAAGGTAAATCTATCTTAGGAGCACCCCCTAAGCAAGATAAGAAGGAATCTAAAAACCCTAGGGCTAAGAAGGCTAACTCTCAAAAGCCTAAACAAAAGAAGCAGCATCTCTGCCATCATTGTGGAGTTGCCGGTCATACTCGACCAAATTGCTATAAGTGGCTAGCCACTCAACAGAGCAACGGCATGATAGCATCTGGGAACCAGAATCAGCTTCAATCCTCTCTTACTCCTCTTGGAGATCTTCTCAAAACCCTCATGTTCCTTTCGAACTTAAACGGTTTTAATTCTTCCCCTTCACCGCCGGTTCAAGGATTCAATCAAAGGAAATGTTATTCCAGGGTGTGGAAGGAAAAGAGCTCCAAGTAATTCTATCACTTTTCTCTTTCTTTCTTCTTGTTTTTGTTTATGCATTACTTGTATGTTTTGCTTTCAAGTTTTGAGTCAGTCTAGTTTTTATGCTTTGTTTTGTTTAACATGTTTTTGTTTGGTTATTTTTCAGTTTTTCTTTGTTTTTTTTTTTATATAAAAATTTAAAAAAAAAATGAAAAATCAGAAAAATACAAAAACAGTGTGTGTTTGTGTACATTGGTACTTATGTACCTTGGATGACCATTGAAACAAAATTTTCTAAACTTTGTATCTCTTGTAGCTTAGATGAGCATCTCTATGCACAACTAAGCAAGTGAGCTTTGTGGCTCTTATTTGTGATGAGTAAGATTAAGTTATCTCTTGTACTTAACACTCGTATCATTCTTTTTGACGGGAAGGACTAGAAAATCCTAAGAGAAAGGCATAAATAACCATCTCATCACTGTTGCTCGCCAATCATGATATGACATCTGTATGCTTCGGCATAGCAAAAGTGCAATGTCAATGATATTTATGTGCTTCGGCATAGCAAAATTGGAATGTCAAATGCTTAACATCATTGGATAATTCTTTTCTATCTCTTATATGCCCATGCATGATTTGCTTAAAAGAAAAAATATGCAAAGAAAAATAAAAAGCAAAAAGATCAAAATGCTTTATATATGATTGCAAGTGTGTATTCTGGGAGATGTGAGAGTTATAGGATGTACCTCGAAGGTGATAATTCCCATCAAACAGTTATGATTGTGTGTGAGTTAAAGTGATTTTCTCATATCTCAAATCGTTATAACATGTATACACTTATGCAATCTTGCGATGTTTTTTTTTTTCACACACAACACGCAATATTCTTTGCTACTCTTGATACATGTGTAGGTACAATGTGTTAATGTATGCTCACTAAACTGTCTTGACTTATTTTTGAAATATAAAATTGGTTAGACCTGTTTAGTGTGTGTGTGTGTTTTTGGGATCCATGTGCTTAAAATTGCAGTTGAGAGATGATTTTAAGAGGTTAATATGGTGTTTGGATTTTTGGTTGAATTGCATGCTTGATTGCATTCATGTCTGTGTTTTTCTCTTCTCGAAAAATTGTTTTTAAAAGCTAGCTCGACACCTCTTCGACACCTTTTCGACACCTGGCTATCTGTCGAGCTTCCAAGCTTTTTCTTATCGAAATCTCGACACCTCCTTGACACCTGGTGGGTCGATCGAGAAAGTTCCTGTCCCTTTGATAGCTTCTCGACACCTGGTGGATTGATCGAGTCTCATCTCTTGTGTCTGATATTTTATACCTTGACACTTTCTCGACACCTATATCTGTCGACGGCCAAATCCTCGACACTTGACTCGACACCTCTCGACACCTTCATCTGTCAAGATTTATTGAGGTTCTATATATTCTTCCTTGTGCGATTCGAACCTCATTTCTCTTGATCTCTCTCTCGATAGCTTTATCTCTTCATCTCCCAAACACTTACATCTCACTCCCAATCTTCTCCTTAAGGTTTCTTTAAGCTTTTTCAAGAATTTCTTCACTTGGTAAGCTTCTAATCTCTCATTCTTCATGTATTTCATGTTTTGAAACCTAGGTTTTGGGGATTTTGAAAAAATTTGGGGTTTTTCAAAATTGATGAGTGTTTGTTGAAATTTTAGGATGGGTTTTGCTTAAATGTGTTTAAAATCTCATGCATTGCATCACATTAGCATAATAATAGTATTATCAAGCATTTTAGATGTGTGCAATTGATTGTGTGCTGGTAGGATTGGATTGGATTAGGTTGAGCCCATGATGCAATTTACTTTGCATGTCACATGTTCATGCATTTCCCATATATACGTACTCCATTTCAATATACTTGTTATATTTGAATTGTTTTGAAGCTTTTCTGATTGTCTCTTTTTTTCTCTCTCTCTTTCTGTTTATGTTAGTCGTGTCTATGGCACCTAAGTGTAAATCTACTTCGCCTCGGAACCCTCTTCGTTCCAGAGCTTCTTCATCTTCTGATTCTGTTTCTATCTCTCTTCGGTTCCGTGATGATGATACCCACAAGGCATTCTCGGAGAACTTTTCTAGACGTGACATTCATTCGAAATGCCAAGTCATTCTGGCGGACTTTGCCGACATCGACCTTCCCGATGTCATTCACAGTCGGGGATAGGAGTCATTGTGTGACGTCCCGGTCACTTGCCCTCTCGTGCTTATCCAGGAGTCTTACTCCAACATGCACGAGATTGATCGTTTAGTACCTCTTTTCTTCACTCGTGTTCGAGGTACGCGCATTTCTGTCACACTGCAGCTTATTGAGGGATGTGCTTCAGGTTCCTAGGGTAGAGTTCCCTGACTACCCTGGTTGTGAGCGTCTGCGGACTATGTCCAAGGATGAGCTCAAATCCGCTTTTTGTGAGCGTCCTTCCGAGTGTGGTGAGCGCCAGTTCACTTCCTGTTTGGGCTTTGCAAAAGACCCTCGATTTTTTAACATGGTGATGACCTTTGTACTCCATCCTTTCTTTCATTATAACTCCATAACAGAGCCTCGTGCTTGGTTTTTGTTATCCCTCCTTGAGCATCTTACTATTGATTTCCCTTCTCATTTTATTCTTTCCATTATAGATGTTCATCTGGATAAGGCGTCCCATGATAAGCCCATCTTTCCTTCCGCTATCACGAGGATATTACGCCATTTTTCTGTCCCTTTTCCTGTGTCCGACCATTTCACTCATATTTGTGCCATAGACTATGCTACCGTTAAACGTAGCGAGGCGCAGTTCAGGTCGTGACAGACGGATTCAGCAGCTTCCACCCGTCCGGCTCCATCTCGATCTGCTCGATCCACATTCGCTCCCTCCTCTTCCACGAGCAATGTGTCACTAGGAGACATCATGGCGCAGCTTCAGCGCATGGATGCTTGCCTAGATACACTCTCTACAGAGTTGTATCAGGTGAACGTTCGTGTTGGCCGCATTGCTAGATGGCAGGCGACTATAGGCGATTTTGCTCCTGAGGCTTCTCCTCCACCTCTTCCAGTGGCTTCTGATTCTGTTTCTGAGGATGAGGATGATGATGATGGTGATGACGATGATGCTTCTAATGATGATGATGGAGATGCTAGCTCTACTGATGAGATGTCTACTTGACACTCTATCCTTTGTCACTCGTGACAAAAAAGGGGAGTAGTTTTAGTATATGAGAGTAGTCACTCTTAGGGGGAGAGTTAGTATAGGACATACTTTTGTTAGGGGGAGTGTTGATATCTTGAGGGATGTAGTGAGGATTTTATTTTTCTTTTCTTTTCTTTCTTTCTTTTATAGATACATTATTCTTGTACCTTAGATCTTGTGATCATTTATTGACATACATTGTACTTATTCTTCTCTGTATGTGGATGTATGTTTTTCTTTCACCTACCCCTTACATGTGTTGTTTCTTTTCTCTCTTTATGCACATGCTTCTTATTACTTGTATGCAATCTATTATTTCTGTTTCACGCAAAGATGCCTTGATGAGTTTTGTTTAAAGTGTTTCAGAAATACAGGTTGTCAAAGTCTACTTGTCATAAACTCTCTTCTTGCAAAGTTTTTCAAGAGTTTGTGTTAGGATAGATTTTTTTGTATTCAACAAGTGAATATGAGTTGAGTGATTTATGACTTCTCTCATATGTTCATTTGTTTGTTATGGTTTTGTCACGGATTGCCAAAGGGGGAGATTGTTAGGACATATGTGATTCACTTGTTAGGAACATATGTCACTATTTTATGTAATTGACTAATCCTTTGACAAAACACATTTTACTTGTAATTAGGTAGATCTAGGTGTTTTTAATACTTCAAGAAACAAGGTTTCAAGATCAAGTGTTAAAATCATTCAAGTCTGTCCAAGAAACAAGCTGAATAGTGCAAATTCATTAAAGCTCGAAAGCTGGCTCGACAGCTGCATCTATCGAGCTTAAGAAAGCTGTTTCAGCCCGTGTGCTTGACACCTGCTTGACAGCTTCTCGACACCTCCTATTTGTCGAGGTTTAAGAAAAACAGATTTTCTGTTCTGTTTTCTTGGAATCCGTGAATGTGTCTTTGGGACTTCTTTTCTCCTAAGCCTAGACATATAAAAGGATTATTTTAAGGGCTGTCAAAGAGTTCACAAGTTGCACAAGTGTTGAGCAAAGTTTGTTCAAGCAAATTGTGACCGAAGACAGAATTTGCCCTAGTTCATTGTTCTTGAAGAAGTTGCTGTGTTTGAGCACTGTAGGGTTTTGTGACCAAGCATCTTCTTGATCTTCATCGTTGGGATGAACTGAAGAACTTTGCAGCCAACAACCTTCTCTAGTTGGTGATTGAAGTCGCGTACTCGAATTCGCGCAATTGGTTAGTCATGTACTTGGGAGCCGTGCATCAAAAAGGGAAATTGTTAAATTGTTACTACAGAACAAGTCCAATTGGGTATTGGGGTAAGGGTTCAATTGTAGGTTGGTATAAGGTATTGAGATTCCTTTACTTGTAACCGCTTGTTGTGATAATAGTGAAATTTCGGGAGTAGTGACCTGAAAATCACCTGGTGGGGTTTTTGCCATTAGGTTTTCCCCATTCGTAAACAAATCACCGTGTCAATTTATTTTCCACTGCATACTTAGTTTAGATGGTGATTTGTTTGTGCTACCACGAGTTTGCATGTTAAGTTGATTAATTAATAAACTTGGCTAATTAATTAATTAATTTATCACAAGGGGTCAATATGTTTTTGGCCTATCACTGAAGAGATCCAAGGAGACTTTCCGGATGAAGATATCATGCGGATTGAAGTAGAATCATGGAAGATGTATTTTTATGGAGCAACAAATCAAAACGGAAGTGGAATTGGAGTTCTCTTAATTCTCCAAAAGGGGCACACATTCCATTTTTTGGCAGACTCAATTTCCCTACCACTAACAACGCCACAAAATATGAAGCTTGCATTATGGGCCTACAAGCAGCCTTAGGCCTAGGAGTGAAAGTGTTGGAGGTGTATGGAGACTCAGCCTTAATAATCTCTCAGATTCAGAATAAATGGAAGATCAAAGAAGAAAGGCTGATGCCTTATCATCAATGTCTCTAGAAGTGGGCATCAAAATTCAGCAAGATCTGATATCAGTATGTGCCAAGGATGCAGAATCAAATTGCAGATACTTTAGCAACCATGACATCCATGATGGATGGGCCAAAGGAAGATGACGCTAGACCGATAGTGTTGGAACAAAAAGAAGAACCAGCCTACTGCATGACAATCGAAGAAGATGAGGAAAGGAATGGACAAGGTGAATGATATTCAGACATCCTACAATACCTCAAGGATGAGACCTACCCATCATCTGCAGACAAGAACGACCAATTAACCATCCGAAGGTTGTCTACTAATTATATCATTTGTGGTGAAAAGCTTTATAGAAGATCATATGACGGAATTCATCTCCTTTGTGTAACTGCCAAGGAAGCATAGCAAATAATTGAAGAGGTTCATGAGTCAAGTTATAGGCCATATATGAATGCACACATGTTGTCAAGGAAGATAATGAGACAAGGCTATTACTAGACTACTATGGAAGCTGACTGTGTGGCTTATGTTCAAAAATACCATCAATGCCAAGTCCATGGAGATTTGAAGCACATGCCTCCCATGCCATTACATACCATGACATCACCTTGGCCGTTCTCTACATGGGGAATAGACATTATTGGGAAAATTCATCCAACAACAACCAATGGCCATGAATTCATACTCGTAGCCATTGACTACTTTACTAAGTGGGTAGAAGCTGCTTCATACAAAGTCCAGAATTCAAAAAAAGTCGCTCAGTTCATTCAGACCAATATCATCTGCAGATACGGGGTACCGCATGAAATTATCTCAGACAATGGGTTGAGAAGCTACTACGATAGTTCAACATTCAACACCACAAGTCTTCACCTTACCGTCCTCAAACCAATGGAGCAGTTGAGGCTGCTAATGAAAATATATGGCAAATCTTGAAGAAGAGCATAAAGAACTACAAGGACTGGCACCTACAGTTGCCCTATGCACTGTGGGGGAATAGAACATCAATTCGATCTTCCATAGGAGCCACCCCTTACTCATTGGTGTATGGGATAGAAACAGTCCTTCCTATTGAGATGGGTGTCCGTTCACTAAGGACAGTACTGGAGAGTGAAATCCCTGAAGCAGATTGGTTGCAAAGCAGATACGATCAGTTGTGCATGCTAGATGAGAAAAGACTCAAAGTCTTGTATCATATTCAAGGTTACCAAAGAAGGCTTAGGAAAGCCGTTGACAAGAAAGTGAGAACCAGAGATTTGAAGTTAGGGGATTTAGTGTTGAAGGAAATCCAAGCCCCGGTTCAAGATGCAAAAGGGAAGTTCAAGCAAAATTGGGCAGGCCCATACATTATCAAGCATATATATTATGGGGGAGCAGGAAGGCTGATGGACTTAGATGCGAACCCTTTTACTGAGCCAACTAATATGGATCAATTGAAGAAATACCACATCTGAAGTGGTAGTCTAAAAGCACAAAAAAAAAAAAAAAAAAAGAGTGAGAGAGCCTGCTAGGTTGAAAACCCGAAAGGGTGACCTAGGCAAAAATTAAGGCAAACAAAAAAATCATCATCAATGAACTACGTGATGATCTGATTCTTCTATCAAGGGGGTACGTAGGCAACCATGCATTGGTTCGGTCACAATTTCCCAAAACCCACCATTTGTCCATTAACCAAAATTTCCAAAAATCCAACCATTCCATTAAACCATGTCACTACACAAAATCCAGAAACCCACACCTAATCATAGAAAAAAGAAACCCAAACCCTAAGCCAAACCATAAAAACCAAATCCCAAAAGCCTACACCTTAAACAGAACCCTTAACCATCAAATCTTAAATAATTCCAAGAAATAAGAGTTTTTACATCAACTTCTAAATAAACATGTTCAAAGCCAAAAAAATAAGAAGGTCACTTTGTCTTCAGTCTTTTTCCTTTTTGTTGATCACTAATTTCTCCTGTGATAGGTACTTTGTCATCATTGTACCTTCTTTTGAATTCATAGTTGTCTTCATCGGGTTTTTCCCAGTTGTCTTTAAGAAACTGTTCTCTCATAGCAATCCTCTCAGCTTCCTTATCAACAATCTTGTCTATCAACCAGTTAGAGTATTTTGTAGTCATCCTGTGAAAGTGAACCATGACAAAAGATTGGTCCACTCGGTCAGCCATCTCCAATCCCAATAGCTTGTTCTGTACAGAAGTAGGATTTGTGTCCACAGGAGTGAAAGGTCTTCTTCTATTGCCACCAGGCATTCCTTGCTCATATTTGAATTGCCTCAAGAGTTTATCTCCCTTGTAGAAAGTTGCTCTCTGCAACCCAACAAGGAAGATGTGATTTAATCTCGAAGACCGCAATAGAGGGGGTGGGCACTTCCACCAATAACAGTCCCATTGAATTGAGGTACTGGATTTCTTGTCTAAGAATTTCACCCAGTCACTTTCAGTTTGGCACTTAGTTTTGATTACAACCCTGCTAAGAAAACTGCTAAGCCCATAATTACCGGTTGTAGGCTTGTCAATCATGTCCAGTTGCTTCATCAGCCATATTTGTAATGTCAAAGGACTCCCTAAGAAGATCTGAGTTTCCCCACCATGAAATACAGCATCTAGTCCTAGAAGAGTTTCTGCCAAGATCAAAGAAATAGGGTTATCACCATCTTTAATTTGATTCACAACACTTATGGCTCGGGCATCCACAAAGCCGCGTCTTCCAGAACAAAGGAAAAGTTTTCCCACCATGCATAAAGCCAAACCAAAGTTTTTCTGCATATTTTCGGTCACTCCATAGGTGCATTTGTCAATCAGCCGAGAGATAATGGCACGAAGATTCACCATATGACCTTCAATCATACTATCAGTAATGGAAGTAGGAAGACCGAGAGCATCAGACAAAGATTCCTTATGCCTAGGATCACAAGAAACCGCTATCAAGCACAGTTCAAGCCAAAGACACTCAGAAAGCAACATGACATACCCAGCTCACATCATTGAGCACATATTGGGAGGATTGAGTGCGAGCCAATGATGCAAGCCTCCAATCATCCACATGCTTTCCTCCACAAGATCCGCATCAACTTGAAGCACAACCCTACCAAGTTAAGAGCCATTCATCAAGCTAAGAAGAAATAAGGACAAAGAACCGAAAATTCAAGAACATACCGAATCAGGCCAAGGAATATTTGGTACGTGCTCTAGCCTAGTCAAAGGCATGGAACTATACGTTCCATCAGGAATAATCACATTGCCGGAAAATGAGGATAAGTCTCCATGAAGGAATTAGAAGAACTACCAGCATGGTGAGGAGGGGGAATTTCTTCCTCTTTCTCTTCCCCTTCCTCTCCTTCAGAAGATGGAGGTTGAAAAAAAACAACATGAAAATATTGTTACCAAGCAGAAATATGAAAAGGAATTTGCAAGGTCAAAAATTTGACTTTAGAAGGGAAGAAATGTACCGTTCTGCCAACCAAGAAACCTTGCAAATGAAGTCGGAGGAATTCAGAATAATTCCCTTATACTCCTACAACAATATAGCCATCACGGGCCTGAGCAATCTCTTCATCAGCCAGAAAGTCAGCCAATCGGACGGTGTGACAAGGAGGAGTTGGAATTGTGGTAGGAGGATACTCATGTTCAACTTGGGGCAACACTCGATCACCAAGATACCAATATCTTCCATGCCCATGCACTTTTCAACATTTGGAGACTGCCTCGACTTTAGAGGCTCTGCAATACAAAAGTTCAGCTCATCAATTTCCATGACCAAAACCCACATGACCAAAAATTTCCATACAAAAAAAAAAAAAAAATTCTCACAACCAATGCCCCACCACCACAAAAAAATCAATGCCCACCAAAATTTCACCACAATCAAAATTTTCCATGCATCCATACACAACTACCAAATTTTTTCCATAGCCATGCAAAAAAATTCCTACATGTCCAAGATAAAAAATTTCCCACAAGTTCATGCCCATGCACAAATAAATTCTCACAGCCAAAATCATAACCACAAAAATTTTCCATGAACCAACATCACATACCCAACAAATTTTTTCATAGTCGAAGTTTTACTATAATCAAAATTTTCCATACCCATAAATTTACCCACAAAATTTTGCCATGTCCATAAAACAAAGTTTACACATGCCAACAAGTTTTTCCCACATACATCATGAACATATTCATATAAGCCTAACACAAATTTTTCACAATGCCAATACTCCCAAAATTCAGGCCAAAATTCATCCAACAACATCACAATCTACCTACATTGTCAAAATTCCATAAGCCACCAACATTGTCCAAATTGCACCATGATCAAAGAAAAAACAACACTTCAAGAATGCTCCAAAGCCAACATTCTCCAACATAACCAATCATGCAATGCCCCAAAAATTTCAAAATAACCAAATGACAATATATCACAATGAAACTTTCAATGAAATATGCAACAACATTTTTTCCAAGCAAGGAAACCAAAGAAAAAAAAAACTAACCTTAGTGTCTACATGATAATATGGAGCATAGGTCCTAGGGTCTTGAAGAAGTCCATCATCATCATGCTCATCAAATGTTGGATCATATTTCTTACCATGAAAAGCATGAAAAGAAGATCCCTTGGAGGAAGAAGCCATATGCAAAGAAAATGGGTTTCGCCAAAAATGGGTGTGTGATGAAAATGCTCAAAACACAAGGATCTAAAGAAATATTAATAGAGATGGATGAGGGAAGGTTAAGAAGCTTAGAAAAGTGTTTTTTGTGAGAAGAAATGGTGAGATGAAGAAGAAAAATTAAGGGGAAGAAGAAGGTGAATAGTGTCAATGGAGGAAGAGAAGTTGATAAAAGATGAAGCGAAAAGGAAAAAGGAAGAAACAAAGAAGTGGGGGGGGGGGGGGCGCCAAAATTTCAGTCCCCACACTTAAAACTCAGCCAAAAGTTGAGTCAACCCAAAAAAAAATATATATATATATTTTTCAAAGTTTTCAAGTATCTTTCAAACTCCAAATTTTCAATTCAAAATTTTCATTCCCAAATTTTCAATTCCACATTCTCAATGCCCAAATTTTAAACTCAAATCTTCAGTTTTCAAAAAATCCAAACCTCAGATTTCATGATCAAAATTTCAAGCCTTAATTTTCAAAATTCTAAGTTTCAAAATTTCAGATTTCAAGTTCCAAATTTCAAGTCAAAATCTCCAAGTTCCAAAGTCTCAAAATTTTAAATGTCAATTTCGAAACTTCCAAGTTTCAAAAATCAAATATTTCTCAAAAATAAAATCTTTTGTCAATCAAACTTTTCTTGATAAAGATTCAAATCAAGAAGGAACAAATGAAAATCACACACCTAAAAAAAAAACAGTGGGATCAAAAAGCTCTCATAATTTAAGAGTCTAGCCCCTAAATTTTGACTTTTTGCAGGCAACACTCTAGATCGAAGTAGAGAAGCCCTGGATCACCATTTCAACAAACTCCAGATCGAAGTAGAGAAGACCTTGATTGACATCCCAACAACTCTAGATTGAAGTAGAGAAGACCTTTGATCGACATTTTAGCAATTCCAGATTGAGGTAGAGAAGACCTTTGATCGCCATTTCAACAACTCTAGATTGAGATTGAAGTGCGGAAGCCCTGGATTGACATTTCAACATTTCCAGATTGAGATTGGAGTAGAGAAGACCTTTGATTAACATCCCAACAACTCCAGATTGAAGTAGAGAAAACCTTTGATCGACATTTTAGCAATTCTAGATTGGAGCAGAGAAGACCTTTGATCAATATTCCAGCAAGCCCGAATCGAAGTAGAGAAGACCTTTGATCGACATTTCAACAAGTCTAGATTGAAGTAGAGAAGACCTTTGATCGACATTTTAGCAGTCCAGATTGAGGTAGAGAAGACCTTTGATCAACATTTCAACAACTCCAGATCGAGGTAGAGAAGCGCTTAGGTCGCAGACAGCTCCAGTTTCAAGGTAGAGAAGCCCTTTAGTTACCTTTCGTCCAGATTGAAGTAGAGAAGACATTTGATTGACAAGTCCAGTTTCAAGGTAGAGAAGCCCTTTAGTTACCTTTCATCAAGATTGAGGTTGAGAAGCCTTTTGGTCACAGACAACTTCATATTCAAGATTAGGATTGAAAAGCCTCTTAGTTACATCAATTGTCAAGAATCATTTCCAGAGTCATCAACTACCAGCTAAGTCAAGCATTTTCATTTTTTTTTTCAAAAGATAAGGCACTAGTTCTATGTTCCAAAGTTTTAGGTTCAAAGGCTAGGTAATCTTTGAAAGTTCAACCTCAATTAAATCATGGTCACTAAAATCAGTGTCTTTGTTTTACATTGACATTCGCTTTTCAAGCTCTGTCAATGAGGGGCATTCTGTAGACACTCAATTTTGCACCCATGATTTAATCAAGGAGAATGACTTGAATAACCATCTATGTACCCTAAAAAATCATGATTACATTACATGCATCAATTTGTCTTTGCATTACATGCATTAATTCATTCATTGCATATCATAAAAATGATCTTGAGATTCTAACGGTCATAATGGTGTGTCCGGTTTCCAAATTGAACCATCAGATCAAAAGATATCGCATGATCAAGTTGCACGGTCAACATGCATTGTGTCTAGGTAGAGTCGACCACACATGATCAATTTAAATTAATTCTGATTGGTTAAGCAATTAAAATTAATTAAATAATTTTGTGATTGGTTGATAATTAGTGTTTAAAATAAGGATGCATGCATAGGAATAAAAGGGAAGATTGGATAACAATAAAATTGTGGATAATCTGAACTTTATCAAGATTTATTTTAGGGTATTTATTTACAAGATAATTGTTCCTAAAAAACCCTGAATTATCCAGAAAAGAGATAAAAAATCATAGACTAAGGATGAAAACACGTCTAGGTGCGGGGACTAGATAAAAAAACCCTAGAAGGAGAGTCCAAAATGCACCCAAACACGGAAGAACGTTCGGTGTCCAAGAGCCCATTCATCACTTTTGGAGTGCCGAATGGCACTTTAAAAGGGCCGAATTTCCCCTTTTTGGGCTTTGGCCCAACGCCCTTCGGGTGACAATAAGGCACACCATTTTCGATCTTTTCGCGGAAGGATGCGTCTGGATTCGCATCCTAATCGTCCGTGCCTATTTTTTAGAGTCTTCTAGTCTCTATAAATAGAGACTGGATCTCATAATTCAGCACTTTTTTTCTACGCTCTGAGAAGCATACGTTTTGAGGCTCTCAAATTGCTGATATGTGCTGATCCTCTCTGAGATTTGTTGCTAAAATTAGGGTTTTTAGGTTTCGAAGATAATTGAATAAGTTTCTTTGAACCCTAAAACATCCTCTCAAGAACAAGGAGTGCTCATGCAAGAGGTTGTTTTCAATCACCTTTTCTTTTTATGCTTCTTGTTTGAGATGATGAATGTTTTTTCTTTATCCATGAATTATTATTTATTGTTTTGTTAAAGCATGATCTTGATTTTTATACAATTGTTATGATCTTTTTCTTAATTCCAATAATTTGCATATGATCATTGCTTTTTCTTGTAATTAAAAACAAATCTACATCTTTCTTAGATGTAGATCTGAATTTTTCTTAATAAAAAACAGATCTGCATCTTTCTTAGATGTAAATCTGAATTTTTCTTAATAAAAAATAGATCTACATCTTTCTTAGATATAGATATGATTTTTTCTTAAAACAAAAACGGATATGCATTTTTCTTAGATGTAGATCTGAATTTTTCTTAATAAAAAACGGATCTGCATCTTTCTTAGATGTAAATCTGAATTTTTCTTAAACAAAAACAGATCTGCATCTTCCTTAGATGTAGATCTGAATTTTTCTTAAATAAAAAACTGATTTGTATCTTTCTTAGATATAGACCTGATTTTTCTTTAACATGTGCAGATTTTTGAAATAAAGAAAAAGATTAAACATGATTGTGTTTGTGTTTGTTTTATTTAATTCATGTTGCATAAATTTAAATTATGAGTGAAACTTTCTTCTTAAAAAATCTTTTTCATTCTTTTAAAACATATAAAAAACAGATCTGATTTTTCTGTTATCAAAAAACATTTTTCAATTCTTAAAAAAATAGATCTGATATTTTTCAAATCAAAAGACTTTATTTCATGTGATAAACACAGATCTGAATTTTTATCTCCAAAAACCACATTTTTCTACATCCTACAAAACAGATCTGGTATTTTGACAAATCAAAATCAATTTTTTTTCATCAATCAAAACAGATCTAAATTTTTTTTAAACAAAAGTAGAGACTTCATTCATAAATAAATATATGTGATTTAATCTTTATTTAACATGTTCAACATATCATTCATGACATGCATAAAAAGGTACATTGGTCACAAGAGTCTAGAAGGCTAGACTCTGTCTGGGCAGAATGGGTGCTTAACACCTTCTCATTCCGTAACCTAGCCTCCGGATTTAGGTCTTTGGTTAAGTAGATCTAGCCTTGTCTTTATTTTATTTTGGGTAGAATGTAACTAGGACAAAAAGCCATGTAATTATTTGGTAGTTTGTAACTAGGACCCAAAGCCATGTAATTTTTCAATTTTCCAAATACGTAATTTTTTATTCAATCAATGAAGAGAATAATTCAGTCATGTATTTAATTTTTCTTATTTTTTTATAAAAAATAAGTGGTGACTCCATACCACTTACCCAAAAAGAGAAGTGCCCTAAAAAAGCACTCCAAAAATCTCTCTTTTTTGAGAGGCAACTTTCAAGGTCTCTCACAATATAAATATATATATATAAGTTTAAAATAGTTAATTTGACAATTTGTGTTTCGTGATATAATATAGTTGTAATTTTTTATTATTAAAATTTATAAGCTCATGGGTAATCCATTAAAAGGCTAAGGTCCAACCTGGTAGCCTAGCCCATGAAAGACAAAATGGAAATTACCTATGAGTTCGAGTTTTCCCTCCAATCTGATTCATTGATTAGTCAACGGGCCACTAGGCAATGGGCCTGGTAAAAACTAGGTTGGATTGGCCCATTGCCGACCCTTACATCTATTTTCATAATTTTATCAACTCAAACTCTTTGGCAAAATTTAGGTTAGGTAGTGTAATATAATAATCTTCAATAAAATTCAACCATGTGACTACATTGACCAATTCAATACAATCCATGTTATCTTTTGTTAATGAAAATTAATTTTAGGGGTAATTACACATAACTCACCTGTGGTTTGGGCGAAAATCACTTTGCCTACCCGTGGTTTGAAAAGTATCACTTAACCCACCTGTGGTATGTTTCCGTCAATCTCCGTAACCCACCTCAGTCCCAGCCGTTACAAAAACACCTCTTAACCCCAAAACACAACATAACGCAGATCAAAACACCCAAAATTCAAAAACTTTTTGAGAGAGAGACTCGTGGTGAGATCAACGTGTTCTTCGTGGTTTGGAGTGTCTAGAGGGGGAGAAAACACAAGTTTCGCAACATCAAAGCTAGGGGAAGGTATGTGTGACTGATGTTGATCTGCATTTGGGTTCTTGATGGCATTTTTTACCGCGACCCACCCACGTAGTTAGGGTTTGTAAAATTTTCTCAAAATTGGTGTATGTTAAATGTGCATTTTGCTATTTATATGTAGAATCGCTTAGGATGTAGCTAATGTACTGCTATGGTTGTTTATATAATGTGTATACCTGAAAGAATCAAGTTTATTTGTCAATGATTACACTTGTTTGTGAACTGTGAGTAGTGTGGTCCCTATGAATTTGTTGGGAATCTGGTTTTGCATGTGCTGTATGTGGTCCTTTGGCCGTGTGTTGTCTCTCAACAACAAAACAAATTTTATATGAAAACAAAACAGCACTATGTTTGGCTTGTTGTCTCATTTGGCTTGTTGTCGTTTTCAGCATGTCAGTATGTAAACAAACTACTTATTTTAATTGCAGATGGTTGACTTCACATTTGACATTGAAATTCATGTTGGGGGATGTTTTGTGGAGGACCCAACCCTTGAATATGTGGGTGGGTCTGTACATACATTGACAGAGATTGACCTTAATAAGTTGAGTTTCTTTGAAATTCGAGATTTATGCCATCTAGTTGGTGCTCCTAAAGAACACAATAGATATAGGTATTTACTTCTTGAAGGTGATGTAGAGGATGATTTAAGGGCCATAGAAATAGATGCAGATGTGGTGAACATGACTACCCTTCATAGGGCATGGCCAGCTAACAAAATCATAATCTATATTGATATAGATGTGGAGCCACTAGCAGTTCTGCATCCTGATGCAGGCCAAATGGCAAATGATGGTGTAGGTGTTGATGGAGAGGGAGTGGCAGATGATGGTGTAGGTGGTGATGTAGGTGGTGTAGATGGTGATGGAGGGGTAATTGAAATAGATGTGGAGAGTGATTATGATGATGAGAATGTTGAGGATGTTGAGGTTGGTGATAGAGTTGAAGAACAGGATGCTGAGGTTGGTGCAAGGGTTGAAGAACAGAATGTTGAAGGAGATGATGATGATGATTGGCTATATGAAGGCCTAGAGGGGGATGACTTTGGTGATGACATATTTGCTGCTCCAAACTCAGCTCTATAAGGTTCTACTCCAAAATCAAGTGATGCTCCCAATACAGCCCCAGAATCAAGCAATGCACCCCATGTAGCCCTAGAATCAAGCAATGCACCCCCTGAAGACCCTAAGTGGGCTGAGCCAGCTCTTGAGGATGACCTGGTAAGCATGAATGGGTCTGATGATGAGCAGGTACCTGAGCAACCAGAGTTTAATGCTAAGAGTGACATGAGAAATGTTGTACTGAAGAAGGAGATGAAGTTTCCTAATGCAAAGGTGTTCAGAGCTGCTTTGAGGGAGTATGCAATTAAAAAACCTATTGACATCAAATTCAAGCTTAATGAGAGGATAAAGATACCAGTTCACTGTAAGAATGAGTGTAGGTGGAGATGTTATGCATCTCAAATAAGTGGAGAGCTAACATTTCAGATTAAGACCTTGACTGATGACTGTACTTGCCCCAAGTCTTTTAAAAATAGCCAAGCAACATCAGCTTATGTTGCTAAGAGGTTCATTGAGGATTTTAGTAAAAATCCAAATTGGGAGGTGAGTGGTGTACATAACCATGTGATGCAAAATTTATCTGTTGACCTAAGTGTAAACCAAGTGTATAGGTCAAAGAGAAAGGCAAAGGATTTGATCAATGGAGATGAGCAATTGCAATGTGGTGTCCTTAGGGACTATGCACAAATGATAAACACTGTAGACAAGGGGAGTAGGGTTATACTACAGACAAAAATGGCTGATGAGACTTCCCAGCCAAAATTTAAGAGGATGTATGTTAGGTTCAATGCTCAGAAGGTAGGATTTTTAGGTGGATGCAGGCCATTTATAGGTTTAGATGGTTGTCACATAAAGCATAGATTTGGAAGGCAAATCTTATCTGCCACTGCCAAGGATGCAAATAACAACATTTTTCCAGTAGCCATGGCTGTTGTGGAACAAGAAAACAAGGAATCTTGGATATGGTTTTTGGAAATTTTTGCTGATGATATAAGGAGGCCAGAAGAGCTTCAATTGGTCTTCATTTCTGATAGGCAAAAGGTATACAAGTTTTGTTCAGTTATACTTGAATGGCTTCGTTTGTTGAACTAACATGTTCTGTTTGTTTGTTTGGTTATTTGCAAGGGCTTATACTTGCAATAGAGACACTATTCCCAACTATGGAGCATAGATACTGTGTGAAACACATCTACAACAATTTCAAAGTAGATTACAAGGGATTGGAGCTGAAGGATGCATTGTGGAGGTGTGCTGCTGCCACAACAGTAAGGGAGTTTGAGAGATGCATGCAGTACATAAAGGATTTGGATGAAAAGGCATATGAGTATCTTGCAAACATTGCACCTGCATAGTGGACAAGGTCACACTTCACTCCTAGGGCCTTAACATATTGTTTGGTAAATAACTTGAGTGAGTCTTTTAACTCAATGATATTGAAGTCTAGGGACAAGCCTATCTTGGTAATGTTGGTGTGGATTAGGGTTAGACTTATGACTAGGCTTTACACAAAAAGGGAAGGGATAGAGAAGTATGCTGGAAAGTTATGTCCAAGCATACAAGATAAGTTGGAGAAATTGAAGGTTGAAAGTAAGCCATTTAGTGCTACCCCAGCTGGCAGTTTCCTTTATAAGGTAGCTAGTTAGTATGAAAGGCATGTAGTTGATCTTATCAAGAAGACATGCAGTTGTAGGTATTGGGATTTAAATGGCATTCCATGCAAACATGCCATAACAACCATTTATACAAACATTGAAACACTAGAAACCTACACCCACCCATGCTACCACAAAGAAACTTACATGGAGATATACAAGGAGGTACTTCCTCCCATGCTTGGCCAGTCAGAATGGGCTGAGACTGGACAGCCTGCTCCCCTAGCACCTCACATATACAAACCACCAGACAAGCCACCCAAGCAAAGAAAGAGGGCTCCTGATGAGCCTAAGAACCCTTACAAAGCAAGTAGGCTGAACAGACCTGTAAGGTGTGGGAAATGCAAAAAGGAAGGGCATAACTAAAGAGGGTGCAAGGCTGGCATCACTGGGGAGACACCATGGCAGAGGAGACAGAGGCTTGAAAGAGAAAAAGCTATAAGTAATTGAGATTCAAATGGCAAAAAAAAAAAAAAAAACTTTTTTTTAAACTTACAAAGGTATTAATGTACTGAAACTGGGTTTTGTTGTAAGCAAGGGGAGGGGTGCCTGTACCTAGTACCAGATCTGGATCTGCACCTCAGGCTACACCCCAGCCATCATCCCAGCAGCCTACCCAGACTTACAACATGAGGTCTGCCACTCAGCCTTCATCCTTACAGCAAGCTTCACAGCAAGGAAATCAAGCTAGGCCATCTCACATGAGAGTAGGATGGTTCTCTTCCTCACAGCCAGAGTTTCACACACCTAGGGAGACCTGGGATACCCTACCAAGTTCTTCACAGGTAACTTAGTTAAGTTACCTCTTTCCAAGATGGTTGTGTAAACTGAGATATTTTTTAACAAGTGGATCTATTTTTTATTTTGTAGCCTTCACCTGCAAATAGAAGCACTGATGGTGTGAGGACTAGAGGACAGCTTGTTGCACAAAGGCCACCAAAAATGAATTTAGTGGGTGGAAAGAGTAAAGGCAAGAAATGAAGCTAGTAGGTACGCATGCCAGCATTGGGAGTAAAGCTAGTGGGAACATGTGGGCCTGCAGCTAGTGTTTTTTGTAAAGACCACTGTTGGCTTTTTGTAATTATCAATTAGTGTAAAAAACAATCACTTTTTTTGTAATAACACTCCAGGTTGTTATTATGGTATGAAATTTTGTGGTATTATATGGAAGTTGTGGTATTATGGTATGGAAGTTGTGGTATTTATTCAATTCAGTTTGTATGAAACATTATTTGTCCAAAACAGTTTGTATGGAACATTATTTGTCCAAACCAAATTATATGGAAGTTTTATTATTGCTGTTACAGATTGTGTCCAAGTAGATTTTTCCAATACAGAGTGTATGGAAGTTGTTATTGTGAAATGGTTGTTATGGTATGTGCAGGTAACTGTATGGAACATTATTTGTCCAAACCAGATTATATGGAAGTTTATTTATTGCTACTACAGATTGTGTCCAAGTAGATTTTTTCAATACAGAGTGTATGAAAGTTGTTATTGTGGAATGGTTGTTATGGTATGCGCAGGTCATTGATAATTGACCAATACTTCTTTCATTGAATGGTTGTTATGGTATGCACAAAACAATACTCAATAATTGACCAATTCTTTGTTTATTGACACATCAAAACATTATATCAGTAGGCTAGTGCTATTACAATGCAAATTCATTAACACCATTACATTGGTAGGCTAGTGCCATAACTATCTCTACTAACCAATTAACTACTTTAGGGCAACAACCTCGGTCTCTTCACTCCAGAGAACTCAATTGAGCCAAAACACAACAACAACAACATAACAATAACAAAAAAGATCCATGACAAAATGCATGCAAATTTCCACATTCTTTGCTTCTCTTCAGCAAACATGGCCTTTTCCTTAGCTTTTGCACAGACAGCTCGAGCCTTTCTCTCCATCTCCTTGGCTTTGGCTTCCTCTTCAAGAGTCCTTTCTGTCATTTGCCTAGCTTCTTCTGCCGTTTCCAGAGCTGTCCTTTCCCTCTCATTGGCAAGTTGGAGAGCATTCTGAAGCCTAGACATCCTCTCTAGAGCCAAAGGTGCAATTTCATTCCCACGAGGACAGGTTGGGTTATCAAGCCAAACAAAGAAAGGACACTTAGGACCAACCTTATAACGGCTACAACCTAAGAACCTCCTCCAAAATTGTACAAACTCAAACTTGTTCTCAAAACACAAGTCTGCTCATTGCACATATGCCCACATAAACCCGAGAAATTACCACTTGATGAAGACATATCAACAAAACACGATTCTTGGGAAGCCCAAATTTAGAGTTTCACACAGTAAGTTGGCACTTGAACAAAATCTGAAACCCTAAATCGAGAACAGACACAAATACCTTGATTTTCTTTACCGAAACTACCTTCCTTAGCTTCGATGTTGCGAAACTTGTGTTTTCTCCCCCTCCAGACACTTCAAACCACGAAGAACACGTTGATCTCACCACAGGTCTCTCTCTCAAAAAGTTTTTGAGTTTTGGGTGTTTTGATCCGCATTATGTTGTGTTTTGGGGTTAAGAGGTGTTTTTGTAACAGCTGGGACTGAGGTGGGTTATGGAGATTGACGAAAACATACCACAGGTGGGTTAAGTGATACTTTTCAAACCATGGGTAGGCAAAGTGATTTTAGCCCAAACCACAGGTGGGTTATGTGTAATTACCCCTTAATTTTAATCTTGTGATTTATTAGCCAATGTAGACACATGATTGAGTTTAATTGGAAAACCTAAGATGGAACATTTAAAAACTTAAATTAATTAAATTTTTCCCAAAACTTTGATAAGTATAATTTATCATGGAATCAATAATTAGATGGTTGACTTAATCATGTTTTCACTTTACATCTCATTTAAAGTAAGAAATTCTAAATTTTTTAGATACTACTTATTGTAGGGAAATGATCAATTTAAATAATGTTTTCACCCCCATAAAAAAATGTTTTCACTTTACACATCTCATCTAAATCAATTTAAAGTTAAAAATTCTCTGTTTTTTTCGACATTAACATTTTTTTTTTGAAAATTAATCATTTTCTAAAAAACATTTTCTAGAAAACTCTTTCATTTTCTTGTATTTGGTAACAACCTTGAAGATAAGCTTAATAACATGAATATTTACTTCTTTGCGTGGCATAAGATAGAGTTGTTTTCAGAAGAAAAAAAAAAAGGAAAACAACCTCTTAAAATTAAGTCTTGAGTTTTCTATTGATCCATTTCTTTTTATGCAACTAAACACCAAAAAGTGGGAAAAAATATTTTCGCATAAGGCTTTCTATTGAAACAAGCAGAGATCTTCTTATTTAGGGACAATGGAGGAATTTGAATTTTTGCAATAAATATTGATAATGTGTGAGAAGAACAGCACAATGGTCTACCATGTTGAATGAACCTAAATTTAGAATAAAAAAGGTTGAACCTGATTGAAATAATATAAAAATACATATCTAAACATTTTCTATAGAATTATTTTGTTTTAAATCTAATTATAATTTAGACTAGAGTACGTAAGAGTAACACAAAGTTGCATGGAAAGTTTTCAAATTAAAACCATTGTGGCCTCCGGTATATCTAATGAAGCATCTTTCTTTTTGTTCTGTACTGTTCTGATTGGATTGTTAAATTAGACAAGCACGATATAATAATAATACATACTTGTCACAAAATCAAATTTCAGATAAGTATAATACGGGTAGTCATGTCCGTTTGCTTACGGTTTTGTTAAAACTTTTTTTTTTTCTTTTAAAAAGTATAACAAGCATACTGATTTCAAACCCATACGAGAGCCAACAGTGTTTTATTTTTCGCTAAAAACAAAACAAAACAAACCATGAATAGCCAAGTAATTGGCCCAATATACATGTGTGTGGCTCAATAATGTAAGGCATAGACATTATACTCCACAACAGCATCCCCAGTTTTTGTATCAAAGGTGTAAGTTTTGGCGTGAGCATACCCACGTGCAAACCGGAAAACACCACTCCCACCAACGATTGGCAACTCCCTGACGGTGGACAAGATAGTGTTTCTCCCTAACACGCTAAGAGTGCTACCGTTATACTCTCCTTCTATGAAAGCAAAGTTCAACACCATTAACAACCCGAATTCACTCTGCGATGCTGAGGCATAAATACCTTGTGCTCTTCCTACCACTTTCGAGCTATTATCCGGCAGCATAGTCAACGCGTCATCGATCACCGACACGGCTCCAAAGAACGTTGAGGATGTGTTTGTCATGGCAGCCTGGGAAACTCGTACTGCACTAGGTTTGGGGCCACTAAGAATGTCATGGAAGTAGAAGTGGAGGTGACTTAGCTTTTCTCTCTTAAGTCCTAGTGATGAAGGAGATAAATTTCGAGAGAAAACGGGTGTTTCTGCTTTGATGTAGGTTGAGAAGAAGAAAATAGCAAAGGATATGAGTAAAGTGGAAGAGAAAATTTTGGCCATGGTGGGGAGAAAGAGATTAATGTTTTGGAGAAGAAACAAGGGTTAAATTGTAGAGTTTTGTGACTCAAACATAATCTTCTTTTCATTATTATGGTTTAAATCGTTTCTTTATATAATAGAGAAGTTTTTCCTCCCAAAAAAAAAAAAAAATTATATATATAAAATAGAGAAGCGTTGACAAAATTGATATAGCATTTCCAACAACCACACCAAAAAAAAAAATTGTAAACAAATAGTACTAGGTTTATTGTACCATGCAATAAAATATATAATGCTCAATCATTGAAATGGGTTGTACTTTTAATGTAAATTGAAGTTGCAAATATGTACAACATCTGTTACTTTTTGTGTCTATAATGAAAGAGAACAATCTCCCTTAAATTAGTTAGTTGCTAAAGTCTCTTATTCTTAAAATAATGGATTTGATGCCAAAAGATTTGTAATTGAACTGATTGACACCCTTTGTCTTTCTAAAAGATATAATCCTCCTCTCTTCCATTATAAATTTGTAAGAGCATTCACATCAATCTTACCAATTTAATATTTCAGCAAAAATTTATCTAAACTTAACTGAATCATGCGTGTATCAGTCTCACTAAATTAACTAAAGTTTTTAAAGAAGACAGTCTCATCGCTACATGTAGTGAGCCTCTATTCTCACTACATTAAATTTCAATGTATGTGTATGAAAATAATAGATAGCTAAACTGGCAAAAGTAGAGTACGTTGTTTGGATTAGTTTAACTAAATATTTGAGGAGACTGATGTGAATGCTCTCATTATTGAAAATAATAGTAGTAATAATGTACTTGTTTTCCAATGACGCCTGCACCAAAAGAAACCATCTTAGAACACAAAAGGAATCACTAACCAAACCACCTAAAATAAGCGGTTCAATAAAAAAAAAGGTAATTAATAACTTAATACAGGATTAGATCACAGAGCAAATGATATGAAATTTCCAAGTCAAAGGTGAACTACCAACCAGCACCAGGCAACCAATTTAATGATAGAATTCAATGGCCTCAGGCGTACTTCAAGAATTAAAAACTATAGTACTTACGTAGCTGTAACCTGTAAGAAATTAGTATTCAATTATTGATACGAACATATTGTAAGCGCAAGTTGAACCAATAACAAAGATATATTTTATGTATTTTGTTGCCTCCATCGTCAAAGAGTCCGCATGAAAGATTACAAGCAAGCCTCCATCAAGCAGAATTAGCATTGCCCGAGGGTGATGCTTACTAGGGCATGGCTATCTTATTGGGGGTGCGAGGGGCCATCACCCCAAAAATTTTGAAAAATGCAATTATACTTATACCTTAAAGGAAAAAAATTAATCCTTTTTTTCATCATCTCAAAAGAAATAAAAAAAAGTTTTAAATTTCAAAATTTTAATAAAGCAAAAAATATCTCATAAATGAGAATAAAGATATGAGCATATTATATTGACGATACAAATTTTAAATTTTCATTCATTTTCTTGTTCAAATTTAAGACTTTAAAATTCTCAATTTTGTACGAGAATTTTGTATTTGGTTTCATACAATCTTATATGAAAGAATGATATCTATTATCTCCTAAAAAAAGAAAAAGAGAATAATATCTAGTTAAAAAGGCTTAAATGTTAAAAATTTACTTATCAAGATGAAAATATAATATTAAAAAGTCCATAATCAATAAATTTTATATGATGTTAGTTTTGTCCTTTCTCAAAAAGCATAATATTTTTCACTAAAAACACTTTTTAAGAAAATGCGTACACACATGTGTGTATGTATATATAAGACAAAACTTAAATACAATACCTTAAGTGTTATTCCTTAGGCTTCCATCTTAAAATTTAGTCATGTGACTTTTTTTCTCATGAATAGAAGTATATTTTTAATTAAGCATAGCCACATGGCTGAATTTTAAAAGGAGAAAAAAAAAAAAAAAAACATCTAAGTAATATATATATATATATATATATGCATAAATAAATTTGGGAAACCTAATTAAGAAAAATTTGTTGGCTACATGCATAGTACAAGATTAAGTCATACATAATCAACAACCTAGATATCATTAGAGAAGATGGCAATTGAGAAAGACAATGCAATTCTGGCTGCTATTTCTCCACTCACTCACAAAGAGGGTGGGGAGAAAATAAGAGAGGAAGAAGGGCATGTGGGGCATGTAAAGAGTTGTTCCTGTAATCACTTTAATTTTTCTTAATGTTACAAAACAATTAAATGATCAATGTGGATAGTTGGGTCGTGCTCACAAATGGGAAACCTAATTGGGCTAAGATGGGTCTAATTTCTCACATCTCCCATTTGCATATAGTGGACATGTACTTGTCATGCATCTCTCGTGCTACTCAATCTCTCTTGATGTGGTTTGGAATCAAAGTCAACACAAGCTTGAGAATACACACGTGTCTCTAAAATAGATACATAAAGGAGGTTAGGAACAATTTATTAACTCCATGATGCTATACAACCAAGCTAACTTCAAAGTTAGGGTACGATCTCGAGAAGAGGTTAGGCACCCCGAATCACCTAGTCGTAGATGGTCTTCATTATTTATCATTGGTTGTGGTCAAATGGGGCCTACCTAATGGGCCTATGTGAACACGCACTCATATCTATGTCCTAGGGGTACAATATTTAAAAAACTCTATTATCTTATATAACACATAATTGAATTTAACTGAGAAACTTAAGATATAACATTTAAAAAACTTTACCGAATCAAACTTTCCTTAAACTTTGGGATAAGTATAATTCTCATGGAATAACAAATTAGATGGTCAACTTAAATTATGTTTTCATCCCATCAAAAGAAAATAATAATAATTGATGAAGTATGAAATTAGTAGGTCGTATGCTCCAAACTCAACGGTGGATCAACAACCTGAAAAAGAAAACAGGACTACCGAAGGTAACCGGGGTGAAACCAGTCAAGGACTCTTTGACGGTTAAGTCAATATTTCTCTCAAAGACTTAAGTATGAGAAGTTGATGAATAGTTGTACATACCTTGGCTTGGTGAGGCTTAGTCCCTTTTATAAAGAGTTTAGAGTGGGTCTACTTGTTAGGTGTCATATCATCATGGGAGATAAATGGACTTAGTGGGGAAAATAGAGCGAATTTCAGAGAATTCACCCCACATCTCAGAATAGTGGATAGTGGTGCAACCGTTCTTGGTTTGCAGAGAACATATTAGAATTTACTAAGTGTCCATTGGTCATCTACAGTCTCTTTTCTTTAGAAGATCTATCTTCCCCTTAGACGAACTTGCTCATTGGTGTTACTGTTTTCCTCTTTTCTGTCTGAACGACTATCTTGGACGTGGTGCTCTTGAACAAGTCTTATGGACATATATAGTTTTTAATTACCCATCAATAATGTTTTCACTATTCATCTCATTTAAATTCATTAAAGCTAGAAATTCTATATTTCAATCTTACTAAGTGAGGGAAAGTGGAGGAATTTAAACTGTTGCAATAGATATTGATAGTACGTGAGAAGAACAAAGCAATGGGCGCCCAATTGTCAACCATGTTGAATGAACCTAAATTTATAATCAGAAACGTTGAACCTGATTGAAAGAAAATAAAAATATATATCTCAAAATTTTCTATAGATCATTATTATGTTTTCTATATGATAATTTAAACGTGAGTAACACAAAATTCAATAGACAAATCAAAAATTAAAACCATTGTGGCATCCAAAATATGTTATAAATTAAAGCATCTTCCAAAATTTGGTTCTGTGATGTTCATATTGGATTTTCAAATTAGACAAACATGCTTTTCATATACATATGACATATCTTTCACAAAATCAAACATTCCCAATTATCTGACAATACATTCAATCAACGGGATTTTATTTTTCACAAAAAAAGAAGAAATCCATGAGTAGCCATATAACATGTGGAAGGCTCAATAAGCATGCTCTCGCTTAAATCAATAAGGGTAGTGTTTATTGCACATAGTGTACAAATACACAAAAATCTTGACTTAAAAGTCACATTTTCAACATTTTTGCAGTGTATAGAACACGTTGTGCGCAATATATTTTTCCCAATCAATGATGTAAGACATAGACATTGTACTCCACAACTGCATCCCCAGATTTGGTATCAAACGTGTAAGTTTTGGCCTGAGCATACCCACGAGCAAACCGGAAAACACCACTCCCACCAACGATCGGCATCTCCCTGACAGTCGAGAATACAGTGTTTCTCCCTAACACACTAAGAGTGCTACCATTATACTGTCCCTCTGTGAAAGCAAAGTTCATCACCATTAACAACGCTGCTTAACTCTGCGACGCCAAGGTATAAATTCCTTGTGCTTGTCCGACAACTTTGGAGGTATTTTCTGGGAGGAGAGTCAGTGGGTCATCAATCACCGCCATGGCTCCAAACCCCGTTGGGGATGTGTTTGTCGTGGCAGCTTGTGCAACTCGTATAGCAGTAGGTTTGGGGCCACTGACAATGTCATGGAAGTAGAAGTGGAGGTGGCTTAACTTCTGTTGCTTAAGTCCAAGTGACGAAGGAGGTAAATTTTTAGAGAAAACGGGTGCTTCATCTGCGATGACATAGGTTGAGAAGAAGAAAATGGTGAAGAGCATGAATAAAATGGATGTGGGTTTTGAGAAGGTTTTGGCCATGGTGGTGAGTAATTAACTTGCGTAGAGAAGGTTCTGAACCTTTACACATAATCATGTCAATGTTATTATGGGTTTAAATCGTTTGTTTATATAACAGAGAAGCGTGAAAAGATTAATGTAGCAGTTCCAACAACTAATAACATACACAACTGACCGAGAAATATGTATTTTTTGGCAAAATAAAATACGTAATACACAATCATTGATATGCTTGGTTTCCCATTACCAATAATAATAGTAATAATTTCCAAGTCAAGATGAACTACCAACCAGGGAACCAATTTAATGATAGAATTCAATGGCCTCAGGTCAGGCGTACACTATTCTTTTTTTTATTTTTTTGGCTGAATAGGCGTACACTATTCAAGAATTAAAAACTAGTACTTAAGTAGCTGTAAGAAATTAGTATTGAATTATTGATACGATCATATTGTAAGCGCATGCAAGTTGAACTAATAACAGAGAAATATTTTATGTATTTGGTTGCCTTTGCCTCCATCGTCAAAGAGTCCACATTAAAGATTACAAGCAAGCCTCCAACAAGCTGAATTTAGCATTGCCCGAGGGTGATGCTTACTGGGCAAAGCTATCTTATTGGGGTGCGAGGGGCCATCACCCCAAAATTTTGAAAAATGCAATTATACTTATACCTTAAAGGAAAATAATTAACCCTTTCTTTCTTCATCTCAAAAGAAAAAAAAAAAATTAATTTCAAAATTTTAATAAAACAAATATTATCTCATAAATCAGAATAAAGATATAAGCATATTATAGTGATGATACAAATTTTAAATTTTCATTCATTTTTTTGTTATAGAATTTAAGACTTTTGAATTCTCAATCTTGTATGAGAATTTTATATTTGGTTTCATACAATCTTATATGAAAGAATGATATCTAGTATCTCCTCAAAAAAAGAAAAAGGAAAATAATATCTAGTTAAAAGGCTTAAATGTTAAAGATTAACTTATCAAATAGAAAATAGGAGTATAATAAATATATATATATTTTTTTTTGAAAGGGGAATTTTCATTCAATTAAAGGGATGAAAGATCATGATACAAAGCATCCATGGCTGGTGGGGGAGAGTCCTCCATCTAGTACAAATCCTCACCTAATGAATTTCTAGCATATTGAGCCAAAGCATGGGTTACCCTATTCCCACCCCTCCTAATACAACAAACACTAGACCATTGCAATCCCCTTATCAAATGACGAATGTCATCCACAACATTGCCAAATAGTGAATTATTTTCCACAGAAGAAGAGATAGCATGAATAACATTGCTGTTGCCACCCTCAATAATCATCCTTGAAAAACCAGCATCCACAGCAAATTCTATGGCTCTTCGACAAGCAAGTAACTCAGCTTCTTCACTGGTACGCACCTTCAGTCCACTAGCAGTCATAGCAGCCATAACCTTTCCCTTTTCATTTCGAATAATTGCTCCATATCTAGTTTTGCCTAAATCTGAAAATAGTGCAGCATCAAAATTGAGTTTGTACGCCTCTGATGGTAGTGGTTGCCATACATCTCCGCTTTGTTGCTGCCTCATCTGAACATTCAGCTGGGTTTGGGCACATTTAAAGTCCTCAATGTACTCCTTTGTTCTTTTATTCAAGCTACTCAGACTCTTCAATTTTCCTCCATGCAGCAAGGTGTTTCACTGATTCCAGATCAGCCACGCTTGGGTCCAGAACAGTTCCAGCTCTTCTACGGTCAGGCGCTCCATAAAATCCTCCATCAGGTGCATCATCTCGGGCTGTCCATGCTTACATTTCTGCAGTTTTCGAACACTTCCAGCCCAAATGTCTTGAGTCGCTGCACAATCCCACAGAGCATGGATGGTGGATTCCGGTTCTCTTGTATAAATCAAGCATTTATCATCATTGATTATCCTTCTTCTGGTCAGATTCACTGCTATTGGTAAAATCTCATGGCAAGCTCTCCATGCAAAAACTTTGATTTTATTTGGAATCCGAAACTTCCATATTGCAGTCCAAACATGTTTTGCAACACAGCCCCTAGATGTTCCAACCCGAGCTGCATCAGTTAAGAGTCTTCTAGCCACATGCTAAGCGGACTTGATAGTAAATACATCCCTCGGATTATGCAGCCAAAATATAGTATCAGATACATATCTTCGGCTCAATGGAATTTGGCATTGATAGGCCAAGAATGTATTGACCCCTTGTGATGAATTAATTGATTAATTAGCCAAGTTTATTAATTAATCAAATTAACATGCAAAATGCGTGGTAGCACAAACAAATCACCAATTAAGTAAAGTGCAGCAGAAATTAAATTGACACGGTAATTTGTTTACAAATGGGGAAAACCTACACGGCAAAAACCCCACCGGATGATTTTAAGGTCACCACTCCCGAGAATCCAATATTATCAAAACAAGCGGTTACAAGTAAAGGAATCCCAGTACCTTATACCAACCTACAGTTGAACCCTTACCCCAATACCCAATTGGACTTGTTCTGTAGTGACAATCTCTCATTTTCAATGCACGGCTCCCAGTACGTGACTAACCAATAGATGCGCGGATCCCAGTACGCGACTTAATCACCAACTTGAAAAAGATGTTGGCTGCAAAGTTCTTCAGTTCATCACACGATGAAGATCACGAAGCTCCTTGGTCATAAAACCCTAAAGTGTACAAACACAGCAGCTTCTTCAATAGAAAGATGAACTAAGACAAATTCTGTCTCCGGTCACAATTTGCATAAACAAAACTTTTCTTCACACTCGCGCAACCTTTAACGGCCCTTAAAATAATCCTTATATATGTTTAGGGTTGTGAGAAAAGAAAGCCTAAACACATACTCATGGATTGGATGAAAATCAGCTTTGAAAAACTGAGTTTCATAAACCTCGATAGATAGCCATCTATCGAGCTAGCTGTCGAGCCACAGGTTGAAATAGCTTTTAAACCTCGATAGATGCTAGCTATCGAGTTTTAAAATCCAGCACTTCTTCACTTGTTTTTTAGACAGACTTGCATGGCTTTAACACTTGAACTTGAAACCTCGTTCCTTTAAGTATTAACCACATCCTAGATCTACCAAATTACAAGTAAAGTGCGTTTTGTCAAAGGATTAGCCAATTACATAAAATATTGACATATGTTCCTAACATTGAATCACATATGTCCTAACAATCTCCCCATTTAGCAATCCGTGACAAAACCACAACAAACAAATGAACATATGAGAGAAGTCATAAATCACTCAACTCATACTCACTTGTTGAATACAATAAAATCTATCCTAACACAAACTTTTGAAAAACTTTGCAAGAAGAGAGTTTATGGCAAGAAGGCTTTGACAACCTGTATTTCTGAAACACTTTAAACAAAACTCATCAAGGCATCTTAGTGTGAAACAGAAATAATAGATTGCATACAATAAATAAGAAACATGTGTATAAAGAGAGAAAAGAAACAACACATGGAGAGATAGGTGAAATAACATACATCAATATATATATAAACCAAATATAAGTACAATGTATGGCAAATGGTCACAAGACCAATGTACAAAAGATAATGTATCTAAAATAGAAAGAAAATAAAAGATACAAAAATCCTCACTACATCACTTATATATACATTCCCCCTATCACAAAATCTCCTATACTAACCCCCTCTATGAGTATGACTACTCTCTTCTCAAAACTACTTCCCCTTTTTGTCACGAGTGACAAAAGGCAAGTACATCAAGTAGACATCTCATCATCACTGGGCGAGCTAGCACCATCATCCTCATCAGCATCATCATCGTCGGAGTCATCGTCATCCTCTTCGAATGCTGCGGGAGAAGGAGAGGAGGCCACAGTGAAACCACCCATGACATTCTGTTGTTGTGAGATACGACCAACACGGGTGTTCACCTGACACAACTCATCACTGAGAGTGTCAAGGCTAGCATCCATGTGCATAAGTTGTGCCATGATGGCCTCAAGTGTCACTCCACCCGCAGAAGACGAAGGAGCAGAGGTGGAAGGAGCGGTATAAGCTGGAGGAGTAGCTGTCTCTGTCCATGGCCGCCTCGGTCGAAGCTGAGCCTTACTTCGTTTGACGGTAGCCCTATCTATGGCACCCATGACCAAGAAATGAGGGGACACGGGAAAAGAGACAGAAAAATGGCGAAGGATCCGCGTGATAGCTGAAGGAAAAATAAGCATATCACTGGTCACCGTATCCCTATAGACATCTATAAGGGATAGAATAAAGTGAGAAGGGAAGTCGATAGAGATATCCTCTTAGAGGGATAACAAAAATCGAGCACGAGGCTCTGTGATAGTGTTATAGTGAGACAAAGGATGAAAAATGAATGTCATCACCATGTTAAGGAATCTCGAACCTTTTCCAAAGCCCGAGCAAGGGGTGTTTTGACGATCACCCCAAGAAGAAAGTGTCTCACAAAAGAGAGACGAGAGTTCGTCTTTGGACACTGTCCTTAGACGCTCACAGCCAGGGTAGTTAGGATGCGCTACCCTAGGAACGTGTAGTACCTCGGAGACAATCTCCGGAGTAACTACAATGCGCGTACCTCGAACGCGAGAGAAGAAATGAGGTACAGAATTATCAATTCCGTGCATATTGGAGTAAAACTCCTGTATGATCACGGAAGGGCACGTGATCGGGATGCCACATAGTGACTCCCAACCCTTACTGTAGATGACAGTGGGTAGGTCAGTGTCAGAAAAATCTGATAGAACGACTTGGCGTTCCGAATGAATGCCTCGTCATGAAAAGTTCTCCGAGAAGTCCGACTTAGCCTTCTCATCACGGAACTATACGTGAGATGGAGTGGGGTCAGAAGGAGAAGAAGAAAATGCCCCAAAATGCAGGGGGTTCTGGGATGGAGTAGATTTGCATTTAGGTGCCATAAAGCAAACTAACGCAAGAAAGAGAAAGAGAGAGAGGGGGGGGGGAGAGAGAGAGACAATCAGAAAAGCACCAACAAGACAATATATCAAAATATAAAGAATTGAAGGTACGTATGCATGAAAATGCATGAACATGTGACATGCAAATATAAATGCATCATGGGCTCAGCCCAATCCAATCCTACCAGCACATAACATAGCAACAAAGTAAACACACATCTAAATGCATGAAACATTGTTATAATGCACATGTGATGCAATGCATGATCATTTAAGATCAAATATACAAAATCCATCCCAAAAATTTAGCAAAAACTTCATTGATTTTGAAAAATCTCAAAGCTTTCCAAAAACCCCAAAAGTTAGGTCACAAAATGTGAAATGCATGATGAAGAGAGGGATTAAGGACCTTACCAGTGAAGAAGAGCAAGATCAAGGTCGAAGAACTCTTGGGAATGAAGTTTGGAGTGAGAGAGAGGAGTTTGGGAGGTGAAAAGACTAAAAGCAATCGAGAGAGATCGAAGAGAATAGATCTAAAATCGCGAGGCGCCTATATATAGAAAATTCATAAACCTCGATGGATCAAGAGCTATCGAGATTCAAAATGTTCCTTTTAGCTATCGAGGATCTAACGAGAGGTGTCCACAGCAAAGATTCTCGATGGATCGAGGTAGCTATCGAGAAGCTATCGAGAATCCAGAAGGTTTCTTGATGGATCGAAGTAGCTATCGAGAATGTGATAAAAAGCAACTGAAGGGTCTCGATAGATAGCTTATCTATCGAGAGTTATCGAGAAGCTATCGAGATTGCTTAAAAACAATTTTTCAAAGAAGAGAAAAACATAGATATGAATGCAATCGAGCATGCTACTCAATCAAAGATCCAAACAACATTTTAAGCTCTTAAAAACATCTCTCAATCAAGAAAAATGTTAAGCACATAGATCCAAAACACACACACACACACTAAACAAGTCTAACCAATTTTATATTTCAAAAACAAGTTAAGCCTGTTTAGTGAACATACATTTACACGAGTATTCCTTGTGATGGCCAAATCACATTATACCTGTACATGTATCAAAAGTAGCAAAGAATATTGCGTGTTGTGTGTGAAAAACATCGCAAGATTGCATAAGTGTCTACATGTTATGACGATTTGAGATATGAGAAAATCACTTTAACTCACACACAATCATAACTGTTTGATGGGGACAATCACCTTCGAGGTACATCCTATAACTCTTACATCTTCTAGAATACACGCTTGCAATCATACATAAAGCATTTTGATTCTTTTTGCTTTTTGTTTTTCTTTGCATATTTTTCTTTTAAGCAAATCATGCATGGGTATATAAGAGAGATAAAAGAAATACCCAATGATGTTAAGCTTTTGACATTGCACTTTTGCTATGCCAAAGCATGCAAATGTCATTTCATAATTGGCTGGCAAAACTACCAAAAAATTACATGGCTTTGGGTCATTTCTGATTTTGCTCTTTTTAGCAATGCAGTAGAGCCTTTTGCACACAAGAGGAATAGGTAGGGTGATAATGGATCTCCCTAGCAGATTCCTCTAGATGGATGGATCATGCCATAAGATTTCCCATTTATCAGAATAGAAAATGATGGTATTGTCACACAGCTCATCACCCTTTCTATCCAATCAGTAGGGAACCCCAACTTCTCCATTATCCGTTGAAGAAAGTGCCACTCTACCCGATCATAGGCCTTACTGATATCAAGCTTCAGTGCCACGGAACCCTTCTTCCCTTTTTTTCTAGAGTGCATGGTATGAAGTGTCTCATAAGCCACCAACACATTATCAGTGATCAAACACCCCGATACAAAAGCACTCTGAGTGGTGAAATAATCTGAGGCAGTACCTGTTTCAATCTGTTTGCCAACACCTTGGAAATAATTTTGTAAACAACATTACATAGGCTTATGGGTCTAAACTTAGACATTCTCTCCGGATTTTTAACTTTTGGGATAAGCACAATATTTGTATGATTAATATCAGGTAGCATATTACCATTATTTAAAAAATCCAAAACAGCTAAAACAACAGAATCACCCACAATATGCTAGAATTTTTGATAGAAAATGGCATTCATACCATCAGGTCCTGGAGCTTTTGTTGGTCCCATTTGAATAGAGCCACCTTCACTTCTTCAACAGTAAATTCAGTGGATAGAAATTCCCGCATGTCATCAGTCACCATACACTGCACTGCATTCAGGCACTCCTCCATCTGATCTCCCACTCCTACATGAAAAGGGTTATTAAAGTAGGCTAGCTACCTCAACCACCTCCTCCAATTCCTCCACCCACTGCCGTTATGTATTCCAGATACCTCTTATGTAATTTTTCCTTCTTCTTTGTGTTGCTTTGGCATGAAAAAGTTTTATATTCTTATCCCCATGTTTTAACCAATTTATTCTAGACCGTTGGGCCCAATAAATTTCTTGCTTTTGTAGAAGTTCATCCATTCTTTTACTCAAACTCAAAAATTCAGCTTTGGAAGCTTCAGTAAGTTCGGCCTCATTCAATCTGTCTAGCTGTTTCTAAATTTCTTTGATGGCAATGGTATTCGGATCAGTTATAGGAGAACCCCAAGCCATGAGTTCCGCTCCACAAACCTTTATTTTTTCCTGTACTGCTGCCAAATCAACCCTAGCTTCCCCTGCCTTCCCCCAAGCCTCTTGAATAACCTCTTCACACTCAATCCGGAGCAACCATGATTCCTCAAATTTGAAGCTTCTCCCACGTTGCTGCCTTAGTTGGGAAAAGGATTGAACTTGTAATAAAAGTGGAAGGTGATCCGATTCATGAGTTGACAAATGCACAATTTTACTCAACTGAAATTTGTCTGTCCATTCCTTATTGGCAACACCTTTATCAAGCCAAATCTTGGTATTAGCTTCCCGGGTCTCTTGTTGCTCCAAGTGTAGGGATACCCCTTAAATCCAAGGTCTTGAAGGTGACAAGAATTCAAAGTTTCCCTAAAAGCTTCAATCTATGAAAACTATAGCTGTCTTGCACTCTTCTTTTCTGAAGCATGTAAATAAGCATTAAAATCTCCAATTACCACCCATGGTCCCACTACAAAGGTTTGTAAATATTTCAATAATCTCCAAGATTTTTCTTTCTGTTGTGCTTCCGGCCACCCATATAAACCAGTCAGGTACCAAACAAAACCATCTTCTTCCGTGACTTTAGCCAAAACATGATTAATAGTGAAATTGATAACCTCCAAGCTAACTTCATTCTTCCATAAAAAAGCTAATCCTCCCCCAGAATCCGGATGTTTAACAATTATCTTATTCTGAAACAGTAGATTTCCATACAACTTTTCAAAACCATCCTTATCAAGTCTAGTCTCCATTAGAAAACATACCGTGGGAACTTGCTCCCTCACAATCTTGCGAAAGCTTTGACCTGTCCAAGGGTTCCCAAGCCCTTGGCAGTTCCAGCTTAACAGCCTCATTGCTCCCAGCAAGGGTGGCTCTCCACCCCCGCCGATGCATGGTCTTTGGTTTCCTCATCAGTACTCAGTTTTCCTTTCTTCAGAGTCTGCTCTTCAATCTGCCCTCCCAGTGCTTCACGTGTTTCTCTCTTGCCCAGGCCAGGTAGTGTGATAGCCTTGGTGAAGCCACTCAATCCAAAATCCATTCTGTTTATACGGGTCCATGTTCCTTTGGGCTTATAAGTGCTAGGCCCAGTCAAATCTGGGATTGAAGTAGAACTATCAGGTTCAAGACTTGGACGTTCTAGGGGTAAAGACTCCGCGTGGCCCACATTTGTTTTAGAAGTAATCAAACCCTTGTCACAATCTTCATTTAAAGCCGCGGCTAGCTGTTCAGTATGCTGAATTTTCGGACCTGATTCCCCAATATTAGAGTTTGTACCCGTTACGTTTGCATGGCAATAAATACTCACGCTATCTATGTGCGTGATTTCAGCACCTTTTCCTTGAATCACGAAGTTAACCTTATCAGCATTGCTAGGGTTTCCAGGACTGGTCACGTTCGCCTCCATCATCCCCATCGAACCACCGTGCTCCGCCCGAACATAGATCTTCTCTGCCTCACAGCCCGTGCCCTCCTCAGTGGCAGACTTTTGACCTGCTTCTTTACTACCTGAAGCCCTTAAGCGACCCCCCACTGCCCTAAGAAAGTCTCTATACTGATATTCGATATGACCTCCTTTTTTCTCCACGGCATAATGGACTGCACAATGCTTCAGATCATGACCTAAAATTCCACAATAGTGACTGAACATGGGCAACCTCTCACACTTAAAGTACACCCACGACTTCACACCATCCGATCCAGCAATAAAATCTCCCCGTCGAATAGGTTTTGAGATTGGTAAGGCCACTCGGACTCTCATAAACATACTCAAATCATCCTTCTTTTTCTTCCATTCCACCTCCTCAACCTCCCCCAATCGACTCCCAACTTCCTTCGCTACTTGAGGGGAAACCATATCAAATGGTGCACCCCATATTTGGACCCAAAGGGATGTAGACTCCATTCGGATATTTCCCACAGTCATGCCCTTCTTCCACCGTTGCAATAATAGTAACTGATTATCAAAGGACCAAGGGCCTCCTCTCAAGATTAGATCCAAATCAAACTCTGATTGGAATTTGAATTGGAATAGATTCGGCCCTACTTCAAGAATCTGCATTGATTCATTCAATCCCCACGCTCACCTTATTGTAGTCTTTGCTGCCCATTTATTATAAGACTTACATGTAAGGAATTTTCCAATCAAACTCAGATTGCAACTTTCAATAGCTTCTCTTCTTCCATCATCCGAAATAGCAATAGTTTCTTCCTCTTCAGATGTTAACTTCATCTTGTCAAGACTATCACACACATCATCCTCCATTTTGTCTTACAAAATTGAAAAGATTACCCTTCGCACACAGCCAAGGGAGGGAATAGTCATACTAGTACGAGAGGGAGAACTCCACGAGAGGGAGAGTGATGGAGTAAATAGGAGTATAATATTAAGAAGTCCATAATCAATAACTTTTATATGATGTTAGTTTTGTCCTTTCTCAGAAAGCATAGTATTTTTCATTAAAACACTTTTTAAGAAAATTTGTACACACGTGTGTCTATATATATATATATATATATATATATATTAAAATTTGTCGTCCCTAAGCAAAAATTGTTGGCTACATGCATAGTACAAGATCAAGTCATACATAATCGGTAGCCTAGATATCATTAGAGAAGATGGAAATTGAGAAAGACAGTGCAATATTAGTTGCTATTTTTTCACTCACTCACACAAAGAGAATTGGGAGAAAGTAAGAGAGGAAGAAGTGCATGTGGGGCATGTAAAGAGTTGTTCCTGTAATTAATCACTTTAATTTTTCTTAATGTTACAAAATAATTAAATGATCAATGTGGATAGTCGTGTCGTGCTCACAAATGGGAAAACTAATTGGGCCAAGATGGGTTTAATTTCTCACATCTCCCATATTATGGAGAAATTATACAGTCCTTTGGTGGATCACGTTACTTGTCCACCATCTACTAAAAGACTCCCACTTATTTAAAATTGCTGATTTTAAAAAAAAATTCTAACTCAGCAATTTTAAACATGTATGAGTTTTTTAGTGGAATGGTGGACCACATCACTTATCCACCATGTGGACCTTATAATTTCTCCATATCATGGGCGGCTCTAGGTATCGTTCAGGGGTTCAAATGAACCCCCTGAGCTGGGCCAAAAAATATATATATAATTTTTTTATTTGACCCTCCTAAAATAAATTTTGAACCCCCTAGACCTAAATTTTTTTTAAGCCTAGTTGAAATGAATTTGAATATGATCATCTTGACAATATCTTAGTCTTTTTAAACACACACACACACAAAACCAATTTGATTTAAAATATGGGGGGAAAAATAGTAAGCCTAACAACAAAAGTATAAATTTGTTCATCTTAAATCTAAAAAAAAAAAAAAAAAATCATTTATATAGATCTTAACAAATTTGAAATAAACTAATACATAAAATTTTATTGTATTTAGATCTCACTTGGAGTTCACTTAACAACAATAATTAATGTGAACCTCAATTGACACGCTTTGAGACCCAACAAACAATATTGGAATACTTGCCACAAAATGCTAAAATTCATATTTTTGATAGAAAACCCAACGTCTATAAATGAAACGCGAACCAAAGGTATAAAGTAACAAACCTCGACCCAGTGATTATAATTGAATCACGAACCGAATGTATAAAATTTGAATGCCACAAGGAAGAATCCTTGATAAGTTCACAAGTTCAGTGAAGAACCAAGAGAAGAAGCAAGCCTCACGTTTTTCTATGATTTTTATTCAATAATTCCTCCCCTAATTACAATGAGTGCATGCTATTTATAAAACATAGCTAAAAAGGACTAAACAATAGAAGCCTAAAATTAAGGATGATTTGTCTGAAAATAAAAAAAAGGAAGTAGATAAAAAAGGACAAAGTAATAGAAGCCTAAAATTAAGGTTGATTTGGTTTGAAATTAGTAGCTCATCCATGCCAAAAATAGACTGAACTGGACAAGGAAATCATGCCTAAGGAAGGAAAGTCAATCTGCCATTAATGCACACCATTGCTGGAAATTAAGCCCAATTAAGCAAAATCATCCTTATCAATAAATTGGATTAAATTTATTACGCCTTCATCTTCTTTTGGGCCAAGCTTGGAATGCCCCGTTTTAGACTCAACCCAAATCTCTTGAATCAGCCCATTAAGCGCTTCTTTGATCATCTTGGATCTTGCTCTAGTAATAGGCCTAACTGAAACATGCAATGGATCCTTTAATGGTGCTTGTTGATTCTCATCAATAATTCATATGTTGATTGTATTTAAAAAAAAAAAAAGATGATTTCCAAGATTTAATCTTAGCAACAATAATTAGTATCTTCATCGTATTAATAAACAATATGCAATGAACTTATAGTTTATCTTATATGAGAATTGCTATGTTATGGGCACAAGGGGTTTTTGGAGTCACTACCTAGTTTTTGCAATGGTCTAGGAACCATATATATAGCGTCCTCTCGAGGAAGGACCTTTTGATCTTACTACCAGAGATATGGGTTCGGAGTTTAGGTACGCTCTTAGGTAGGTGTTAGGCACCTAAAATCGCCCAACCCTAAGGTTGGCCTCCCATCATTGTGTCTTACATCTTAACCTCATTAAAAACATGTTCAACACTTGTATCTATACTCACACACACACTAGCATACATCTAAGCATACAACATGGCATCATCATCCCAAAACGCATACATATCTATTCATAAAGCAATAAAGAGCCAAACCCATACCCAAATAAAAAACCCTAGCATACATCTAACATGTGAAACCCTATTATACATATCAAACAAAGCAGCAACTTAATCATGGCAGCAAGGTATCATGGCAATCACAAATATTACATAAAGCATACAATTGGGATTTAAAACAAACATTCAAATGACATACATCATCAAATGCATGTTCATACCAATGCATGACTTATCTTCACTTACCTTTCAGCAACACAGCACCTATGGCATTAATGCATGGACATGTGAATGAATGGAATGGCATCAAGGCAAGAAACAAGCATAAAACCCTAATCTAGGCATGTTAAAGACAAAAAAGCATGTGAACAAAGCAAACAGAAACTTATGGAGTATAAAACATATGAAAAGAAGCTAAACAGAACAAACATGTGAAAAAAGAAGCAACAAACAAATAAAATTAGGGGTTTTGGGCTGCTGCTTGCACACGCAAGAAAAAGCCTGCATGCGCAGGCAAGATTATGCATACGCAGCCTCTTGCCCAAAAAACCTAAAAACACAGAAAACAGAGCAGAACTTTATAATGAAAATTCTAGGCATAAATGCACTTTTAGTCCCTACATTTTGGCTTTTTTCTATTTTGGTCCCTACATTTTAATTTCACCACTTTTAGTCCCTAAATCAATTAACGCGTGTTATTTTGGTCCTTTCCGTCAGTCAATAGACGGAAATATCTGAGGTGACTGACGGAGGACTTAAATATTATTAAAAATCCACCATGGCACTCACCCATGCCACATCAGATTATAATTTTAAAAAATTAATTTCTCAATTTTAACAAAAGAAAAAAATGAGTTAAAATAATAATTTCTCAATTTAACAATATAAAAAATAGAATTAAAAATGAAAAGTAACATGAATTAAGATCAGAATAAGTTCTTCCCAAAGAACATTCATATGTTCTCTCTCTCTCCCACAGAAGCCGATTTTCATTTATGGAACTTTAGTTTTCTGGGTTTGTTTTTTGGTGGTTGGTTTAGGTTTATGGATTTATGGGTCTTTGATCTTTCTCTTTTCATTAACTGATTGAGTGCTTGAGAATGGGACTTCGTCTAGATCGAATCTCAAACTCAACTTCTCAAGTTCAAAATCTCAGATCTTCAGTCATGGTTTTAGTTTTATATAGGTTTGGGTTCTCAGTTTCATATGAGTTTGTTTGTATTGGGAATTTGCAAGGATCGGTTGGGTTTGAAGGGATCTTGTTCTAATGGTCTTTGTTTGTTTCGAATTTTTAGTTCTAAAATTTATGGGTTAATTTGTTTTCTAGGTTTGATATTTGTGGGTTTGCTCTAGATCTGCTGTTGGGTTTATGTTTGTGTTCTTGTTGGAGATCGATTTGTGTTTGGTTTAAGTTAATTCTGTGTTGGTTTCTCAGAAAGATGAGAAAATCTGGGTTTGAGTTGTGATTTGGTGTATCTGGGTTTTGTGGTTTGAGAAAGAGAAAGAGAAATGAGGTTCAAGGAGACGGTACAGGGTCAACACTGTTGGTGGGTGTGGAAGCTATGGCTTTGAGCTTCATCAAAAGCTTAGCTCTGGTTTGTGAAGGATTGGAGCTGAATTTTGGGACCAAATTGTCATAAAGAACTGAGAGTGAGAGTGAGTTACACACCGCCATTTCTTTTGTTATGTACTTTTTGATATTTGACTGTTTGGTTGCCGAGAAAACAATGGGAGAAACTTTTAGATCTAGGTTGGTGTTCTTGTTCAAGAAACTTTTAGATCTTAATTCATGTGACTTTTAGTTTTTTAATTCTGTTTTTTTTTATTTTTTAGTTAAAATTAATAAATTAATTTTTAAAATTTATATGCTGATGTGTCATGGGTGATGTGGATTTTTAATAATATTTAAGTCTTCCGTCAGTCACCTCAGATATTTCCGTCTGTTGACTGACGGAAAGGACTAAAATAACACTCGTTAATTGATTTAGGGACTAAAAGTGGTGAAATTAAAATGTAGGGACCAAAATGGAAAAAAGCCAAAATGTAGAGACTAAAAGTGCATTTATGCCAAAATTCTAACAACATACATGCATTTAACATGAAAAGAACCATTAAACTAACCTAAACAGACATACACAAACATAAACTAAGCAAAAAAACAAGATTAAAACGCAAAAAGAAAAGCAGAAAAGAAAAAGAAATAAAAAGAAAGGGTTGGACTCAATACCTCAAATGAGAAGCTTTACAAGCTTGATTTTGACCGTTTCCCACAGTCAAATATATCACAAGTCATTAAACAAGTGATTAGTAATATTAAACTCAAAGGATTGGGGCTAGAAGAGGTCCCAATCAAATAAAATATGACTTGAGGGTGTTTTGTGAAAACTCCATTTTGATTCACTATTTTCTAGTGAATCTTAGGTTTTTCCCTGTGGGATTTTTGTGTGTTTTGAAAATGTACCATGTAAGGCTTTATATAGTGGAAAAAAGGGGTTTGGAATAACTCCCAGACAATATGAGATTCATTCCAAACCTCAGCCATTATTGCAGAAAACTTGCTTTTTCATACTTTTGAAACCCTCGCTGCATGATCCAGGAGTATGCTTGCGTATGCATACTTTGGCCCACGTACGTAGGCCGCTGTCCACGTACGTAGGTTGAGGGCCACTTTGGTCTTTTGTTTCCAAAAATAAGTTTTTGCTCATTTAAAAGGTTATATTTTCTATTTTAACACTTCTCAAGTCAATTTGATATCTGATTAGGCTCTAAACTGGCCTTGGGCCTTAGAGTTTGAGCATCATTAGGGAACGGGAGCCCGAGTCGTAAGGGGTACAAAATGCGGTGTCTACATATGTTCATAATACGCTCATAATAAAGCCTAAGTGGCAGATTGTTACTAGCTGTTATTGATGAGAAAAAAAGTAATTTCAGTAGTGAGTTTAAATTAGAACTAATAACAACCTATAACCTAAAATTTGTTGGAAAAGTGTTGTGAAAATGTTGTAAATGTAGCACTTTTCATCTTGTATTCTCTTGCTAGTACGTACTATGAAAAATTTTCTAATAAAGAAATCACGTAAACCGCAAGATTCACTTTTTTTTTTAATACCCAAAATGCATCTTCTTACTGACCCCCTTAAAAATATATCCTCGAGCTGATACTGTCCCATATGCATATAGTAGACATATACTTATCATGCATCTCTCGTGCTACTTAATCTTTCTTGATGTAGTTTGGAATCAAAGTTAGCACGGGCTTTAGAATACACACGTGTCTCTAAAATAGATGCACAAAGAAGTCTCCACTTGGTTATAGGTTCATGAATAATTTATTAACTCCATGATGAAGGTGAGTTAGGGTACGATCTTGAGAAGAGGTTAGGCACCCTAGATCACCCAGTCATAACTAGTCTTCATTATTTATCATTAGGTTGTGAAATTTTAAAAATTACTTGCAAGTGCATGAACTATACTGAAGTATAGTTTGACAAGAACGAGGTTGAACCCATAGAGACTTGTAGGAAAATTAATCAAACCTTAACCTAATTAATCCTAATCTAGTTTAATAAAAATTGGTTGTTTGAAATTAAATAAAGCTAAGCAAATAATTAAACTAAGCAAAGATATTATTAAAGCAATAAAAAGATGTAAACAATCAAGAGAAAGGAATTAAGGCTTTGGAATCCGCCTTGTTAATTCATATCAGCATATATTCATGATCATTAATTTTTCTCAACCTACTGCATGATAATCTAGAATTCAATCTTACTATCATGGAAAATATTATCATTGAAAGCCCTATGTTCAAAAATCTAAAGTATGCTTTTCTTTGCTTCCTATGTATAAAATCAAATCATCAATTGTATTCGTTGAAAAACAAATTACAAGAGATATCCAATTTTAAAAGTCAAATCTTCAATTGTAAAAGTTGACAAACAAATCTCAAGAGATATTCAATTTTAAAATCAAGAAATAATAAACTAAGCATTCAATCAATTAAGATAAATCCAAAATATGAGAAAAACATGATTGAACTCATATTAAGAATCCTACCTTAGTCAATTGAGATGAAGTAAGAACAATTTAAATCATATTAAAGAGCAACCGTTGTGAGAAAAATCAAATCACATAAACAAAACTGATAATCCTTAATATCATCCTCAAACTTAATTGAAAATTTAGCTACTCATAGTAATTGAAAGAAAGCATAAAAATAAAATAGTAAACATTAAATTAAACAAATAAAACTGTCGTGGAGGAAAGCCACAGATGTAGCTGCCATCGGTGGCTCCTCAGCCTCTCTAAACTTGTGGCTCTTCAGCCTCTCTAAACTTCTGCCCTCCAATCCCCCCTTATTTTTTGTTTGCTCTCTATTTATATATACCTGCACACTGCCTGACGCTATGACATAGTCCCTATACAAGTGAAACTAGGATTTTAATACTTGTAGTCCCACATGCTGACTTCAAGAGTTTCACAAGCAAAACCCGACTGGCCCAAAATCTCTCTTCTTCTCTAGTTTGTATTCCCGTTAAGTAAGAAAGAAGCCCACTAAAAGATATTCAAGATCTTAAGCCCACAAATAGATGTCTCCACCACCTTTCAATTATTATTTTTTCTTTGCTTCTTGCTTTTACTTCACAATTCACACCTTCATCCTGGATTTCTTCAAGTTTGGCACTTAGCCTTTAACAATCTGAGTTCCACATGGTCACGTGAATAGCTTCTTCTTTCTTTTCTTTGCCTTCCACTTCTGATTAGGCTTTAAGTTTAATTTGGGTTCAGCCCACTTGAATTAGAATCCATCATTCGGCCTCAAATAAAGTTCATTAGCATGTAAAATATTTATCACTATTGATGTCTATTTTTTGGCAGAAGAAGCCCAACAATATGAAAAAGGTAGAGAAATAAAACAGCAAAGTAAAGACCATTGGACTAGAATGGCAGGAATAACGATCCACAGGCCTACAAAATAGTAAAGTGGCCCCAAAGAAAACAAATGGGCCAAGGAAGCCCCAAAGAATGAAATAGTAAGCTCATGGGAGTCATAAGAAATAGAAAGAAAGTAAAAACGGGCCGGAGTAGCCCAAAGAAAGAAATTGGTAAATGGGATTGGTTCGAAGGCCAATAAACTCAAAGGTAAAGGAAGTGGTAATTGGGCCAGAGAAGCCCAAAAGATTTAGCAAGAGCCCATGGGAATGTAAGAAGTAGGAAAGAATGAAATGGGCCGGGGAAGCCCGAGATGTTATATGAACTGACCCAGCAGGAATGCTAGAAAGGAATAACGTGTGAAACTGGAATGGCAGGCACTTTAGCCCGCAAGCCCAGAAGCAGTAAAGCAAACAAGGGTAAAGGATATCATAGCAGGAACAATGCAGTGGCATGGCAGGAGCACCAGCCAGCCCACAAACAAGGGATGAAAGGAGACATGGGCCAAATCAAAGAAGAGAAGGCCCACACCCAAGTCATGCTCAGCCCAAAGAAGAAATGAGATGCAAAGAATGAAGACCTAAGAATTCATCCACCCCACAAAAGTTAAACAAGTATCAGAGCGTGCAGCAGAGTTAGACAAACTTGTAGGCAATGGCAAACACATGAATGCCATAAAAGTAATGGACTCATATGGAAGTGGAGCACGCACACAAGGCTCAGGCACCACCTACTTGTACCCAACCAATACAGGGGGTGTGGGCCACGGGTCTGAGGTAAGAGAAGGTGTGGTCGCCATGGTGGGGAAAAGGGGGGAGCCTATTTTGGGGTTCCCGCTCAAGCTTTTTTAAGGGAAATGTCCTGCGGGATGACATACCACCCAAAAGAGGCAAACGTGAGCTGGAATCACTAGGTGCATGCTATAGGGATTGGCAAGAGAGAAACCCAGCCCTTATCCAGATGGGAGTGCAAAAGGAAGTAGAAAACAAAATAAAAACTACTTTTGTTTGGGAATGAGGCATAGCACAGCCAACACAATGTAGTGGTGGTGGCTGGGTAGTCGGCAAACCAGTGGGCAGTCTTGGAAGGACACCCACAACAAGCCAAAAGTGGTTAAGGGGTAAAAATGGTAAATCTTGTCACAACAGGCAATATAAAAGGCCATAGACATGCATAGTAAACAACAACTAAGGAACACGAAGAAAAAAAAACGGAAAACAAGTAAGGAAATAGAGAAAGCAAGGAAACCGAGAGTGAGGAAGAAAATATGAGTGATAAGGGTAAAGAAAGGGTGTTCGCAAAAGGACAACTTGTATTGAAGACGGCAGACCACGTTAGGCGAGGTATGGTAGGACCATCTAAATTTTCACCAAAATGGGAGGGACCCTTCGTAGTAAGGGAAGCACATGCAAGTGGGTATTACCGTTTGGCCCAGATGAATGGAAAAGATCTAATGGACCCCATTAACGGCAAATGGTTAAAGCGTTATTATGCTTAGGAAACATTATGTAGTTATTCCTTTCTCTTGTTTAGTTTTCTTTCCTCCAAGTGACCACCCTTGCAAGGGATAATGTCACAAGAAAGTATTGTAGTATGTTCTCATTTGTAAAAAGTAATGAAGACTTTGGAGTATTAGTAAAACACACTATATCATAATCATAGTAATAGTTATAGCAGATGTAGCATAATAGATTACAAACACAAAATATATAAGTAATGTCAGACTTATCAAATAAATGCTAGAGAAATAAGTGTACTAGGTAGGGCGAAAAGGGAAAGAAAATAAACATAGGGGAAGAGAACCAAAAAAAAAAAAACTACATAATGTAATAGTTGGATCAAAGGCCTAAAATAAGGGTCTGATCTCCAAAGCGGCTAGGGCCAACAACACCGGAAAGGAGACGCTCACGACGTCCTTCTAGGTCTGCCACCTCCTTCTTCAAAGCCTCAATGCGAGCATCTATGGTGTCTACAACAGGCTGAACCTTCTTCATAAAGAAGGCTCGAGCAATCTCTCGTAGGTGATCTAGCAAAAACTCCACAGCAAATCCAACTTTGATCAACTCCTAAACCACGGCCCTCCACTACAAAATCCTCTCAGCAGATACAGTATCGACAAAGTTATGCTCAATGTCGTTCATCATGCTCCCCAATAGCTTAAGGAAGTGCTCCCTCGTGGATCGGCCAAAAAGAAACCCCTGCATGAAGTCCCCACAGCTGTTATAGGCTGCCTCTAAGTGGGAGATGCACTCCCCAAGAACCCGAAAGCCATGAAAGTCAACATAAGGAGCTCCAGCACCCTAGAAGTCCGAGGGATCAAGATCATTGCTCTCAGGCTGGTCGAATCGGATAAAGAAGGCAGCAGCTTCACTCGCTAGATTAGGAACTGTGGTAGAACTGCTACCAATATCAAACTGAGAGGACGGAGCCACCTCAACAAGAGTTGGACCTGCGAAGAAATATGAGGTAGGGCATGAGTTCACAAGGGATAGACAAAGTGAAGGGTCGAATCCAATAGTGAAGAGTAAAGAAGATGCAAGAGAAAAAAAAATACCAAGAGGACCCGTAGGAATGGCGGCGACAGGTGTGGTAGAAGTAGGGGCTGTAGGCAGCACCATGTCTGCTACAGTCTTGGGCTCTTCAGGAATGTCTGTGGCTAAGAAAATTGAAGTAAGGAATAGTCAGAGGATTGTACTAGGAAATTACAGGAAGAAAAGAAGGAGAAGATCTGTTAAGGACAAGAGACACGTACCCATTGCCTCGGTCTCATGCTCACCGCCGCCACTGTCCTCATCAAAATCAGAAACCCTTGTCCTCATGACAAGTTTGTCCTAGGAATCCTCAAGGACCTCTTCAGATCCCTCATCAGAAGATAAATCTGCATCAGGCCTTCAGGTGGCAGAACTAGGAATGGATGAAGGAGTGACCACCAACGAGGAGCCATCTTTCAGGGCTTGGGAGAGGGCAACAAAAGGGATCACTGGTGGAGATGACAGGAGGAGTAGCAGGAGAAGCGCTCCCAGTCTGAGATGCACCTGCAAGAGTGACTTCTTTTTGGGGAGTAGGAACCTTGACAGGAATAAGAACAAACTCACCAACCCTCTCGGTCTGGGTACTCTCTTCAACAGAAACAGGCTTGGGTAGAGGAATTGGAGCCTCGGCAAGAGCTCCCTATGCAGCAGCATAAGCGGTGGCCATGGTCTCAATCAGAATATCTACCTCATCAAAGAAGCCCTCTATGGGCATGCCCATAACAGTAGGAACTTCCCCACTCGTGGGGTGATAAACAGAAAGGGGCTCAGGATTAGCCTAAAAGAAAAGAAGAGAAGAGAAAGAAGGAAGGCGGATGTTAAGGAAGGAAGAAGAAATAAATAAACATGCAAAAAAAAAACACAAAGAAACACACGGCAATGAAAATGCATGCGAAGAGAAGGAATGTACCTCCAACTCGGGCTCATCAAGTAATATGAAGCGAGTGACAGAAGTGTCCTCCTAATACTTAGACTAAAAAAAAAAAAGGGGAGGAGAGTGATGAATGAGTATGCATGTGGAGTTAGCTGCAAGAAAGCCCCATGAATAAGTAAAAGAAAGAAAAGGTAGAGTTTACGAATAACATACTCTCCTCTTAGTAGTGGCAGATGGAGTTAGTGGAGATGTCTTTCTCTTGTTGCCGCGGATCCTGCTAGAAGGAGCATCCATGGATGGCCTTTGAGTGGAAGGCTTGGGCTTGCTTGCAGTAGAGTGCCTGCTGGAATGGGTACGAATAGAGGGAGGAGGAGAACCCTTGAGGACTATGTTACCAATAGGAGGAAGGCCACCCTCATAGGGAATGATGTCAGAACAAGTCTCAGAAGAATCATCCCCTATCTTGGCAGACTTGGGCTTAGCAGACTGAGACACTGAACCCTTCTTCACAGGAGCAGAAAGGTTCACCACCTTCACTTTCTTCTCCTAACCTGTAGGATACTCACCAGCATATAAATACCTCCCCTTCTCCTTTGCCTGCCACTCAAATATGGCAGACCTACTCTGTTTCCTAACATATGCCACCATGGACTTAGTGGGAAGCAACAACCACGGGTTGGTAGAAATGATGACATGAAGACCATCAGGAGGAATGAGAGAAAACCCACAGCTACCCAACAACTCTTGCCCAAATGAGGTCATCACAGCCTGTCAATACCCATGCATCGCAACTGTGCAAAGACCCTCTCTCTGTGAACCCGGAGTGGTGACTGTTGTGAAATGCTTACTCCGAAACTCAAAATCACTAGGCCACATAAATGGCCAAATGGAAGTAGTGGACTCTAGAACAGCAAAGAAATCCTCAGGTATGTCCTGATCCAACCTAAACTGCCTCCTTACTCTGTTGGTAGAATAGTGAACAAAGCGAACACCTTCATCAGTAAGGCAACCACCCAGCATTAGTGGTTGCCAAATACGTAATCCCCCTCTCATCAAAGGCAGTCAACGGGGTGGTGGTCCTAGCAGTGTCAATAAATGGGCCCATAACCGAATTAGCACATGTGAAGCCAGTGCCCAAATTCCTATACGCCCTCTAACAAAAGCCAAATCCTTTATCAAAAAACTCAACAACAAAATGCCCAAATGGCTTCAACCCAACCCAGCGGTAAGTCAACAAAAAATCAGATACAAAACGACTACCAAAATTGGTAATAACCTTCAGAAATGAACGGTACTTCTCTTTGGCAAAAAGGACAAACTTGTACTTAGTGAAGTGCCTAGCACAACGCTTTCATAACAAATGCTGCAAAATCGTACTGTAGGCAGAAGTAGTAACAATGTGGTAGGAGCTTGCCTGCCTCTCATCACTCTGCAGAATATTTAACTGCAGATACAGATGACCCGAAAACATAGGGGCCAATGGCAGACTCATCCCAGCAGAAATCTTTATGGCCAATCGAAAGTAGAGAGGTTTTACAGCATAATAAGGGTGAGAGCCAAAAATGAACTTACAAAGCCAAAATGCAACGAAGGCCGCATGACAAACTACATCAGAAGCCTTGGAGAAAGCCCTAACCCAATGCGACAACTTTGCGTTGCCACTCATCCCTTTCTTCAACTCGGCCTCTACGGCCTCTTCCTTGGTGGAAAGCTCAATGTTGCTCAGGTCTACATCACCAAGAATGGGCAACAATAGTTGGTTTACCACATCCTCCAAGGTCATGGTGATCTCGCCGCAAGAAAGGAAGAAGGTATGGGTGGCGCTACACCATCGACGGACCAAATGACGAAGGTTGAACAAGTCCCTATAGTTGGACAAGCAACGGGATGAAACGATGGCCTTCAACATGCCGGCCTACCGTAACGCCGCCATAAACCCCATATCAGACAACTCTTCGTCTACCCACTCCTTCCAACCCAAAGAGGTACTCGACCCAAATTCGAAGAGAATGGGCACGAGAAGCGATGTCCCTTGAAGTATATCAAGATTGGTAATGGAAGAAGCCAAAGGGGTCCAAGACACCTTCATATCATGACTGCAAATGGAAAGTCATACACGGCCAGCCAGTAGAGGCAGATAATCGCTGGGCACCACGGGAAAATGAATGTGGGCATCGTACCATGGATCGATAAGGGGAGGGCACTTGTTATTTGGGGTTGCGACCCCCTTCCTCCTCCTCGGAATGGTCCGATTCGGAGAGGGAAGACTCTTCGCCCACAGTTTTGGCAAAAGGATCATTGGCGGCAACTTCTTTTCCCTTACGGCAAGAAGGACCCTCATCTTTCGTCAGCGTCATGATGGGTTATTTGATTGGAAAAGATTGGTGGAGAGGTTTTGGGAAAGAAGACCCGATGAAGAGAAGGGAATGGAAAAGGCGTTTTGGGCTAATGATGAGAAAGGGAATAAGTTTAAGTACTAATGACAATAAAGATGACGTGAAAGGATGCAATGGGTCAGTCGTTAAAAGAAGCATCGTATTAATGAAACAGAAGCTGTGTTTCAGAATAACTGCTAAACTGGAGAATTTGAAAAGACAACACTGTTCACAGCAAGAAAGAAAATAAGGCGGGGCTCACTATTCCAAAAAAAAAAAAAAAGAAAAAAAAAAGAGAGACTTTTGGTTTTATTCGCATATGAAGCAGTTCATACGTTTAGGGGGCTGAATGTTGATGCCCATTTTTTGGCAAAAGGGCCCAATGGTAGAAGAAGCCCAACAATATGAAAAAGGTAGAGAAAGAAATCAACAAAGTAAAGACCATTGGGCTAGAATGGTAGGAATAATGGTCCACAGGCCTACAAAATAGTAAAGTGGCCCCAAAGAAAACAAACGGGCCAAGGAAGCCCCAAAGAATGAAGTAGTAAGCCCATGAGAATCATAAGAAATAGAAAGAAAGCAAAAATGGGCCGGAGTAGCCTAAAGAAAGAAATTGGTAAATGAGATTGGTTCAAAGGCTAATAAATCCAAAGGTAAAGGATGTGGTAATTGGGCAAGGGAAGCCCAAAAGATTTAGCAAGAGCCTATGGGTATGTAAGAAGTAGGAAATAATAAAATGAGCCAAGGATGCCCAAAGAATGAAATGGGCCGAGGAAGCCCGAGATGTTATATGAACTGACCCAGCAGGAATGCTAGGAAGGAATACTGTGTGAAACTGGCATGGCAGGCACTTCAGCCTACAAGCCCAGAAGAAGTAAAGCAAACAAGGGTAAAAGGATATCATAGCAGGAACAATGCAGTTGCATGGCAGGAGCACCAGCTAGCCCACAGACAAGGGATGAAAGGAGACATGGGCCGAATCAAAGAAAAGAAGGCCCACACCCAAGCCGTGCTCAGCCCAAAGAAGAAATGAGATGCAAAGAATGAAGACCCAAGAACTCATCCACGCCACAAGAGTTAAACAAGTATCAAAGGGTGCAGTAGAGTTAGACAAACCTGTAGGCAATGGCAAACACATGAACGCCAGAAAAGCAATGGACTCACATGGAAGTGGAGCACGCACACAAGGCTCAGGCACCACCTACTTGAACCCAGCCAATACAGGGGAGGTGAGCCATGGGTCTAAGGTAAGAAAGGGTGTGGTCTGGCGGTAGGGAGAAGGGGGGAGCCTATTTTGGGGTTCCCGCTCAAGCTCTTTTGGGGGAAATGTCCTACTGAGATGACATACCACCCAGAAGAGGCAAACATGAGCTGGAATCACTAGGTGCATACTATAGGGATTGGCAAAAGCGAAACCTAGCCCTTATCTGGATGGAAGTGCAAAAGGAAGTAGAAAACAAAATAAAAACTACTTTTGTCTAGGAATGAGGCATGGCACGGCCAACACAGTGTAGTGGTGGTGGCTGGGCAATCGGCAAACCAGTTGGTAGTCTTGGAAGGACACCTACAACAAGTCAAAAGTGGTTAAGAGGTAAAAATGGTTAATCTTGTCACAGCAGGCTGTATAAAAGGCCATAGACATGCACTATAAACAACAACTAAGGAACACGGAAAAAAAAAAATAGCCCACTCTCTAGCAAGTCAAGAATCTGAGATCAAGCCACTTAGGTCCATTTTTCCAAAGTGAGTAAATTCTATGGCAAGATTCTCCTCTTAGGTTACCCACATTGGAGATTGGTTCCCTTTTTGTGCTTGAATTTACCAAAGGGTCAAGTCTGTTCCTTTAGCAGATTACTCTTCCTTTCTTTTGTCATGGTTAATTAAGGACTAACATAACTTTCTTTGTGGAATTGTTCAAGTATTATTGTTGTCTGTAGAAAAAACATTTTAGTTAAAGTATTTTAGTTATCCTACTGTAGTATGTTTTTCCTGCTATAACGTTTTGTAACAATATTTCCTGCCATAGGCATGTGACGCACCCCAGATTGTTGCCAGGGCTCTAACTTGCGCACAAGCTGGCCTACAGAGTGTTTCAATTAGGTCAGTCCTGACTCTCCTACCCAGAATCATAGGATCACAGTACGGCAAGAGCAATCCAGCCCAAGACACAAAAAAGGCCCACCACAATCACCTATAAAATAAATATTATTTATAATCAGTCACAAAATAGCATAAAAGTAAGGCTTAGCATGCGTTTGGGATGAGTTGAATTTTTTAGCTTATTTCCACTTTCAGCTTGTTTTTGCTACTATTCATGGGTCTCACTGCACTTTTTGATACTATTCATTAGTCCCACTGTACTATTCAGCTTATTTTTTAACATTTTTTCTACACTATCAGCAAAAAGTTTTCAATTTCAGTTAAATAAGCTGTTCCAAATAGACACTTAATATGCAAATATGAAAGTACTTTATTGTCTATATTTCATACACATCATTGTATCACACACGTGTCTCTAAATAGATACACAAAGGAGTCTCCACTTGGTTTAGTTCATGAACAATTTATTAACTCCATGATGAAGGTCTATACAACCAGACTAACTTCAGAGTTAGGGTACGATCTCGGGAAGAGGTTAGGCATCCTAGATCACCTAGTCGTAGCTGGTCTTCATTATTTATCATTTGGTTGTGGTCAAATGGGGTTTATCTAATGGGCCTATGTGAACACGCACTTGTATCTATGCTCAAGGGTACAATATTTAAAAAAACTGTATTATCTTGTATAACCCATGATTGAATTTAATTGAAAAACTTAAGATACAACATTTAAAAAACTTTACCTAATTAAATTTTCCTTAAACTTTGGGATAAGTATAATTCACATGGAATAAAAAATTAGATGGTCAACTTAAATTATGTTTTCAGCCCATCAAAAGAAAATAATAATAATGTTTTCACTATTCATCTTATTTAAGTTCATTTAAAATTAGAAATTCAATATTTGGATCTTACTTATCAAGGGAAAGTAGAGGAATTTAAACTTTTGCAATAGATTTTGATAGTATGTGAGAAGATCAAAGCAATGGGCCAATGGTCAACTATGTTGAATGAACCTAAATTTAGAATCAAATAGGTTGAACCTAATTGAAAGAAAATAAAAATAGATATCTCAAAACTTTTGTGGTGGGCCTTTTGCAATGCTGGGCCTTGATCCCTCTTGCTGTGCAACCCGTTAGTCTGAGGTAAGAGAGTTAAGACTGGCCTTACTGGGGCTACGCTTCAGGTCAGCTTGTGCACAAGTTAAGCCAACCCAGTGTATACGCGCCCTGGCATGAATGCTATGGATTGAGCGTATGGCATGGCCACGGCAGGAAAAACTGTTACGAATGTTATGGCAGGAATAGAATACAACAGGATAGCAACGATACTAAACGGAATAAATAAAAATAACGCCAAAAAAAAAAATGGTTAATAGAATTACAGTAGAGTAATACAACTGTAGACACTCGATTTTGCACCCATGATTTAATCAAGGAAGATGACTAGAGTGACCATTCATGTACCCAAAATTCATGATTTCATTACATACATTAATTTGTTCATTGCATATCATAAAAATGATCTTGAGATTCTAACGGTCGCGACGGTATGCCCGGTTTCCAAATCGGACCGTCGGATTGAAAAATATCGCATGATCAAGTTTTCACGGTCATTGTGTCTAGGTAGAATCAACAACACGTGATTAATTTAAATTAATTCTGATTGGCTAGAGAATTAAATAATTAACTAATTTTGTGATTGGTTGTTAGTGAGTGTCAAAGATAGGCTTGCTTGCATAGGAACAAAAGGGGGTAATCAGATAACAATATAATAGTGGATAATCAAGACTTTTTGGAGTATTTATCTACAAGCTAATCATTGCTGAAAAGACCTGAATGATAAGAAAAAAGTTTACTTTTTAGAATATGGATTAAGAACGTGTCTAAGTGCAAGTCTCGGCTCAAAAAATCTCAAAAAAGGAGTCCAAAATGGACTAAAACTCGAACACGGGGCCGGCACCAAAAGGGCCATTCAGCACTTTTGGAGTGCCGATCAGCACTTGGAAAGTGCTGATTGGCACAAACACGGGCCCTAGCCCGAGGGCACTTGGATTAAGTTGAAACACATCTTTTTCGATTTTTTAGAGATAAGGACGCATCCCAGTTTGTATTCTGATCATTTAGCTATTTTTTCAAGCTTCCCAGCCTTTATAAATAGAGGAGGTCTCTCAAAATTCAGCACACTTTTTCACGCTCTTAAATTTCCCTCTTTTTGACTCCCCTTTTCTATTATTTTCTCTCTTACATTAAAGACATTCTGGAGGCTCTAGCATTAAGAATTTCCTTTTTGTAAGCAATGTGTTTTAGGTTTCAAAGATAATTGAAAAAATTTCTTTGAACCCTAAAATATTCCCTCAATAAGAAGAGTACGTCCTTGCAAGAGGTGGTTTTTCTTTACCCTTTTTTTCTGTTTTCTTTTATTTTGATGATGCATGATGTAGATATTCTTTTAGTTTCAATTTCTAATGTTCATGCCATGTGTTGTTAATATTCTTGTTGAAATATGTTCTTAATGCTTTTGTTGTCATGATTTACCTTTGTGAGTTTCAAAAAACTGCTCATTAACAAATCTTTTTTTTTCCAAGACTAAAAACAGATCTGCATCTTCCTTAGATGCATATTTGAGATTTTTAAAACAAAAAATAGATTTGTATCTTCCTTAGATGCAGATCTGAATTTTTTTTTTAACATAAAAACTAATTTGTATCTTCCTTAGATGCAGATTTGCATTTTTTTCTAACATAAAAAACTGATTTGTATCTTCCTTAAATGCAGATCTGAATTTTTTTCTAACATAAAAGCAGATCTATATCTTCCTTAGATGTAGATCTGAATTTTTTTAACATAAAAACTGATTTGTATCTTCCTCAGATACAGATATGATTTTTTAAACATAGCAGATTTTGAAATAAAAAAGGAAAGTCATAAGAAGCGATGTTTTGTTTGTTTGATTCATAAGTAGTGATGTCTTGTTTGTTTTTTTTAATGCAAGTAACGTAGGTTTATTTCATTATTGTTGTCCTCCTCTAAAACATCCTTTTTTATTTTATTTCACATAAAAAAACAGATCTGATTTTTTATTCTCTACAAATCTTGATTTTTTTACTCATAAAACAGATCTGATTTTTTTATATATATAAAAACCAAAACCAATTTTTTACTTTGTTCCAAAACAAATCTAATATTTTTTTTAGCAAAAAAAAAAAAAAAAAAAGCCTTGTTTTATTTAATAAAACAGATATGATTTTTCTTCACCAAAACTAATTTTTTACCTATACCAAAACAAATCTAGTTCTTTTTTTCCTAATGAATCAAATCAAAAATTTTTTATTAACAAAAACATATCTAAATTTTTTAATGAAGATGACACATTCATGAAGTAGATTTATGTGATTTAGTTTAGGGTTAAGTTTGTCATGTATGCAACATATCATTCATATCATGCATTAAAGGTACATTGGTCATGAGAGTCTAGAAGACCAGACTCTGTCTAGCCGGAATGGGTGCCTAACACCTTTCCATTCTATAACCTAGCCTCCAAATTTAGTGTCTTTGGATAGGTAGACCTAGGTTTTATCTTTGTTTTTTTATTTTTGGTAGTTTGTAACTAGGACCCAAAGCCATGTAATACTCAATTTATCAAGTTTGTATTTTTTTTTTTTTATTCAATTAATGATAATGGAACATTTCAGTCATGTAAAGTTGTTTTTTTTTTTTTTTTTTTTTTGCATAAAAAAATAAGTGGCGACTCCAGACCACTTATCCAAAAAGAGAGGTGCCCTTAAAAAACAACCAAATCTCTTTTTTGAGAGCACCTGAAGTTCCAGTCTCTTACAACAACAGATAGAAATAACGCTATGACAGGAAAGGCATACAACTCAATAATCGAATAGTAGACGAATCACCCAATAAATATGAATAGTAAGAAAAAAAAGGAAAACTTGTCTACCAGACAGTAAGTTGGGCTTCTCAGCAGAAGCAAACCCAAGAAGGGAGCCAATCTCCAACGTGAGTAACCTCTGGAAAGGCTCTTGCCATAGAAGTTACACACTTTGGAAAAAGGGCCTAAATGGTTTGAGTTTCGATTCCCAATCCTCAGAGAGTGGGTCTGTCAAAAGGGAGAGAAAAGGTGGCTTGTAGACACTCGATTTTGCAATTTAATCTTGGAAGATGGCTAGACTGACCATTCATATACCCAAAATTTAGAGTTGCATTACATACATTATTCATTGCATATCATAAAAATGATCTTGAGATTCTAACGGTCGCAACGGTATGTCCAATTCCCAAATCGGACCGTCGGATTGAAAGATATCACATGGTCAAGTTTTTACAGTCCGCATGCATTTTGTTTGGGTGGAACCCACCACATGTGATTAATTTAAATTAATTCTGATTGATTAAACAATTAAAATTAATTAAATAATTTTGTGATTGGTTTGTTGGTTAGTGTCAAAAATAGGTTTGCTTGCATGGGAATAAAGTGGATAATCAGATAACAAAGAAGCTGTGGATAATTAAGTCTTTTTAGAATATTATCTATAAGATAATTATCACTTTAAAGACCTGAATATCAAGAAAAATGGATTAATTTTTAGAACACGGATTAAAAATGCGTCTAGGTGCAATTTTCGGCTAAAAAATCCTTAAAAAATGAGTCCAAATCAATCCTTAAAAAATGCGTCTAGGTGCAGATTGGCCCAAATGTGTGGCTCAGCCCAGGAACCTCCTGATTGAAATAAAACTTATCTTTTTCAAATTTTTAGAGATAAAGACGCATTCCAATTCGTATCTGATCTCATTCAACTTATTTTTTAAGCATCCTAACCTCTATAAATAGAGGAAAAAGATCAGAATTAAGGGCTCTTCTTTTTTGACTTCTCTGCTCCCTTTACGTTAAAGACGTTCTGGAGACTTTTGCTTTAAGAACTTCTTTTTTGTAAGTAAAGTATTTTAGACCTCAAAGAAATGAAAACTTCTTTGATTTCTAAAATATTCTTCTATTAAAGAGCACGCTCATGCAAGAGGTATCTAGTTTCATTCTTCAATCTGGTTTTCTTATCCATTAATTAATATGTTGTGATTGTTCATTGCATGAATTTGGTTAATATGTTTGATTTTATTATGCCTTGTTCTTAATTCATGTTTGCCATGCTTAGATACTTAGTTGGAATTTTTTTTGACATGTTCTTTAGTTGATTGTCTGTTTTAATTTTTTCTTTGATTTCAAAATCTGCTAATGATTATCAAAACCCTTTTTTTTAAAATGCAAAACTGGTCTGTATTTTCATTAAATACAGATCTGTATTTTTTTCTGATCACAAAACTGGTCTATATTTTTATTAAATATAGATCTGTATTTTTTCTGGTCACAAAACTGGTCTGTATTTTCCTTAAATACAGATCTGAATTTTTTTCAACCACAAAACTAGTATGTATTTTATTGAAATACAGATATGAATTTTTTCCTGAAAAAGTTTTCATTTTATGAAATTGCAGATTTTGAAATTTCAAAGAAGGAATTAAGAGTTAGGTTAAAGTCTTTCTTTTTAATATGTGATGCATGCATAATAAGTTTATCTTATGAATATGAATCCTTTTTTAACAAATCCCATTTTTTTTACCCTTTCAAAAACAAATTTGATTTTTTTACAAACCAAATCTCATTTTTTTAACTTTTCAAAACAGATCTGATTTTTCTCAATAAAAATAAATTTTTTTTTACCCTTTCAAAAATTAGATCTGATTTTTTACAAATCAAATCTCATTTTTTTTTATCTTACAAAAACATATCTGATTTTCTATTAACCCAATCTCATTTTCTTTACCCTTTACAGAAGCATATCTACTTTTTACAAATCAAATCTTTTTTTTTTTTTTTTCAAAACAGATCTGATTTTTCTTTTAAAAGAGGACATATCCATAAGACAGATTCGTTAAAAACAATTTTGCCAAGTGTTTGTCATGTGTGTTACAACATATCATTCAACATCATACAAAAGGGTATATAATGGTCATTAGAATCTAGAAGACCAAACTCTGTCTGGGCAGAATAGGTGCCTAACACCTTCCCATTCTGTAACCTAGCCCCCGAACTTAGGATTTTGGTTAATAGATTAGTGTTTTGTCTTTAATTTTGGTAGATTGTAACTAGAATCAAAGTTTTGTATTATTTGCATAAATTGTAATTAGGACCAAAGCCTTGTAAGGTTATGCTACCAAAATTGTACTCTTTTTTTATCAATGGCATTTGATGTATTTTGGACATGTAATTGTACTTTATTTTTTCTTTTTTTCTTTTTTTTTGTAAAAAAATAAGTGGCGACTCCACACACTTACCCAAACAAAGAGGTGCCCAAAGCACCCAAATCTCTTTTTTGAGAGCACCCCCCCCTTTTCGCGGTCTCTTACATGGCCTATTGATGCATGCCTTTGTTTCTACCATTCGTTTTTCCTCTTTGGTTTTCTTTTCAGTCTTTCTTTCTTTTCTCTCTAATTTTTCCGTGTATGATTTTGTTTTCTATTTTTCTCTTTTCTTTCTATCTCCCCTCTGTTCTCTTTTCTGCCTCCTTTTCTACTGTTCATGGCTACGTCCTTATATACCGTCTGCCATTGCATGATTTACCCCATTTGTCCCTTAACCATTTTTGGCTCCTTATGGGCATCCCTCCAGGATTGCCCACTAGCCTACTGGCTGTCCAGCCACTACCTCTGCTCAGAGTGTCTTGTTTGCACCACTCTCCATTTCCAAACAAAATTACTTGTCTTGTTTCTTACCTCTCTCCGTTCTTGTTTCACCCATATGGATAAGGATTAAACTATCTCCTCACCTACCTCTATGGCATGCATCAAGTGGTCCAAGCTCATACTTACCTCTTTTGGGTGAAATGCCATCCCAGCAGGACATTTCCCACAAGGAAGCTTGAGTGAAAACCCCAGAATAGACCCCCTTTGCTCCCCACTGCCAAACCACACCCTCTAAATGCCTTGACCCATGGCCCACCTCTCATGTATTGGCTGGGTACAAGTAGGTGGTGCCTTGGCCCTTTGTGCATGCTCCCACTCCGTCTGAATTTGTTTCTTTCTGGCATTCACACCATTTCTGCTACCTTTGCGTTTTGTTTGATTCTGCTGTACATGCTAGTTGATGTTTATCTTTTGTGGTGTGAAGGACATGTGGGCTTTTGGGCTCATATCTTCTTCTTTTCATCCCTTCTCGAACTGGGTATCACTTGGAAAAAGACCTTCATCTTTCTGCTAAACCCGTGCTTTCCTTCTCTATGACCGTGGGCCCTTTGGCCACTGATCCTGCCATGTCACTTCATTGTGCCTGCCACAGTTTTACCTATCTTTTTTATTTCTAAATACCTCATGGGCTTGTGGGCTGATGTTCCTATCATGTCAGCCCATTCCTCCATCAATCTTTTGCTCAGGGCTTCCTTGGCCCACTTTCACATTTTTACCTCTTTTGGGCTTGTTGGCCAACATTCCTGCTATGCCAGCCCATTTTACCACTTCATTCCTTGGACTTCATCGCCCCATTTACTTCTTCTTTACCCCTTTTACTTCCATGAGCTTTTTACTAAATTCTTTGGGCTTTGGCCCATTTACTACATCCTTACCTCTTATTACCCTCTTGGGCTTATTGGCCCTTAAGCCAGCCCATTGAGTTTACTAATTCGTTCCCTGGGTTTCCCCGGCCCATTTACTTCTTTTTTACCTCTCATTATTCTCATGGGCTTACTACTTCATTCCTTCAGCTTTCTCGACCAATTTATTCTTTCTTTACCTCTTTTTATTTTCATGGGCCTGCTGGCCATTGATCTTGCTGCTTCAACCCACTAGGCTTGTTTTCTTGTTTCTTTACCGTTTTGCCCCTCATTCCCCTTCTCATCTTCTCTATTGTTAGGCTTCTTCTGCTGTTGGGCCCTTTGTCAAAAATGGGCATCAACAATTTTTTATAGATCATTTAATTGTTTTCAATCTGACAATTTAAACGTGACTAAACACAAAATTCAATAGACAAATCTAAAATTAAAATCATTGAGGCATCCGTAATATGTTATAAATTAAATCAGCTTCCAAATTTTGGTTCTGTGATGTTTAGATTGGATTGTCAAATTAGACAAATAGGCATTTCATATACATATGACATATCTTAAACAAAATCAAATGTTCCCAATTATCTGACAATACATTCAGCCAATGGTATTTTATTTTTCACCAAATAAAAAAATGGAAGAAAACCATGGGTAGCCATTTAACAAGTGAAGGCTCAATAAATATATTCACGCTCAAATCAATAAGGTCCGTGTTTATTGCACATAATGGGTACAAATACACTAAAATCACGACTTAAAGTCACATTTTCAGCATTTTTGCTGTGGGTAGAACACATTGTGTGTAATATATTTTTCCCAATCAATGATGTAAGACATAGACATTGTACTCCACAACAGTGTCCCCAGTTTTGGTATCAAACGTGTAAGTCTTGGCCTGAGCATACCCACGAGCAAACCGGAAAACACCACTCCCACCAACGATCGGCATCTCCCTGACGGACGAGGATACAGTGTTTCTCCCTAACACACTAAGAGTGCTACCGTTATACTCTCCCTCTGTGAAAGCAAAGTTCATCACCATCAACAATGCTGATTCACTTTGCGACGCGAAGGTATAAGTTCCTTGTGCTTGTCCAACAACTTTGGAGGTATTTTCTGGGAGGAGAGTCAGCGGGTCATCGATCACCACCACAGCTCCAAACCCCGTTGGGGATGTGTTTGTCGTGGCAGCTTGTGCTACTCGTACAGCAGTAGGTTTGGGGCCACGAACAATTTCTTGGAAGTAGAAGTGGAGGTGGCTTAGCTTCTGTTGCTCAAGTCCAAGTGATGAAGGAGGTAAATTTTGGGAGAAAACGGGTGCTTCATCTGCGATGACATAGGTTGAGAAGAAGAAAATGGTGAAGAGCATGAAGAAAATGGATGTGGATTTTGAGAGGGTTTTGGCCATGGTGGGGAGTAACTTGCGTAGGGTTTTGGAGAAGAAGCAAAAGTTTAATCTGTGTAAAGTTGTGTGCCGGAACTTTTACACATAATCATATCATTGTGGGTTTAAATCGTTTGTTTAAATATATATATATATAAATATATATTTTTTTTTTTTTTTGAGAATCGAATCGTATGTTTATATAATAGAGAAGCGTGAATAGATTAATGCACTAATAACATACACAACTGACGGAGTAGATATGTATATATTGGCAACAATAAAATATGTAATACCCAATATATATGTGTGTGTGTGTCAATATCATTGATAATTTGATATGCTTAAATTCCCATTAATTCAACGTCTAACCTGTTTTATCCTCTAATATCGCATTCGGTAGTTGTTACTTGTTACTATCTCAGTTGGTGGTGTATTTGACAGACCAACGCAGAACTTAAAACTCTTAAGTTAAAAGGAATCACTAACCAAAACCACATAAAATGAGGGGGTCAATAAAACGCAATTAATAACTCAATAGTACAGTGTTAGATGACACACATGACAGAGCAAAAGATATGAAATTTCCAAGTCAAAGGTGACCCCCTACCTACTAATTTAATGCAAAAGTCCGTGGCCCTCAGGATCCTGCGATTACGGATTAGAGAGCAGATGGTTCCTCATCAAAAGATAGAAGATGATGATGATGATGATGATGATGATAAAGGTCCAAAAATCTGTCCGAGCTCAGTTTAATCGTGGCCTCATCAGACTCCATTGATGGTTTTCACAGTACTAATGAAAACTCAGAATATAAAGGACCTATTATATATTCCTGGATGAAATCGGCATTCAAACAAACATGCCTATTGTAAGTGGGATGGCAACTTTTGCCCACCCCACCCTTGCTTCTTCCCACACGGTTTTTCCTTGCCCCTCTTAGGTGGTGGGATAGGAATGAATTTAGACTTTTTAGACTTACCTACACTGCAATATGTGGAAGAAAGTGGAAATTTTTTTTGATAAACTAGCTAGGTAATGTGATTTTGTTATTATTGTATTATGAGTTTGGATTATGCTATTAATTATGTATTATAATATTAGTATTAAATACATGGTTTGTATTAGTACTAAATATTTTAATGCATGGATATTAATTAAGATCCTTTTTTTGGGGTGATATTTTCTTGTTAAATACTTTGGATAATATTATTTCATCCTTAATAAAAATTAGTTTTATTTGATGTGATAAATTTATTTGTAATTTTAAGTATATATATATATTAATGAAATAATTTTTTTTAAAAAATTGTAATAGGTGTAGAGTGGGGCAAATTGACACGAAGTAGAGTTTTGCGGGGCCCTAAGAGGCAGAAATGGGGCAAGGAAATTTGCCCATCATGCGGAGCGAGGGACACGATAAAACCATGTGGGACAAAAGTGAAGACTCCATTCTTAGTTCCTGCCCCACTCCATTGCCAAAAGAAGCTTGAACCAAGAAGAACGGTGTTAAATAAATATTTTAAATTCTAATATTAACAATATTTGAACTTTTAACAAAACATCATCTAATAAACTAGAATAAAGTTATAAGCATATTATGGAAAAAAAACTACAAATATCTATTTTTTTATTGTAAAATTTAATTTGTCCCCTACTCAGAAAACCTCCTAGTTTTGCGCATACGCTCACACACACACACACAAAAATACTGTTCTAGGATGGGGAAAAAGCAAGAGAGAAGAAGTTCATGGAAGCATGTGATGTGTTGTCCCTTTATTCCCTTTAAAGCTTCTTAATGTTACAAAATCATTAAAGGACTAGTGTGGCTAGTCAAGTCATGCTCACTGTTAAAGTTGTTGTGTGATTGTGTATGGTGATTGAATGATGAGCGGAAGCATGAAAGAGAGCGCACACGAAAGCTTACATGGTTCAGCCTAATGGCCTACATTCACAGTAAAAAACCCCTGACGACTACATTTTCCATTAAGCTCTTCAATTTAAAATAAACTCAATTTAGAGTTTATATACTAGAGTATACTTGACTAACCCTAAGTTAACCAAAGACTAACCAAAGGTTAATTTGCTTGGTCTATAATTATATATGCCTACAATTGGTTTGGGCCATAATATATCTAACACTCACTATTTGGGAAATATAATTGGACCAAGATGGGTCCAATTACTCACTCTCCCACTTTCATATAATGTACATATACTTGCCATGCATCTCTTGTGCTACTCTAAACTCTATTCATATTGGTAATTTGTTATGCCCCTTTAAGTACCCCTGCAGAAAAAATGTTTGCGAGCACTATTGAAAATCATTTAAGGACCAAAATAGAAATATCCTTTTTAAGTGTCCTATTATAACCAAACTCATTTGGTCATACCAAATTAAGCATCTCTACTCTTTGCTAAGTCTAATAACTCAAAACTGTGCTTAACATCCACAAACTTGACGTAATCATAGTTAAGTTGCAACATTCAAGAAGTTACACAACCTTATGATAATGAGTACAGACACATCTGATAGGCCAAGAATGTATTGACCGTTTGTGATGAATTAATTGATTAATTAGCCAAGTTTATTAATTAATCAAATTAACATGCAAGATGTGTGGTAGCACAAACAAATCACTAATTAAACTAAGTATGCAGCAGAAAATAAATTGACACAGTTATTTGTTTAAAAATGGGGAAAACCTACACGGCAAAAACCCCACCGGGTGATTTTAAGGTCACCACTCCCGAGAATCCACTATTATCAAAACAAGCGGTTACAAGTAAAGGAATCCCAATACCTTATACCAACTTACAGTTGAACCCTTACCCCAATACTCAATTGGACTTGTTCTGTAGTGACAATCTCTCCTTTCAATGCACGGCTCCCAGTACGTGACTAACCAATAAATGCGCGGATCTCAGTATGCGACTTGATCACCAACTTGAGAAGGATGTTGGCTGCAAAGTTCTTTAGTTCATCACTCAATGAAGATCATGAAGTTGCTTGGCCACAAAACCCTATGGTGTACAAACACAACAACTTCTTCAAGAGAAAGAAGAACTAGGGCAAAACTAGGTTTCCGGTTACACTTTTCTTCACTTGTGGAATTGTGCTCTTATGCAACTATGCGTAACCTTTTAGGGCCCTTAAAATAATCATTATATATGTTTAGGGTTGTGAGAAAAGAAAGCCTAAACACATACTCACAGATTGGATGAAAATCAGCTTGAAAAACTGAACTTCATAAATCTCGATAAATAGCCATTTATCGAGCTAGCTGTCAAGCCACGAGTTTCAGCAATTTTTAAACCTCGATAGATGCTAGCTGTCGAGCTTTAAAATCCAGCACTTCATTACTTAATTCTTGGACAGACTTGCATGGGTTTAACACTTGCACTTGAAACCTTATTTCTTGAAGCATTAAACACATCCTAAATCTACCCAATTACAAGTAAAGTGCGTCTTGTTAAAGGATTAGCCAATTACATAAAATTTTGACATATGCTCCTAACATCAAATCACATATGTCCTATCAATCTCCCCCTTTGGCAATCCGTGACAAAACCACAACAAACAAATGAACATATGAGAGAAGTCATAAATCACTCAACTCATATTCACTTGTTAAAAACAATAAAATCTATCCTAACACAAACTCTTGAAAAACTTTGCAAGAATAGAGTTTATGGCAAGTAAACTTTGACAACCTGTATTTCTGAAACACTTTAAACAAAACTCATCAAGGCATCTTAGTGTGAAACAGAAATAATAGATTGCATACAAGATATAAGAAGCATGTGCATAAAGAGAGAAAAGAAACAACACATGTAAAGATAGATGAAAGAACTGTAATAACAACCTCAATGTATATATATCAACAAGTACAAGGTTTGTTATCACAAAGTGATCACAAGATCAAAGGTACATGAACAATGTATCTAAAATAGAGAGAAAAGAAAAAGATACAAAAAGTCCTCACTACATCCCTCAATATACACTCCCCCTATCTCCTGTACTAACCATCCCCTTATGAGTATGACTACTCTCATCTCAAAACTACTCCCCCTTTTTGTCACGAGTGACAAAGGGCAAGTAAATCAAGTAGACATCTCATCATCACTCGGCTAGCCATCATCATCATCCTCAGCATCATTAGCACTGTTGGAGCCATCGTCATCCTTATCCTTAGATGCCTCGGGAGAGAAAGCCACTATGAAACCACCCATCACAGCCTGTCGCCGCGCAATACAACCGACACGGGTGTTCACTTGACACAACTCATCGCTGAGAGTGTCAAGGTGAGCATCCATGCGCACAAGCTGTGCCATGATAGCCTCAAGTGTCACTCCACCCACTGAAGATGAAGGAGCGGAGGAGGATAGGGCGGTAGAAGCCGAAGGAGCTGCCGTTTGTGTCTAGGGCTGCCTCGGTCTCAACTGTGCTGTGCTCCGTCGAACGGTAGTTGCATCTATGGCACACATATACGAGAAGTGGGGAGACTCAGGATAGACGACGGAAAAATGGCGAAGGAGTCTCGTGATAGCGGAAGGAAAAATGAGCTAATCACCAGTCGTCGTGTCCCTATAGACATCTATAAGGGAGAGTATAAAGTGTGAAGGGAAGTCAATAGAGAGATCCTCAATGAGGAATAACAAAAAGCGAGCACGAGGCTCTGTTATAGTGTTATAATGTGACAACGGATGAAGAATGAATGTCATCACCATGTTTAGGATTCTCAGACCTTTAGCAAAGGCCAAGCATGAGGTGTTTTGACGATCACCCCATGAAGAAGGTGTTTCACAGAATAGAGACGCGAGATCGTCTTTGGACACTGTTCTCAGACGCTCAGACCCAAGGTAGTTAGGATGCGCTACCCTAGGGACATGTAGTACCTCGGATACAATATCCGGAGTAACTACCATGCATATACCCCAAACGCGAGTAGAAAACTGAGGTATAGAGTAATCAAATCCGTGCATAATGGAGTAGAACTCCTGTATGATCACGGAAGGGCATGTGATCGGGACGCCACAAAGTGACTCCTAACCCCTACTGTGGATGACAGTGGGTAGGTCAGTGTCAGAAAAGTCTGACAGAATGACTTGGCATTCCGAATGAATGCCGCGTCGTGAAAAGTTCTCAAAGAAGTCCGATTTGGCCTTCTTATCACGGAACCGGACATGAGAGGGAATGGGATTAGATGGAGAAGAAGACGAAGATGCCCCGGAACGAAGAGGGTTCTGGGACGGAATAGACTTACGTTTAGGTGCCATAGAGCAGTCTAACGTAAGAGGGAGAGAAAGAGAGGGAGAAAAAGACAATCAGAAAAGTACCAAGTAGTTTTTAATATCAAATGATAAAAACAGGAAGGTACGTATGCATGAAAATGCATGAATATGTGACATGCTAAATTAAATGCATCATGGGCTTAGCCTAATCCAAACCTAACAGCACACAATCATAGCAACAAAGTAAGCACACATCTAAATGCATGAAACATTGTTATAATGCGAGTGTGATGCAATGCATGAGGTTTTAAACTTATTTAAGCAACACCCATCCCAAAAATTGCACAAAACCTTCATCAATTTTGAAAAACCCCAAAATTTTTCAAAAACCCAAAACCTAGATCTAAATGCATGAAGAATAAGGGATAAAGAGATCATACCGAGTGTAAGAAGATGATTTCTAGGCCGAAAATCTCGTAGAGTGAAGGTTTAGAGAGAGAAAAGTGTGTTTGGGAGGTGAAAAGGTTGAAATCTGTCGAGAGAGATCAAGGAGAGTAGATCTGAAATCGCGAGGCGTGTTTATATAGAGATCTTATAAATCTCGATCAATCGAGAGCTATTGAGCTTTAAAAGGTGTGTTTTAGCTATCGAACAGCTAACGAGGAGCTATCGAGGATCTGTCCAAAGGTTTCAACATAAAGGAAGCTCGATGGATTGAGATAGCTATCGAGGAGCTATCGAGCAGACAGAAAGTTCCTTGATGGATCGAGATAGCTATCTAGAGCTATCGAGAATGCGATAAAAAGCAGATGAAGAGTCTCGATGGATAGCTTATCTGTTGAGAGCTATCGAAAAGCTATCGAGATTGCTTATAAACAGTTTTTCAAGGGAGAGAAAAACACATATGAATGCAATCAGCATGCTACTCAACCAAAGATCCAAACAAAATTTTAAGCTCTCAAAAACATCTCTAAACAATAAAAATGATAAGCATTTAGATCCAAAACACACACACACGCACTAAACAAGTCTAACCAATTTTATATTTCAAAAACAAGTTAAGACAGTTTAGTGAGCATACATTAACACATGTATTCCTTGTGATGGACAAATCACATTGTACCTGCACATGTATCAAGAGTAGCAAAGAATATTGCGTGTTGTGTGTGAAAAATATCGCAAGATTGCATAAGTGTCTACATGTTATGACGATTTGAGATATGAGAAAATCACTTTAACTCACACACAATCATAACTGTTTGATGGGGATTATCACCTTCGAGGTACATTCTATAACTCCGACATCTCCTAGAATACATGCTTGCAATCATATATAAAGCATTTATCTTTTTGCTTTTATTTTTCTTTGCATATTTTTCTTTTAAGCAAACCATGCATGGGCATATAAGAGAGAGAAAAGAAATACCCAATTATGTTAAGCATTGACATTCCACTTTTGCTATGCCGAAGCATACAAATGTCATTTCATGATTGGCAGGCAACAGTGGTGAGATGGTTATTTATGCCTTTCTTTTAGAATTTTCTAGTCATTCCCGTCAAAAAGAGTGATACAAGTGTTAAGTACAAGAGATCACTTAATCTTACTCATCACAAACACAAGTCACAAATCTCACTTGCTTAGTTGTGCATAGAGATGCTCATCTAAGTTACAAAAGATACAAAGTTTAGAAAACTTTGTTTCAATGGCCATCCAAGGTACACAAGTACCAATGTAAACAAACACACACTGTTTTTTGTATTTTTCTGATTTTTCAAATTTTTTTTTTAATTTTTATATGAAAAACAAAATAAACCAAAACTGAAAAGAAAACAAACAAAAACAAGTTAAACAAAGCAATGCATAAAACTAGATGCAAATGCATGGGGAGGAGGAGGAGAAGAAGAGATCAATCCATGGAGATGACACCAATGTTTTGGCGAAGGAATTCAAACCGTTTGTTGTCAAGAGGTTTGGTAAAAAAACCAGCCTTCTGATCATCAGTGTGAATAAACTCAAGAGTAAGAGTACCATCTTCGACAAGCTCCCTAATGAAGTGATGTCGAATCTCTATGTGTTTAGTTCGAGAATGTTGAACCAGATTCTTAGAGATGTTGATGGCACTGGTATTGTCACAGTAGATGGTAAGATGTTCTTGACAAATACCGTAATCATGGAGGAGTTTTTGCATCCATAGGAGTTGGGTGCAACAGCTACCAACAGCGATGTACTCAGCTTCTACAGTGGATAATAAGATGGAATTCTGCTTTTTTCTCATCCAACAGACAAGATTATTACCCACATAGAAACAACCCCCCAATGTACTCTTTTTATCATCAGCATTCCCAGCCCAGTCAGCTTCAGAATACCCAGCTGAGACAGCATTTGTGTCCTTGCTGTACCACACCACACACCAAAGTCGACAGTGGTTTTGACATACTTTATGATTCTTTTCAAAGCAATCATATGAGACTCTTTGAGATTAGCCTGATATCTAGCACACACTCCCACACTGTAACTAATGTTAGGTCTACTAGTAGTAAGGTAAAGAAGACTACCTATCATGCTTCTATAAAGAGATGAATCTACACTTTTTCCTAACAAGTCAACAGTGAGTTTAACATTTAGGCTCATAGGGGTTCTAACAGAACTAGTAGATTCTAAACCAAACTTTAACACAAGATTTTTAGCATATTTAGATTAAGATAGGAATATACCTGAATCTTGTTGACGAGTCTGCAATCCAAGGAAGTGAGTCAGCTCTCCAATCATGCTCATCTCAAACTCGGCCTGCATGAGTTTCGAGAAGCTATGGGCAAGTTCATTCTTAGTTAACCCAAAGATGATATCATCAACGTAGACTTAAGCAACTATCAACTCGCCGTCTTCCCTTTTTATGAAGAGAGTTTGATCTGATTTTCTTCTTGTGAACCCATGTGACACCAAGTATTGTGTGAGCCGATCATACCAAGCTCTAGGGGCTTGCTTTAACACATAAAGTGCCTTCTGAGGTACAGCACATGATCCGGAAAGTGTGGATCAATGAATCCTTTTGGTTGAGCCACATAGACATCTTCTTTAAGCAGCCCATTCAAGAATGCAGTCTTCACGTCCATTTGATAGAGCTTGAACCTCAAGTGACATGCCAGGGCTAAGAGAATTCTGATGGACTCCATACGGGCTACCAAAGCAAATGTCTCATCTAGTCTACTCCTTCCATTTATGAGTATCCTTGAGCTATAAGACGAGCCTTGTTGCAGATCATATTACCCTCCTCATCAGTTTCATTGCGGAATATCCACTTTGTGCCGATGATGTGCTCACCCTCTAGTCTAGGTACTAAAGTCCAGACATCACTCCTCTGAAACTGAAGCAGTTCATCGTGCATAGCTTCCACCCAACTTTCATCTTGAAGAGCTTCCTCAACTTTAGTGGGTTTAACCTGCGACAAGTAACAAGAATAAGACACAAAGTTAGCAACACATTTATTAACTGTACGCTTTCTTAGTGTAAGTTCATTCATGTTTCCCACAATAACTTCAGGAGGATGATTCAATTTGATCCTGGAGGAAGGTCCTTTCTCTTCATGGGTTTCAAAATCAGGTAAGGTAGATAAGTCTGTTGAATCTTCTACAACACTTGGAGTATCTGGAGTACTAGGAGATGCAGATTCTTGTTCAACAATTTCTTAAACTTCCTTGGGCTCAGGAGGAAGAATTTCTTTGGGGGTTTCCTCATCAAATTTATCAGAACCAGATTCTAAGGATTCAGCTATGACAACATTCACTGTTTCCATTACCTTCATGTTTCTTTTGTTGTATACCCGATAAGCCTTGCTTGTAGAGGAGTATCCCAGAAATATTCCTTCATCGCTTCAGGAATCAAATTTTCCTACATTCTCTCTATCCTTGAGAATGAAACAAGTACTTCCAAAGATTCTGAAATATTTAACATTCAGCTTCCTTCCCTTCCACAACTTATATAGAGTCTTCTTAGTACTGGGTCTAAAATACACCCTATTAACCGTATGACAAGCAGTGTTGACAGCTTCTCCCCACAAGTTTCTAGCCACATCCTTGTTGTGCAACATTGCTCTAGCCATCTCTTGAATAACTCTGTTCTTCCTTTCTACTACACCATTCTGCTGAGGAGTAATAGGAGGAGAGAATTCTTGAGATATACCTGATCTTATACAAAAGGACTCCATATATGAGTTCTCAAATTCTTTACCATGATCACTTCGAATTCGATCAATCTTCAAGCTCTTTTCATTCTGCAATCTTATGCACAAAGCTTCAATGTGCTCAGGAGCATCAGACTTGGATCATAGGAGAATGACCCAAGTGTACCTAGTGAAGTCGTCAACCATAACCATGATGTATCTCTTACCACCAAGAGACTCGGTTCTAGTTGGACCCATAAGATCTAGATGTAGTAGCTCCAATGGTCTGGATGTAGCAGATGTCTGGGTGCCCGGATGTTTAGCATTTGTCTGTTTCCCAAGCTAACATGGTCCACACACCACATTGCTCACTCTACTAAGCTTAGGTATCCCTAAAACTGACTCATGCTTAGATACAATTGAAAAATGTTTGTAACTAGCATGTCCCATCCTTTGGTGCCATAGATCTTCATTTGGTAAACGAATGCTATAGCACATAATATCAGCATCAGGAACCAAGTCATAACAATTGTCTAGAGTGCGAACACCACTTATGAGTTTCTTTCCAGACTCATCCATGACAAGGCATTTTCCTTTTGAAAATAGTACCATGAAGTCTTGATCACATATCTAACTTATGCTTAACAGGTTCACTCTCAAACCCTCTACATATAGAACATTTGCAATGTCTGGCAGTCTTGGTAGAGAAATGATTCCCTTTCCTTTAATCTGTGATTTGCTCCCATCACCAAAAGTGACATTACCACCTTTCTTAGACTCGAAAACCTTGAAGAGAGATCGGTCTCCAGTCATGTGTCTTAAGCAGCCGCTATCAAGGTACCACAAGCACGTGTCCATAACCTTAAATGCGGACTTCATCATGAAGCATACTTCGTGCTTAGATAACAGATCAGTAGGAATGATATTTTCCCTCATCTGCCTTTTATGAACTAAACCTTTAACTTTCACTCTTCTCAAACGAACTCCTTTGCATATTTTCATTCTAAGACAGTCTAGTTTCTTCTTTGTCAAGCTGAGACCTTTTCCAACAGTCATCATAATAAAATTCAAATAAATTTTAGACTTGCATTTTCTGATACACTCAAACAAGTAGAGGTTAGAAAAACAAGATGTATTTGAAAGCAAAGATCTTTTCAAGCCGGTTACAGCCATGACAACAGGGGTCAATGGATCACACAGCAAAGATTAACCCTAATCAGAGTGTGCCTGCTCTAATACCACTTGATAGGCCAAGAATGTATTGACCCCTTGTGATGAATTAATTGATTAATTAGCCAAGTTTATTAATTAATCAAATTAACATGCAAGATGCGTGGTGATTTGTTTACGAATTGACACGGTGATTTGTTTACGAATAGGGAAAACCTACACGGCAAAAACCCTACCAGGTGATTTTAAGGTCACCACTCCCGAGAATCCACTATTATCAAAACAAGCGGTTACAAGTAAAGGAATCCTAGTACCTTATACCAACCTACAGTTGAACCCTTACACCAATAACCAATTGGACTTGTTCTGTAGTGATAATCTCTCCTTTCAATGCACGGCTCCTAGTACGTGACTAACCAATAGATACGCGGATCTCAGTACGCGACTTGATCACCAACTTGAGAAGGATGTTGGCTGCAAAGTTCTTCAGTTCATCACTCGATGAAGATCATGAATTTGCTTGGTTACAAAACCCTATGGTGTACAAACACAGTAGCTTCTTCAAGAGAAAGAAGAACTAGGGCAAAACTAGGTTTCCGGTTACACTTTTCTTCACTTGTGGAATTGTGCTCTTGTGCAACTGTGCGTAACCTTTTACAGCCCTTAAAATAATCCTTATATATGTTTAGGGTTGTGAGAAAAGAAAGCCTAAACACATACTCACGGATTGGATGAAAATCAGCTTGAAAAACTGAACTTCATAAATCTCGATAAATAGCCATCTATCGAGCTAACTGTCGAGCCACGGGTTTCAGCAGCTTTTAAACATTGATAGATGCTAGCTGTCGAGCTTTAAAATCCAGCACTTCATTACTTGATTCTTGAACAGACTTGCATGGCTTTAACACTTGCACTTGAAACCTTGTTTCTTGAAGCATTAAACACATCCTAAATCTACCCAATTACAAGTAAAGTGCGTTTTGTCAAAGGACTAGTCAATTACATAAAATGTTAACATATGTTCCTAATATCAAATCACATATGTTCTAATAACTCTAAGAAGTTCGTTGGTAGCAGGAGCTTGGAGGGCTCAAGTACAGGGGTAGACTAGGCTTGAAGGGTCTTTTGTTATTCGTGTACTCCAACTATATTCTCTAGTGGATCGATTTCGACTTAGAGGGTCGCGGAGAGGGTTTTCGCCAAGTTCTTTGGTTTCCTCTTCAATAACTCGTCTCAGTGTTATCTTGTGCTTGCATCTCTCTTCCCTACTCTTTAAGCTTTCATTTTTATTGTTGATAATGGATGAATATGGCTTAGGGTAGCTTTATCGGTTCATTGCACTTATTTACTCTTGTTCCGCACTTAGTCTAAGTTAAAATAAAAGCAATCTAGCTATAATTTTTAATTGGGGATTTGAACAAGCTCTTGTGTTTTAGCACAAATTCAAGCTTTCAATTGGTATCAGAGTGGGTACACTTGTCAGATTTCAATATCCTTGTGTGATCCAAGACCCCGTGTGAGATGGATAAATCTCAATCCCTTAATGCACCTCCTTACTTTGATAGGAGTAACTATGTTTTTTGGAAAGTATGTATTGTGCTTTTCTTTGTGCGATTGATGAGACGGTATGGGATTCCGTCGAAAATGGTTGGGTAAGACCCACAACAGCCAAATCCGAATGGGATAAGGCTGCTCTTGCTTTGGCAAACGCCAATAGCAAAGCGATTAATGCTATTTTCTGCGGTGTTTCTACTGATGAGTTTCACAGGATTTCGCATGTGAAGACCGCTAAAGAGGCATGGACCATTCTTCAGACAACCTACGAATGTACCAAGAAGGTCAAGGACAGCAAGCTTCAAATGCTCACTACTTGGTTCGAGGAAGTAAAAATGAGCGACGATGAGTCGTTTGATTCCTTTTATGGGAGACTCAACGAGATAGTGATTACCAAGCTCAATCTTGGGGAGAAGATTGAAGACGTCAAAGTGGTAAGGAAGATCTTGAGATCCTTACCCGAAAGTTTCCTGGCTAAGGTCACCGCCATAGAGGAGAGCAAAGATTTGGATGAGATAAAGATTCAAGAACTCATTGGATCTCTCCAAACCTATAAGCTCGAACTGCCCTCTCACAAGTCCAGCAAATCACTTACTCTCAAAACAATAAATGAGAGAATGGGTGATTCCTCCGATAAAGACAATGTAGAAAATGAGGTGGCGTTTCTTGCAAAGAACTTCCAGAAATTTCTCAAGATGAAGAACAATGGGAAGTCATTTGGCAAAGGAAAGTTCTCATCCTCCAAAAATGACAAGAGAGAGTTCAAAAAGAACGATGGGAAAGACTCATCATCAACCTAAGGAATCGTGTGTTATGAATGCAATGGTCATGGACACCTAAAGAAAGAATGTTCAAACTACTTGAGAGGAAAGGGTAAAGTGTTTGCTACTACCCTTAGTGACTCGAAGAGCTCAAACTTTGATGCAAAAGGAGAATGTGATAGTGATGGAAACTATTCAGCCTTCATGGCAATTACCACTGTTGATTCGAAAGATGAGTTGAGTGACTTGGTTGATGAGCTTAGTGTACATTCCGAAGGTGAAGAAGAAGTTGATGATTTGGAAGATGAGGATGTGTACCTCAATGAAGGTGAGAAGAACCCTCAAGAAGTGTATGATGCGTTGCTTGAAGATTGTAGCAAATATGCCAAAGTTGCAAAGAATGCTGTTAAAAAGATGAAGAAAATTGAAGAAAAGCATAAGTCCACACTTGTGCAACTCAAGGATGTGAAATGTGAAGTTGAAGAGCTGAAGGAAGAGTTGTTGAATACCTATTCTAAAATCAAGTTCCTTGAACTTGAAATAATTCAAGCAAACGTCAAAGTGGAGCGCATTTCTATCAAGAAGCTTGACAGTGTGCTCTCTTCTTAAAAACCTTCAAATGACAAGACCGGTTTAGGCTATACCGATGAAGGAAGCTCAAGTAGCAGATCTAAGAAAGAAGTGAAGTTTGTGTCAGCAAAGAATGTAAAGAAGCCTAAGGTAGAGAAACCCAAGGTTAAGACCCCCACTGTTGAGAAGAAAGTTATTGGTCCAAGACCAAAGGAAAAAGGGAAGTCATTGCCTAATAATCAAAGGGGACCTCATGTGAAACATTTTTGTCATCATTGTAGTGTACGAGGATATACAAGGCCAAATTGCTTCAAGTTTTAGGCATTCAAGAGGGCTGATTCTTTGCATGGTCAAGACAATTCAAGAAGAATGCCAAAGGGAATTAAGCTAAAGGAGAAAATGAGGGACAACTCATTGGAGATGTTATGGAGATGTTGAAAAACATTTCACTACACCTAGCTAGCTTCACCCCAAGGTTTGAAAGTTATGTCGTTCGTACCCCTCCTTCTAAGGATCTCACCCATAACACTCGTACAGTGTGAGTGAAGAAGGGTACTCATGCATGATCACTCACTATGCCCATGTATTGATACTTCCAACATATTAGGGTTATAGTTTCATGCATCATGACATATGCAATCTTCTTGTGTCATTGCTTCCGTTCTAGCATGTTTCCTTTATAGGTCTTTGTTTGTTTATTTTGTTGTTGATCTTACTTTAATGCTTTGTTTTTTAGTGTATTGAAAAATTCAAAAACCCATAAAAAGTATAAAATCTAAAAAGTTTGATCGCTTGTGTTGTGTATATCACATGTCGAGTTTGGCTTAGAACCTACGTACTAATGGTGTAGTGCACTTACGAGCTTAGCTTGTTATGTATGCACATTTTTTAAGTGTGAGCGAAATCTAGAAATCTACATTTGATTGTTGTAAATAGATCTTCAAGCTTGTCATGAATGACTAGTCAATAGTCTTACTTGATCTTGATACATGCGTAGACTTGTGCCTATATATCTCCCCACATTATTTTTTTTCAAAGAGCTCTACAAATGTCAATCTCTAAAAAGAGAAAGAGCTGAAATAGTCTTGCTTCGAAAACTAGTTTGACTAGGAGAAGGTGGAGCAAATATGTATTAAAATGTATGGTGTCAAAGCTAAAGGCTTATTCATCAAAGATATATCAAAAATATCATGGCTTCGCTTCTCAAAAATTGAGTTGTATAGATCAAAAAGTATGAAAAATGGAAGCCAAATGAAAAAGTTTCAATCAAATGTAAACACTTTGGTGGGGGGGTCATATATGTTCATTTCTACTAGTGAAATAAGTCACTTGGCTTCGTGCTAGTTGTGTATGACTTGATTGAATTGATCATTGAAGTTTCATACTAGACTATGGACTAGCTCATACTTGATACACACACAACACACAAGTTTAATGTTCAATGAATGCCTATTTCATTTGTGTGATTGTACGTGTTCAAATGTGATGTGTATACTCAATTGCTTGATGATCAAACCCAAAAAGATTTTTGAGTATTTTATATGTTTTTGAAAGTGTTTTTGTATAGCATTTTTGTGTTAAGAGTTTTTCCAAAAAGCCAAATCAGTTTTTGTTGAAAAACTCCTTCAGAGGCATTTTCGCAAGTAAGTCGCAAATAAGTCTTCTTACAGCCTATCTGCAAAAATGAGGAAGCCATTTTCAGTTCTTCCTAAAATTTACACAAAGAGTTTCGCGACTCTCTCGCGACTCTTTCGCAAGAAAAAGCTTCCTGCAAAACTACCCCTGTGCATATGAGGCCATTTCGCGAGTGCTTCACGAATACTTTGCGAGTACCCTACTTGCGAAATGAGTGGATTTCAGTTTTAAAAGCCAAATAGTGTCAGTTTTTTCAAAAAATCTCTTTTTGCCTCTTTTGCGCCTCTCTCAACCTAAAACACATTTTTCTCCAAAAACTCAACCAAATCTCAAGGGCTTTCATCTCTAAGACTCATCTAAGGTATGTTTTAACACTTTTTCATTCTTGAATCCTTAGATTAAGCCTTAGATTCTAGGGTTTCTAGGGTTGGGTTATTTTTTGAGAGGGGTTGGGAAAACTTATTTACATGTCAAAATTCTTTAATTTTGTTGATTAGGCTTTGTCCCATTGTGTTTGTTTGTGTTTTTGTTGGGCCCAAGTGGCATTTTAACATGTATTTAGGCAAGATTTCCATATGTTCATGCATTGTTTCATATGTTAGTGGAAAGTGTGCACTTTAAGTGTTTGATAAAATGCCTAAATGGTATTTTTTTCATTGTTTTGAACTCCAATGAGTACCAATTTTTGGAGATTACCATGTTTTTACATACTTAACATGTTTTGATCTTTGGTTTTGTGTTTTACACACTTTGCCCCATGAGTTCTTTGTCAGGCATTGCTCATGCATCTAACATGCACACCACATGCACACTTGATGCACACACTCTATCACTTGACATGTTTTGCATTTCACTCATGCTATGTAAGTCTTGTTAGACCTTTAGCACTTCAAACATGATCTTGTGACGTTGTTTGCTTGTCTATTTGCTATTTAGGACTATATTGTTCGTTTTTATGGACTAACTCGTATCTAATCAAGTTTGTTTCCATGTTTATGTTTGTTGTTGTTTGTTTGTGTTGGTGTTTGTTTGTGTTGGTGTTTGTTTTGTAGATGTCTCCTCTTAAGAAAAAGGCAGCAAAGAAGTCTTCAAAGCGTCCCCGCATCTCCTCGGACTCATTTAGAAATGATGATGCTAACATGGCCTTCATTGATCACTACAAACAAGCCCCAATCATCCTAGAGAGGTCTGTGGACTTGGAGTCCCTAAAGGACACCTTCATTCCGGAAGTGTTCAAAGAAAGGACATGGACCAAGTTGCTAAATCCGATGGGTGATGTGTTAGAAGACATCATACAAGAATTCTTCGCCAATGCCATTGTGGAAGGTGACCACATTAACTGTTGGTTAAGGGGGAGAGAGTTCTCAGTTTCAAGGGAATCAATTCAAGAGGTTTTGGAGATTCGACCAACGACTCTGGACACATCTCTACAATATGACAAGTGAAAGGAGAAACTTGAGCCTCTCGTGGAAGTTCTTGGAGGACAACTTAGGAAGAAAGCCTTGCGCACGATTGAGTTCACCCCCGAAATGCGAGCTTTGGCCTGCATTATGATCCTCAGCCTCTATCCGATGAAGAACTTGAAGACCTTGTCAACACCAAAGACCGTGTTCCTCTATGATCTCTTCACTCACAAGGAGATCGACATCTATGGTCATATTTATCACCTCTTCATCAAGAGCATCAATATGACCATGTGGGCTTGTCATGTCTCTTGTTTTAAAGGCAAGGGTGAAGATTCCAAGTGGGCTTCCGGTGATGCAAAGGGAAGACCCTATTAGTGAGTAGACCATCATCCGAAGCAAAGCTCACATTCCCGGACCAAGCTCCGATATGTCTCAAATTTCGAGAGATGAAGATGCAGAAGAATGAGGCAACACCAATGAAGAAATTGATCGCTTCACTTCGGTACCGGAGGATATTGCATAGCCCTCTTCCTAAGCACAAGCAAGAGCACCTGATCGCCTTGATCTTCTACTTGGAAGAGTTGAAGAAATGCATACCATGTTGGCTTCTCACATCGACTACTCCACGAGGCAGTTCACATATCTTCAAGGCCAAATCATTGCCCTCTCTTCTTAAATTCAAGACATGATGAAGTCAGATTCGGAGTCTGATGCATTTTAGGACCTTTGGCCATCCGGTCAAAAAGGAGGAGTAGTAACACCATTGGTTCATTTTGGTGGTTTTATCTTTATGTTTATGCTTTTATAGCTTTTGGATATTTACAGTTCTTTTATTTAAAGCTTTCAAGTACTTTAGTTTAAAACATAGTTTTCTTTAGTACTTTATGTATCTTGGTTTTTATAGTCGTTTCTTGATGCTTATAGTTATCTATTGCTTATTGCCTTAGTTTCTTTAATGCATCATGTGGTATGTTGGACATGCAATTGATTTCAGCATTGCTCATAATTGCATTACGTGTCCGGATGATCATTTACTCGTTAAATGTTCATTGTGGTCATTTTCCAATGACTGTTTATGTTTGATCAAGTTATATTTAATGTTATATATCTCAGTTGGTATCATGATCGCATTTTACTTGTTCTCTATACATGCCTTGTGTTCTACTTGTCTCGTGCTTAATGAAGTTTATTTGTTATGTGCAAGTGTTTTAGGATAAAAGTGTATATGGTGCAAGTGCTTCACAGCTTTTAGATTTAGGTGTGAATGAGTTTTGCCTATATTCCCAAACTCACGTTTAAGTCTAGAGTCTGTTTAGGGGTTTTGTCACGGAAGAGCCAAAGGGGGAGATTATAAAGTTGTGATTTCTAACTATATTGTTTTGGCTTTAATTTCATGCCAAATTTGATTGTAATTTCTTCAATCATTTTCCCTGTATGTATGTGGGTTTATTTGTAAGGGATGAGTGTGAGAGATCAATGAAGAATCAAGATTCAAAAGTTGAATCAGTGGATTTTGTGAGTAGCTCGAGAGAAGCAACCCGCAAAAAGGCCACGTGTGGAGCATATGACTAGAAGATAAGGAGTTGTGCCAAGCTATCAATTTCGCGACTGTCTCGCAAGAAAGGCCAACTCGCGAAGAACCATCGAAAGTTTCTGTTTAGCAAAAAAATGTGTTTGCTTTACCAATTCTTTACTCACACTATATATACTCTCATTACCCACGAATTGTAAGGAGTGCTTTTCAAAGAGAAAACCCTAGCAAATACACTTGAGAGTTAGAGATTGTTATACCCACAATCATCTACACATTTCCTTGTGATTTTCCTCAAATCCTACCTCTCCATCTCCAGATCTTTGAGAGGTTGTTAGCCCAAACACTTACCACACCCATTCTGAGTGTTAAGTGAGATTTGGGTGCTGCTAGGAAGCATTGGAAAGAGCCATTCATTGGCGAATGCAATCGGGCTAAATTGCAAGATTCGAAAAGCTAGAGAAGACAAGACTCCGAGAAGTCCGTTGGTAGCAGGAGCTTGGAGGGCTCAAGTACATGGGGTAGACTAGGCTTGGAGGGTTTTTTGTTATTCGTGTACTCCAACTATATTCTCTAGTGGATCAATTTTGACTTGGAGGGTCGCGGAGAGGTTTTTCGCTGAATTCTTCGGTTTTCTCTTCGATAACACGTCTTAATGTTATCTTGTGTTTGCATCTCTCTTCCCTACTATTTAAGCTTTCATTTTATTGTTGATGATGGATGAATATGGCTTAGGGTAGCTTTATTGGTTCATTGCACTTATTTACTCTTGTTCCGCACTTAGTCTAAGTTAGAGTAAAAGCAATCTAGCCATAATTTTTAATTGAGGGTCTGAACAAGCACTTGTGTTTTAGCACAAAACCAAGCTTTCAATTACAAATAGCATGCCAAAGTAGTAGCCATAAAACCTCACCTTCGGACATTACCCAAAGGCACATAAGCCATAATAAGGCAACTAAGAGTGATTGATGGGACTCAAACAGTAGGAAGCAATGATTCATTCACTCACTGTATTAATAGGCACAAAACTTATGAACAACCAATATAATCATTTAAGAAAGCTATCAAGCACATCATATGGTGACCTTCAAACACATAAACAAAATTAACCTGGTAAAGCTTTAGGACCATTTCACTCTTTTTGCAACTATATTTGTTGTAACTTTCAACACTCATGCACTTATTATGACCAATATATCAAGGATTTCTACTTGCATTTTATAAAATGTCTACACATCTCAGTAAGTCATCACTATGTAGTTAACAACTCATATTGTGACTTTAGATTCCAGTCAGCTAATTCATATCGCAACTATAAGAAATTTAAGGAATTTATTTCATCTACAAACGGTATGCGGGATGGGTAAGTGATGGACTTATAATGTGCATTAATCTAAATTTGCTAGTTGTAGAAATTGAAATTGATGCAAAAGTTTTCTTTGAATGGGTAAATGAGTCTTGCAGTAACAATTTATACCATACCCCTCTTATCAAGGACTATAGGAACCTCCCCAAGCAAATTCCTCCTAAGATACAACACCTATTTAGGTACAACTCATTTATTTTTATCATCTTAAAATTTTAAGTAAATTTTAGGTACTATTTATTAGGTGTTGTATATAGATCCTCCAATTAAATTCAACTATTTGGCTAAATTGGCCAATACCTTAATGACAATTAAAGTCAATCATGTGTTTAAATTGTCCAATGCCTTTACAACAATCAAATTCAATCATGTGACTTATTAGACAACACAAACACATGGTTCAATTTAATTGAAAAATCTAAATGTGTATTTGGTTGAATTTAATTTTAAAACCTAAAATGTGTGTTGGGTAAAGTATTTGGAGACATGATTAGGGGAGAAGCCAAAATTTGATGAAGGAATTTATTGAACCCTTTTTTGGTGACCTTCTCAAACGAAATTGCATTTCCACATGGAATTTTTTGTTAGAATCTAAGGGTCACAAATTCAGGTTCCAAACCTTGTCTTATTAGGTATAATTTCATAAATGAAAGAAACATGCAACTTCATATTTCTTGGGCATGCGACTCTTCTTAGTTTTTTGCTCTTCTTTTAGACTTCCTTTAACCTTCGACGATTCTACAATCTTCAAATTAAGTAATCTCTCTCTGTTTTTAATTTTTATACCATTTTCTGGTCTCTGCTTTTTTCTTTTACCTTGATTGCCCTAGAGTTTTATTTCACGGTGTCAAACTCAAACATGATCTAATCAATCCACTCCCCAAAATTCATGTTTTTGTAAGCAGTAAAACCATCTAATACATCTTCAAACCCATGCTAAGTTGTCGAGGCATGCCACCTGTTCAACCAAATGCCTCATAAAAGTTTGGTCTCATGGAACCTAATTCGAATGACATTTAAAAATTACACCTAATTAATTCGGCCCTAAATTTTAAAGATAAGTATAGTTTATCATGGAATCAAAAATAGATGGTCAATTTAAATCCTGTTTCGACGGTATAAATACAATGGTCAACCATTTTATTTTAATCAAAATGGTCAACCATGTTAAATAAACCTGGTTGAAAGAAAATATAAATAGTATTGTCAAAATTTTCTTTATAACTATTCAATTTTAAATCTATTAATTTAGACATGATTAACAAAAATCTCAATAGAAACATCTCAAATTAAAACCATAGTGGCCTCCAAAATATGCTATAAAGCATCTTCTAAATTGTGTTATGTATTGTTCTCATTGAATAATGTAAAATTAGACAAACATGTGTTATTAGGGCTGTCAACTTACTCGACAAACCCGACCCACCTGAAGGATTTGGGACCCAAACTGGAAATCGACCTATTTGGTGAATGTGACAGTCAACAGCGGGTCTTTGCAAGAAAATCAAATTCAAACCAATCTGACAGATTACTGCTGTTAGACTTTCTCGTTTTCCGTTGATACGTTGGTTCCTCCACTAGATGTAGTGAGATTACGGTCAAATCCAGTGAGAACTCAGTTTGAACAGACAAGATCACGACCAGATCTGGAGAGATCTTAAGAAATACAATGAAATCCATCAAATTTCCACTGGAAATTAAATCTCCACCATGACCTGATGGTTTCGATCGACCTATGGAATTGTGAAGTTTTGGTGGTCAAAGACCCGTATGGCCACAGTTGGCCACAAATGGCGCGATTTTAGACTCGAGTTGATCAGGTCGATGGCCGGTTTGACCCTAAATAGACTCGTGAATAACCCAACGTATTATATATCTGTCACAAAATTAAAAGTCCCCAATTATCTGACAATACATTCAGCCACTGGTATTTTATTTCCAAGACAAAAAAAAAAAACAAAACAAAACAAAAACCATGAATGGCCAAGTAACATGTGTATGGCTCAATAATGTAAGACATAGACATCAAACTCCACAACAACGTCCTTAGTTTTGGTATCAAACATGTAAGTCCTGGCCTGAGCATACCCACGTGCAAACCGGAAAACACCGCTCCCACCAACGATTGGCATCTCCCTCACGGTGAACAAGATAGCGTCTCTCCCTAACATACTAAGAGTGCTACCATTATACTTTCCCTCCGTGAAAACCAAGTTCAACACCATTAACAACGCTGCTTCACTCTGCGCCGCTAAGGCATAAATTCCTTGTGCTCTTCCTACAACTTTCGAGGTATTTTTGGGCAAGATCACTAAGGGTCATCAATCACAAACACAGCTCCAAACGACGTTGAGGACGTGTCGGTTGTGGCAGCCTGGGCAAGTCGTACAGCACTAGGTTTGGTGCCACTAAGAATGTACTGGAAGTAGAAGTGGAAGTGGATTAGCTTCTAAGTCCTAGTGATGAAGGTGATAGATTTCGAGAGAAAACTGGTGTTTCTGTAGTGACATAGGTTGAGAAGAAGAAAATAGCAGAGGATATAAGTAAAGTAGAATTGGGCTTTGAGATGGTTTTGGCCATGGAGGGGAGAAAAGTTCGCAGTACTTTGGAGAGGAAACAAGGGTTTGTGTCTGTAGACTTTGTACCTTCAAACATAATCTTATAATAGAGAAGCTTTGACAAAATTAATGTAGCAGCTAAGCAGTCCAAGAACTGCTAACATACGCACCTAACAGAGTAAATTTACCAACGAGAAACTAAACAAATTAATTGGTAATTGAAAACCAAAAATTCATCGACACCAATCAGAATCGCTAAACTGACCACATAAACTCAGGAACGTGCGATTTATAAGTTAATACAGGATTAGATAACATGTGAGCAAAACCAAAACATATGAAATTTCTAAGGTCAAAGGTGACCTACCCACTATTTTTAATGAAAGAAGTGGCCTTAAGCTCAGGACTGTGCGATTGCCATTAGGAATCAAGCAGATAGTTCCTCGTCCAATTATGTGTTCATCACAAAAAGAATATGATGATGATGATGATGATATAAAGGGCCAAATATATGTTCGTTCGTTGAATTCCCTATCATATCTTTAAAAAAAAATTAAAAAGAACCAATTTCTATATAAACGTCAGAAAAAGGCAAAGAGAGAGATACGAAATCAAAGAGGGTCCCCGTTTTTTTATATACAACCTTATTTACCCTATATATTAAAATTTATCCACCCTAAGCAAAAATTGTCGGCTACATGCATGGTGCTTGTTACTAGATCAAAGCATACATAATCTACAGCCTAGACATCATTAGAGAAGATGGAAATTGAGAGGGACAATGCAGTTCTAGGCTTCTAGTTCTAGCTGCTCTTTCTCCACTCACTCTCACAAAAAGGTTGGGGAGAAAGCAAAAGAGGAAGAAGCGCACAGGGGCATGTAAAGAGTTTTTTCTGTAATCACTGTAATTTTTCTTAATGTTACAAAATAATTAAAGGATCAATGTGGATGGTCGGGCTGTGCTCACAAATGGTAAACCTAATGGGCAATTTGTGAAACCTAATTGGGCCAAGATGGGTCTAATTACTCACATCTCCCACTTTCATATAGTGGACACCTACTCGTCATCCATCTCTCGTGCTACTCTAAATTATACTCATATTGGTAACTTAGTAGTGCAACCATCGAGAGCGTCGTGAAGGAATTTAAATAATCAAAAGAAAATAATAATAATTTTTTCACTATTCACTAGGGGTGGCAAATGGGCGGGTTGGGTCATAAATAGGTTGGGTCATAAATGGGTTGGGTGCTTAATTACCCATTTATCCATTTATGACCCATTTATATATAAATTAATTATCCATTATCCGCCCAACCCATTTAATTAGTAACCCGCCCATTTAACCTAATATGACCCAAATAAATAAATAACTTTAGAAACTTTCCCCAAAACCCATCCCAGAATAAATCCTTTAGAAACTCAAATCCAACATTCTCGAAATCTGTTTGGCTGCCCAGAAAAACATAGAAACAGAAAAATTACAAGACAGAGAGAGAGAGAGAGAGAAAGATCTGAGTTGGCTAAGACCGAGTTAGAAGAGAGACTGAGTTGGAGAGACCGAGTTAAGAGAGAGAGAGCTCTGTGTTGTGGTGTCAGAAATTAATGGTTCACTATTGTTGTTGTTGAAGAGCAAGTGGCCATGGAGATCAGACTCATCGTGAAGAACAAGCCAGAAAACCGGCTCAAAATCGCGAAAGTCGACGTAGTTAAGCCATTAATCTTGTTGATTTCCTCGACCGATCCTCAGCTCCAAGAGTACGGCGTCACGGCGATTTTGAATCTCTCGGTCTGCGACTAGAACAAGGAGTTCATAGCCTCCTCCGGTGCGATTAAGCCACTGGTTCGAGCTTTGAGACTGGGAACCCACGGTTTGATTTATGGGTTATGATTGGAATTGTACTTGATTAAGACATTTTTGTTTGGTTGCTCAGAAAATGGAGGAAAAGAAAATAAAGTGATGCTTTTCTGGGATCCTTTCTTTTTCTTTGCTTTTATTATCAGAAAAATGAAAAATCGGCTATTTTTGGGCTTAGTTGAGTGGTTAAGTTTCCGATTTTGTTTGAACAATCTTATTAGGTTCAGAATTCCTATTTCTATCGTTTTCCGCTACTTTCTTAGTAACCAAACAGGGAGAGATTTGGACTTTTTTGTTGTTGGTGAAAGTAATTTTGTAATCTTTAGTTTAGCTTTTTTAGAAATTTAGAATTTTTGTTGTTTATTTAAATTTTAGATGGGTTTTAGTGGGTATTAGTGGGTTTATCCATTAAAACCCATGTAATTAAATAACCTAATGGGTCTTTACTCATTTAACCCAAATATTAAATGGGTTGGGTAAAGACTTATCCAAATAAGGTGGGTAATGAGCGGGTTCATGGATATGGATAAAAATTGCCACCCCTACTATTCACCTTATTTATGTTCATTTAAAGTTAGAAATTGTATATTTCAATCTTATTTATCGAGTAAAAGTGGAGGAATTTAAACTATTGTAATAGATATTGATAGTCTGTGAGAAGAACAGAGCAATGGGCCAATGGTCAAACATGTTGAATGAACCTAAATTTAGAATCAAAATGGTTGAATCTGATTGAAAGAAAATAAAAAATAGAAATCTCAAAATTTTCTATCGATCATTATTCTGCTTTAAATATGATAATTTAGACGTGAGTAACAAAAAATTCAATAGACAAACCTCAAATTAAAACCATTGTGGCCTCCGAAATATATTTGTTATAAATTAACGCATCTCCCAAATTTTGGTTCTGTAATGTTCTGGTTGGATTATTAAAGCATCTTTCACAAAATAAAACGTTCCCAATTATCTGATAATACATTCAGCCACCGGTATTTTATTCTTCACTTAAAAAAAGAAAGGAAAAAAAAAATTATGAATAGCCAAGTTACATGTGAATGGCTCAATAAACATGTTCTGGCTCAAATCAATAATGTAAGACATAGACATTGTACTCCACAACAGCATCCCCAGATTTGGTATCAAACGTGTAAGTCTTGGCCTGAGCATACCCACGAGCAAACCGGAAAACACCACTCCCACCTACGATTGGCATCTCCCTGACGGTCGAGAATACAGTGTTTCTCCCTAACACACTAAGAGTGCTACCATTATACTCTCCCTCTGTGAAAGCAAAGTTCAACACCATTAGCAACGCTGCTTCACTCTGCGACGCCAAGGTATAAATTCCTTGTGCTTGTCCAACAACTTTGGAGGTATTTTCTGGGAGGAGAGTCAGCGGGTCATCGATCACTGCCACGGCTCCAAACCCCGTTGGGGATTTGTTTGTTGTGGCAGCTTGTGCAACTCGTACAGCAGTAGGTTTGGGGCCACTGACAATGTCATGGAAGTAGAAGTGGAGCTGGCTTAGCTTCTGTTGCTTAAGTCCAAGTGATGAAGGAGGTAAATTTTTAGAGAAAACGGGTGCTTCATCTGCGATGACATAGGTTGAGAAGAAGAAAATGGTGAAGAGCATGAATAAAATGGATGTGGGTTTCGAGAGGGTTTTGGCCATGGTTGGGCTTGGGAGAAAGTACGTAGTGTTTTGCAGAAGAAGCTAAAGTTCAATCTCTGTAAAGTTTATCGTTATAGGTTTGAATCATTTGTTTATCATTATGGGTTTGAATCATTTGCTTATATAATAGAGAAGCGTGAAAATATTAATATAGCAGTTCCAACAACTAAATCCTAACATACACAACTGACCGAGTAAATCAGTGTTTTTTCGCAACAATAAAATATGTAATACACATGTATATGCACGGATTCCCATTAATTCAACGGCTAACGTGTTTTATTCTAGAATAACGCATTTTGTACTATCTCAGTTGGTGGTGAATTTGCTCAGCCAACGCAGAACTGATCAAAAGGAATCACTAACCAAACCACATAAAATGAGGGGGTCAATAAAACGCAATTAACTTAATAGTATATTCCCTCAAAAAAAAAAAAAAAAACTTAATAGTATAGTATTAAATTTCCAAGTCAAATTGGTGACCCCTACCCACTAATTTAATGAAAGAGTCAGTGGCCCTCAGGATCGTGCAAATGCCGATTATTAGAGAGCAGATGGTTCTTCAATTTTCAAAAGATAAAAGGACCAATTCATCATAAAAAAGAAGAAGAAGGAGATGATGACTAAAAATCATAGACATAGATACGGGTATAACATGATTACAGTATGACACGGGTACGATATACGTACAGCACCTTAAATGAGGTGTCCATACTTCCAAGCTAAAATGATGATAAAGGTCCAAAAATCTGTCTAAGTTCAGTTTAATTGTGGCCTCGTCAAACTCCATCAATGGTTTAACACTATTAATAAAAACTCAGAATAAAGGACCTATTATATATTCCTTAATCATCAAATCAGCATTCAAACAAACATGCATATTGTAAGCGGAAGCTAGAACCAAGAACAGATCTATATTTGATGTTGTTTGTTGCCCCCATTATTGTCAAAGTCCATGACCAATTGCAAGTCTCCAACAAGCTGAATCAGCATTTGCTATGTCTGCAGCACACATGGAAGAGGGAACAAGTGATGCAACTGAAGTTGGACTCTAGAAGTGGCCGAAGATAAAGCAGAGCAACTGAAGATAAATGCCTCAAGTGTCGTATTTGTATTAATTGATAGTTTCGTATTTGAATTAGGATGTTGTCATTAGTTGTTGTTATCAATAAACTTCCTGGAGATAGGACTCATCCTATTATCTTGGATAGACTTAGCTATTAGGTTGGTTGTTATCTTTTTAATTGTGGTTATCCTTTTATTTGAGTTAGTCGTGGTTGATGTATTTAAACTAGGAGTTATGGAATAAGAGGCAAGCTGATAATATTTACAAAATTCCTTTCTTTTCTATTTATTCTTGGAGGGTTGTCGCCTCGAATATGACTAGTTATTTCTATTCATTCAACCGGGTCACAGCATTTGGTATCAGAGCCAGATGACTTCCAACCCACCACCTTCCACACGATCAACTACCAATGATGATCGACTGTCTGCTCTAGAAGTCAGTAGCCATTCACTTCAAAGGCAAGTCGATGGCCATAAGGAAGAGTTGACAGCAATACGTGAGGGAATAGATGCCCTCTCTAATGCTGTAGCAAAGATGGGACGACAACTCGAAGCAAGGGGGGATCGGACCAATGAAACCAGCCAGAATGACAATCAAGGAGATGGCTCCATCAATCGAAATCGTGGAGAAGGCAGTGGAGGACCTATAGGAGGCATACAAACTCGAATCTCTTGGTTAGACTTTCCTCACTTCAACGGGGAAGACCCAACCGGGTGGACTTACAAGGCTGAACAATTTTTTCATTATCAGAGGACAGCAAGGGAGGAGAGAGTGGTGCTAGCTTCATTCCACTTACAAGATGATGCCCTGCAATGGTATCAATGGTATGAGAAGACGCAGCCAAACGTGCAATGGGAGGAATTTACGCAAGCTTTATGTGTCCGTTTTGGGCCTTCCGACTACGAAGATTTTGATGAAGCACTAGCCAAAGTGCGACAAACAGGAACTGTACGTGAATATCAAACGTTGTTTGAACGATTAGCTGCAAGGGTACAAGATTGGCCTCAATGGGCTTTGGTTGGAAGTTACATCGGCGGCCTTAAGGAGGAAATTCATTCAGAAGTCAAACTTTTCCGACCGACAACCCTTCTCCACGCCACCAGTTTAGCCCATTTGCAGGAAGACAAGTTGCAGAGGCTTAAACGTGTGTCATTCGCTTCCAAATCTGCACCACTACCGACAACCCAACCAGCTCTTTTATCGAGTCCCCCATCTAGATGGAGCAAGGCAGGGACATCACCGTCCTCTAGTTCACGAACTCAAAGCAGCCCCTCATTCAAAAAGCTTTCTTGGACAGAAATGCAAGCACGAAGGGATAAGGGATTATGTTACAACTGTGATGAAAAGTTTGGACCGAGACATAGGTGCAAGACACAACAAGTGTTTATTTTGGAGACGGTAACAGATGCAGAGGACTCTGTTGAAATGGAGGAAGAAAGTAACGAGGAAGAAGAATCAGCTACTACTCCGGAGATCTCGCTTCATGCTCTGTCTGGTATAGCCACTCCCCAAACTATGCGAGTGACAGGTTTAATAAAAGGGAGGCGCTTGCACATTCTTATTGATAGCGGAAGCACTCACAACTTTGTTGGACGGAAGTTCGCCAAACGAATGGAATGTTGCAAGGCACCGGCGGCAACTTTTCAAGTGATGGTAGCTAATGGAGAAAGGCTACAATGTGAAGAAGTCTATCAAGCAGTACCTGTGGAAATTCAAGGCTTCCAATTTCAAACCAACATGTACCCGTTGGATTTGCAAGGATCAGATCTTGTCTTGGGAATGCAATGGTTACAAGGCCTTGGAAAAGTTTTGCATGATTGGAGTAATCTCACTATGGAGTTTTGGAGTAAAGACAAGAAGTATGTTTTACAGGGGGAGAAAACAGGTAAAGTGACACATGGCTCTATTCAATCTATCCAAAAGCTTCTAGCCAATGGGGTGGAGAGCTATGTCCTGACTATCAACAAATCCACTGAAAACACTGAGGTTGACTCAACCCAAGTGCAAACAAGGGAACTAAAGGAGTTGCTGCAACAGTACCAGCCCATATTTCATATTCCCAACACATTGCCCCCCTCACGAGCTCATGACCATAGAATTATTTTGGAGCATAATAGTGGGCCTGTCAATGTTCGGCCATACCGCTATCCCCATATTCAAAAGAATGAGATTGAAAGGGCCGTCAAGGAGATGCTTTCCACTGGAATAATACAACCCAATTCTAGCCCATTTTCTTCTCCAATTCTACTAGTAAAGAAGAAGGATGGTTCTTGGCGTTTTTGTGTCGACTATAGAGCTTTGAATCGTGTGACTGTGAAAGATCGATACCCAATTCCTGCCATAGATGAGTTGCTAGATGAATTGCATGGCGCATCATATTTCACCAAATTGGATCTCAAATCCAGATATCATCAGATTCGGGTACAACCAGAAGATGTTCATAAGACTGCTTTTCGCACTCATGGTGGTCACTACGAATTTTTGGTCATGCCGTTTGGGCTCACCAATGCCCCTGCCATGTTCCAATCATTGATGAACGACATATTTCGAACCTTACTACGGAGGTATGTGTTAGTATTCTTTGATGACATATTAGTTTATAGTAGAACTTGGACAGAACATTTATCTCATCTTGAGAAAGTTTTTTCAATCTTGTTGAGCAACCAATTGTATGTCAATCAATCTAAGTGCCTAATCGGAAAGAGAGAAGTGGAGTATCTAGGCCATATCATTAGTGAAGCAGGGGTCTCAGCAGATCCTAAGAAAATTTGTAGTATGGAAGCTTGGCCTGTTCCAACCAACGCCACTGCTCTCCGCGGATTCCTTGGGTTAACCGGTTATTACCGGAAATTTATTCAAGGATATGGTGCCATTGCAGCCCCTCTTACCAAGCTCTTGAAGAAAAATGGTTTCCAATGGTCGAAACAAGTAGAAGAATCTTTTCATAATCTCAAGCGAGCCATGACACAAGCACCGGTACTCTTACTGCCAGATTTCTCTAAACAATTTGTTGTGGAAGCAGATGCGTCAGGGAATGGTTTAGGCGCTGTCCTCATGCAAGAAGGCAAACCTCTGGCTTACTACAGCAAGGCCATCACGGGTAGAGCCTTGGGCCGATCTACGTATGAAAAGGAACTCATGGCAATTGTTCATTCAGTTCATCAATGGCGTAACTATTTGTTGGGGCGCCGCTTTCGTATTCGAACTGATCATAGTAGCCTAAAATATCTCTTGGAGCAGCAAATTACAACCATGGACCAGCAGAGATGGATTGTGAAACTTATGGGGTATGATTATGAGATCGAATATCGACCGGGGCGAGAAAATAAGGCAGCAGATGCTCTCTCCAGGCTACACGGGGAGCTAAGTGCGGTCACTTATCAACAACCAGCATGGTTAGAGGAGATCCGCAATGAAGCACGCCACGACCCCAAATTATCAAGCATTAAGGAAGCTTTAAAAAATGGAGCTCACAATACGCACGGGTTGGTGGAAAGAGATGGGTTATTATGGAACAAAGACCATTTGGTTTTGCCACCTAACTCTCCTCACAAAGAAGCAGTGATACATGAGTTCCATAACACACCTATGGGAGGACACTCTGGTATGTTCAGAACTTACAAGAGAATTGCCTCCAGTTTTTATTGGGTCGGCATGAAAAAATATATTCAGGATTATATTCGGCGTTGTGACACTTGTCAACGGAATAAGAGTGACACACTGACCCCTGCTGGGTTGTTGCAGCCATTGCCGATACCTGATCGTGTTTAGGAAGATGTTTCGATGGACTTCATTGATGGTCCGATGTCCAATGGGTTCTCTGTTATTCTTGTGGTGGTGGACAGGTTGTCTAAATATGGGCACTTCATTGCCTTAAAGCATCCTTACTCGGCAAAAACAGTAGCTGAAGTCTTTGTGAAGGAGGTAGTGCGCCTTCATGGCATGCCACGATCAATCGTGTCAGATAGAGACCCGGTCTTTACAAGTCAATTTTGGTCGGAGTATTTTCGATTACAGGGATCTAAATTGAGCATGAGTTCTGCATACCATCCCCAAACCGATGGGAAAACAGAGGTACTTAACCGCTGCCTTGAAACTTATCTGCGTTGTTTTGCAGGTTCTAAGCAGAAACAATGGCTAAAATGGCTTCCATGGGCTGAGTATTGGTACAATACCTCCTATCACACTGCCACTCGCATGACTCCATTTGAAGTAGTTTATGGTCGAGCACCTGCCACAGTACACAATTATGAACACGGGGCCACTGCAGTAGCGCAGGTTAACCAATCCTTGAAGGAGCGAGATGAGATGTTGAAGCTTCTGAAGGAAAACTTGGTGACAGCACAAAATCGGATGAAGATTAGTGAGGATCAACACCGACGTGAGCTGGAATTTGAACCGGGTGACTTTGTCTATCTCAAATTGCAACCATTTCGGCAACTCACTATTCGTACCAGAGGCAACATGAAGCTTTCACCTCGTTTCTATGGGCCCTATCAGGTGTTGGAGCTTCTTGGGAAGGTAGCTTATCGACTGGAATTGCCACAGCAGTCGAAGATACATCCTGTTTTTCATGTATCACAGCTGAAGAAGAAATTGGGCAATCTTGATCACGTCGCGCCAGAGTTACCTCCAGTTAAGGAAGATGGTATGGTGCTGCTTGAACCTAAAAGAATTGTGAATTTTCGCTGGACTAAGTCAGGCAAGAAGGTTTTGCAAGAAGCACTGGTACAATGGACTGGTCTTGCTGAAGAGGATGCCACTTGGGAACCTTTCGAGGATTTGCAACGTCAATTCTCTTATCTGAATCTTGAGGACAAGATTCATCTTCTAGGGGAAGGGATTGCTATGTCTGCAGCACACATGGAAGAGGGAACAAGTGATGCAACTGAAGTTGGACTCTAGAAGTGGCCGAAGATAAAGCAGAGCAACTGAAGATAAATGCCTCAAGTGTCGTATTTGTATTAATTGATAGTTTCGTATTTGAATTAGGATGTTGTCATTAGTTGTTGTTATCAATAAACTTCCTGGAGATAGGACTCATCCTATTATCTTGGATAGACTTAGCTATTAGGTTGGTTGTTATCTTTTTAATTGTGGTTATCCTTTTATTTGAGTTAGTCGTGGTTGATGTATTTAAACTAGGAGTTATGGAATAAGAGGCAAGCTAATAATATTGACAAAATTCCTTTCTTTTCTATTTGTTCTTGGAGGGTTGTCGCCTCGAATACGACTAGTTATTTCTATTCATTCAACCGGGTCACAGCATTGCCCGACGGTGGTGCTTACCAGAAGCAGAGCTACATTACTTGGTGGGAGGGCGGCATGGTCCCAAATTTTGAAAAAAAAAATGTATTTATCTCTTAAGAAATTTAAAAAAAAAAATTGTTTGGCTTTGGTCTCCTAAAAATTATGAATTTCTTTAGCTCAAAGGGGAAAAAATGTTAAATAAATATTTTAAATTCTAATATTGAAGAGATTTAAACTTTTAATGTAACACCATCTAATAACTAGAATAAAGTATAAGCATATTAAGGAAGTGGAAACAATACAAATATCTATTTTTTTAATTGTAAAATTTTATTTTGTCCCCCACTAAGAAAAACCATCTAGTTCTGCCCAAAGAGAGAATGCAATTCTACGTGCTCTTTCACTACTCACTCGTTTCTTTTCTCAATTAATCAAGCATATGTAATATGAAATACATGCTATGATGAAGTTTTCTTTTTGAGAAGAGCATATATGTCTAAACCCAGTATTGTACTTAATGACAATTAAAGTTAATCATGTTTTTAAATTCAACCATTTGGCTAAATTGGCCAATGCCTTAATAACAATTAAAGTCAATCATGTGTTTAAATTGTCCAATGCCTTTACAACAATCAAATTCAATCATGTGATTTATTAGGCAATGCAAACACATGGTTGAATTTAATTAAAAAGCCTAAATGTGTGTTTGGGTAAAGTATTTGGGGACAAGATTTGGGGAGAAGCCAAAATTTGATGAAGGAATTTATCAAACCCTTTTTTGGTGACCTTCTCAAAGGAAATTGCATTTGCACATGGAATACTTTGTCAGAGTTTGGGGGTCACAAATTCGGGTTTCAAGCCTTGTCTCATTAGGTATAATTTCATAAATGAAAGAAACATGTGACTTCATATTTCTTGGGCATGCCTTTGACAATTCTACAATCTTCAGATTAAAATCTCTCTCTCTCTCTCTCTCTCTCTCTCTCTCTGTTTTTATACTATTTTCAGCTCTCTAATTTTTGCTTTTACCTTGATTGGCTTGCAGTTTTATTCCATGGTGTCAAACTCAAACATGATATGAATGACCCACTCCCCAAAATTCATGTTTTTGTAAGCAATAGAACCAACTAATACATCTTCAAACCCATGCTGAGTTGTCGAGGCATGCCACCTGTCAACTAAGGTGCGGTTTGGATCCGCGTTTCCTGCGTTGCGTTTTGCATTTTTACTTTTTTTTTTTTTTAATAGCCGATTTTGTTGACTTTTCAGCGTGAACAGTGCATCCGTGCACTGTTCACGGACCCACAAATTTCACTTTTCAGCAACTTTTTCATTAAAAATGGGTCTCACAGTATTATTCACACATTTAAAAATTATTTTGCTACAGTATTTTCAGTTTTCAGTTTCAACAAAATAAGTTCTATACAAACGGACCCTAAATGCCTCATAAAAGTCGGGTCTCGTGGATCACCTAATTCAAATGACATTTAAGAAACTATACCTAATAAATTTGGCCCTAAACTTTAAAGATAAGTATAGTTTATCGTCGAATCAAAAAATAGATGGTCAATTTAAATCGTGTTTTCACTTTACATCCCACTTAGAAATAAAAATTCTATATTTTAAATCTTACTTATTGAGGGGAAATAAATAGTGATAGTCTGTGAGAAGAACATAACAATGGTCAACCCCTTTTTTTATTAGAATGGTCAACCATGTTAAATGAACCTGATTGAAAGAAAATATAAATAGTATTGTCAAAATTTTTAATATAGTTATTCAATTTTAAATCTGTTAATTTAGACATGATTAACAAAAATCTCAACAACAAAAAACTCAAATTAAAACCATAGTGGCCTCCAAAATATGTTATAAAGCATCTTCTAAGTTGTGTAATTTATTGCTCTCATCGGATATTATCAAATGAGACAAACAAGCATTATTAGGGTTGTCCACTTACTCGAGAAACCCCACCCACCAGAAGGATCCCGAACCTAAACTGAAAATCGATCTATTTGGTGACTATGACGATCGACGGCGGGTCTTTGCAAGTAAATCAAATTCGAACTAATATGACATATTACCGTTGTTAGATTTTGTCGTTTTCCGTTGATACGTTGGTTTCTCCACTAGATGTAGTGATATTATAGTCAGATTTGGTGAGATCTCTGTTAGATCAAACCAGATCTCGACCAGATCTTAAGAGATCTTAAGGATGAGATCCATCAAATCTCCACCGGAAATTAATTAGATCTCCACCACGACCCGGTGGTTTCGACCAATCCAGGGAATTGTGAAGCTGTGGTGGTCAAATACCTATATGGCCACAATTGGTGACGGATGGCACGATTCTAGACTCGAGTTGATCAGGTCGAGTAGCATTTTGACCCTAAACTTGACCCCAACCGACTTGTGAATAAGCCAACGCATTATATATCTGTCACAAAATTATACATCCCAATTATCTGACAATACATTCAGCCATTGGTATTTTATTTCCGCCAAAAAAAAAAAACACGAATGGCCAAGTAACATGTGTATGGCTCAATAATGTAAGACATAGACATCAAACTCCAAAATAGCGTACTTAGTTTTGGCATCAAACATGTTAGTCCTGGCCTGAGCATACCCACGTGCAAACCGGAAAACACCACTCCCACCAATTATTGGCATCTCCCTCACGGTGGACAAGACAGCGTCTCTCCCTAACACACTAAGAGTGCTACCGTTATACTTTCCCTCCGTGAAAGCCAAGTTCAACAACATTAACAACGCTGCTTCACTCTGCGCCGCTAAGGCATAAATTCCCTGTGCTCTTCCTACAACTTTCGAGGTATTATCCGGCAGGATCGTCAAAGGGTCATCAATCACATACACAGCTCCAAACGACGTCGAGGAAGTGTCGGTTGTGGCAGCCTGGGCAACTCGTACAGCAGTAGGTTTGGTGCCAGTAATAATGTCATGGAAGTAGAAGTGGAAGTGGCTTAGCTTCTCTTGCTTAAGTCCTAGTGATGAAGGAGACAAATTTCGAGAGAAAACGGGTGTTTCTGCAGTGACATAGGTTGAGAAGAAGAAAATAGCAAAGGATATGAGCAAAGTGGAAGTGGGCGTTGAGATGGTTTTGGCCATGGTGGGGGAGAAAAGTTCGCAGTGTTTTGGAGAAGAAACAAGGGTTTGTGTCTGAAAACTCTATACCTTCAAACATAATCTTATAATAGAGAAGCGTTGAGTCGTGGACAAAATTAATGTAGCAGTTCAAGAACTGCTAACATACGCTGCTAACTGAGTAAATTTACCAATTTAATATGTAATGCACGACCAACGAGACACTAAACAAATTAATTGGTAATTGAAAGCCAAAATTTCATCGACACCAATCAGAATTGCTAACCAAATTACATAAAATAAGGGGGAAATTAATAATTTAATACAGGATTAGATAACATGTGAGCAAAACCAAAACATATTAAATTTCTAAAGTCAAAGATGACCAACCCACTAATTTAATGAAAGAAGTGGCCTTAGTTCAGGATCGTGCGATTGCCATTAGAGATTGAGCAGAGAGTGCCAAATATGTGTTCATCACAAAAAGAAGAAGATGATAATGATATAAAGGGCCAAGTATCTGTTCATAGGTTGAATTCCCTATCATATCTTAAAAAAAAAATTTAAAAACTAATTTCTATATAAATATCAGAAAAAGGTATAGAGAGAGATACGAAATCAGAGAGGGTCCCTGTTTTTCTTATATGCAACCTTATAATAACTAAACAGAGAAAACTACATTGCCAAAAGTTATACTGAAAACGATATTTTATTTGGAATATGAGAAATAAATGTGTATGTCAAGTTGTCAACATGAGTTTGTGAACATACACGAAGTCCTATATTGAATGGTTAAATTTTTTGAGATTCATTTGGTTGCACTGACAATCCAAGAGCTTGTGCCAAAAGTTAAAGACAACCAGGCTTGGATGCAATGGCGGCTCCAGAAATTTTTCTCAGAATGTTCCTTAGGAAGCATAAATTACATAATCTAATAAAAAGAGAAATTCATATATTGACAACAACAACAATCAAAAAACACGCAAATACATAAAGTTTACAATTTCCTTCTACGAGTTTAATTTGTTTGTTTTCTATAATGTATTGGTTAATAAAATTATTAATTATTGTTGTTTAGTTGTTTCATTATTTTTCTTTACTGACTACTAGCAGTCTAGTACACACCCTACTGTGCATTAGCATACACCCCACTGTGTAGTAGCACACACCCCATTGTGCATTATCCACGGCTCAACCCACTGCCTAACATAATTTAATTTATTTATCTTTTATAATGTATTGGTCAATTACTTTTATACCTTTACTGCCTCTGTCTGTCCACTTTTATGCCTTTATTACCTCTACCTATCCACTTCCCCAATTCAAATATCCAACCCCACGACCCCATGGCCCCCATCCACCCCCCACTCAACAGACAAGAGCCAATTAACATTACACAAAACATTAAAGATATAAAACATTCAAAACACACAAAACGACAAACTCACAAACCAATAAAGTCAAAATGTCAAATAAAGGCAATTAGACATAAGGTAAAGCTATTCAATTCCAAAGAGAGAATCTCATTTTTCAGTTCAAAGAGAAACACAAAGAGAGAGCTTCGCTCTCACTCTCAAAGCAAAGCAAAGATGTAAGATGAGATAGAGAAAAAGAGAGAGAATTGAAATACCTTGAGGGGCGGCGCCGTGGCAGCACATCGAGGACACGAGGCCAAGAAAAGGCAATCTCTGATCCGATCTCGCTGTCGCCGATGTCGATGTGCTCTAGGACTAGGGGCGGGGCAAGGTCTTGCTGAGTTGCTCTGTTGATGTTGCTCAAGGCCAACACAATCTCTTATCTCCGATCCGATCTTGCCGTTGCCGATGTGCTCTTTTGCTGTTGTTGTTGCTGAGTTTAAGGCGGAGGCGCCGATGTGCTTGAGGTCATTGATGAGGTTCTTTTTCCTTTAGGTTAGGATTTCAATTTTGCTTTACAATTTGATCAATTAGCGTACGCGTATTGGGTGTATTGGGTTGGGTATTTAGTTAATAAAAATTGAATTATTTTGATTTAAAAATCTGTCTGGGGTTATTTTTGTTGATTTAAAAATCTGTCTGGGTCTATTTAGGATTGATCTTGGGCTTTTTTCCCAGGGGTCTATTGGGCATTTGGGCTTCCTATGTTACAATTTTTTTTTTTCAGATTTTAGTTCAAAATTTTTTTTTGGGCTTTTTCTTTTTGCTTGAAAGTAGAACAAATTATGGAGCAAAGTTTAATTTTATTGGCATAAAAAAAACTGATGGTGTCTCCAAATTTTTTTTGAAGGGTAGACAAATAAAAAATTTTAAAATATTATACATAAATTTTTTTTTTTTTTTTTTTTTTAAGGCCAGGGTGGTCCTGGGACCACCCTGGCCTTAACGTGCCACCGCCCTTGCTAGTTGGACAAAGCCTCAACCAGATCAGTATAAATGTAATTGTGATGCTACTTAAGGGTAAAAATGGCTGCTATATATGGTTGTGATAATAAGGAAAAGTAATGGAGAAACTTACCAGCTATAACTAAACTGATTTTGACACAATAGATCCCGGTGTAGCAGAAGTTAAAACTTAAAATTCTCTCAAGAGACTGTTAGAGTAGTTTTGATGCAAAAGAAGTTCTTACTAGTGGTGATTAAAGGAGATGCAAAAGCTTGTGTGGTGGCAATTGTGAAACCAAATGTGTACCCAAATTGGCAGCTTGAGGAAATTATAGATGACGTAAAAAACATGGTTGAAAGCTCAAATTAGTGTGAAAACATTAGAGCTTGTTTAGGCCCCAATTTTAAAGATACGGCTAGATTGCTTTTACTCTAACTAAACAAAGTGCAGAACAAGAGTAAATATGCGCAATAAACTGGTAACACTACTCTAAGCCATATCCAACCACAAGGAATAATAAATAACAAGCTTAAAGAGTAGGGAAGGGAGATGCAAACACGAGATAACACCAAGACGTGTTATCAAAGAGGAAACCGAAGAACTCAACGAAAAACCTCTCCGCGACCCTCCAAGTCGAAATTGATCCACTAGTTAATAAAGTTGGAGTACACGAATAACAAAAAACCCTCCAAGCCTAGTCTACCCCATGTACTTGAGCCCTCCAAGCTCCTACTACCAACGGACTTCTCGAAGTCTTGTCTTCACTAGCTTTCCGGGTTCAGCCCGATTGCATCTGCCACTAAATGGCTCCTTCCAATACTTCCCAAGGGCACCAAAACTTGACTCAACACTCAGATTGGGTGTGGTAAGTGTTTGGGCTAAGAACTTCTCAAGGATGTAGAGATGGAGAGGTAGGAGTAGACGAAAACCAAGAGAAAATGTGTAGATAATTGTGGGTATAACAATCTCTAACTCTCAAGTGTTTTTGCTAGGATTTTCTCTCTAAAAAGCACTCCTTACATTTCGTGGGTAATAAGGGTATTTATAGTGAGGGTAAAGAATTTGGTAAAACACTTTATCTTTTTGCCAAATAGAATGTTTCGCGAGTACCTCGCGAGATGGCTTTTCTTGCAAAGTACTCGCGAATTTGACAACCTGGCATGACTCTTCAGCTTCTAATCATGTGATTCACACGTGGACTTTTGCGGGTTACTCTTCTCGCAAGCTTCTCTCGAGCTAGTCGCGAACTGCACTGATCTTCTTTTGACGCTTGATTCTTCACCAATCTTTCACACTCATCCCTTACAATTAAACCCACATAAATACAGGGAAATGATTGAAGAAATTACAATCAAATTTGGCACGAAATTAAAGCTAACAAAGACTAGTTGGAAATCACAACTTTACAATCTCTTCCTTTAGCTATTCCGTGACAAAACCCTTAAACATACTCTAGACTTAAACGTGAGTTTGGGAATAGAGACAAAACTCACTCACACATAAATCTAAAAGCTGCAAAGCACTTGAACCATATACACCTATATCCTGAAACACTTGCAAATAACAAATAAACTTTATAAAGTACGAGACAAGTAAAACACAAGGCATGTACAGAGAACAAGTAAAATGCAATCAAGATAACCACAAGATATGAGAACATATAGTATAGCTTGATCATATAGAAACAGTCATTAAGAAATGACCACAATAAACATTTAACGAGTAAATGATCATCTGAACACGCAATGCAATTAAGAGCAATGCAAAAATCAATTGCATGTCCAACAAACCACATGATGCATTAAAGAAACTAAAGCAAGAAGTAATAGATAACTAAAAGCATCAAGAAACGGCTATAAAAACCAAGGAACACAAAGTACTAAAGAAAAACTAAGTTTTAAACTAAAGTACTGAAAGCTTTAAATAAAGTATTGTATAAAAAAATTAAAAAAATTTAAAAAAAACATAAACTATAAAAACATAAACTGTAAAAACATATGTTAGACTATCCAAAAGATGTGTGGCTGTAGGTTAACTTCCTCCTTTAGAGCCCACTGATCTCCTCATTTCAATATGCACTCCCCCTTAGCTCTGTGATGCTCTCCCCCTTACTCTATGCTATAGACATATTATTCACAGTAAGTGTTCTCCCCCTTTTTGGCACGAATAGCTAAAGGTTCTCCTCGAGCTTGTGCTGAATCTCATCCAATTGTGTCTCAATGGTGGTCAAGCGAAGCTAAACATGATTGTTGTAAGAGTACATGACATTGGCAAGTCCAGAAATGCAATCATGTAAACCCTCTATCAACATTATCAACCTATTCGGATGAGGGATAGACTGTCTCAGCTGAGTGCTAGACGAGTGGGTATAACAATATCTAACTCTCAAGTATTTTTGCTAGGGTTTTCTCTCTGAAAAGCACTCCTTACATTTCGTTGGTATTAAGGGTATTTATAGTGTAGGTAAAGAATTTGGTAAAGCACTTTATCTTTTTGCCAAACAGAATGTTTTGCGGGTACCTCGCAAGATGGCCTTTCTAGCGAAGTACTCGCGAATTTGACAGTCTGGCATGACTCTTCAGCTTCTAGTCATGTGCTTCACATTTAGCCTTTCGCAAGTTACTCTTCTCGCGAACTAGTCGTAAACTGCATTGATCTTCTTTTGACGCTTGATTCTTCACCAATCTCTCACACTCATCTCTTACAATTAAACTCACATAAATATAGGGTAATGATTGAAGAAATTACAATCAAATTTAGCACGGAATTAAAGCTAACAAAGGCTAGTTGGAAATCACAACTTTACAATGGTGACTGATTACAAAGAATGCTACTTCTGTTGGTTCTTAGAGAGGTAGATAAAGTGGCCAATGAATTGAATAGTGGAAATCATGTTCAAAATTTGAAGGATCCTTTATGCTTTGATTTGTTTCCAACTGAGTTTATTAAAGTTTTAGGGAACAATGGCTGTATAATCTTTTTTTCCTTGTGTATTCTGCTTGAATTGATCCTTATGTTGTTTTGCTTATTGGAACATGTGTTGTAGGCTTGTAGCTGGAGGTTTCCTTTAATGATATTAAAAATAAAATAAATAAATAAATAAACCCAACAACAACATAAACTTTTTGATAAATGTTGTCATTTTGCAAGCATCTTTGAAATTCTTTTGGAGTTGGGAATTTTGTTTTGCATTTAGAAACCTTAATTAATTTGCTCACAATTTAGCTTGTTGGACTTCTTTTTGTAAATGAGATGAGCCTATAACCATCTCTTCTCTTCCTAATTCCTAATTGAGATTTTTGTCCAGAAGTTAAAATGGGCCTAGACCCTTGACCCTCCCCTCTCTTTACTTTTAAAATAATTTTATTTATCAAAAAAAACCCAAAAGTAGGTTTTCTAATTTAATAACCCAACCAACTCATTTTTAGCCATTCTTTCATAGAAAAGGGGGATTTGATTTATGAGTTAGGCTGGGGCATAGAAAAGGGAGATTTGACTTATAAGTTAGGTAGGGGTGGCGTTAGCTTTGGTCAAGGGGGTTCAAACCTCCTGAGCTAGCAAAAAGAAAAATTAGATATCATTTTTTTATCTCTTAAAATAAAATTTTGAACACCTTGAATCCTTGACCCAAAATCTTTTTTAAGTCCAACTCAAATAAGCTTAATTGTGATCCTCTTAACAATTTATTCTTGCAAATAAAATTACAACTAATTTAAACTTTTTACCAAATCTGTGAGTGGAGTGGCTGAATTTGAATGTGTTTTTAATTGTTATTTGTTAAGTGGAGATTGGGGGCATGGGCCAGTCAGTCAATAGTGCAAATGCTAACACTAAAAGACAATTAAACAATTAGACAGTAAGTGATTCTATAAAGAAAAAAATTAGACAAGGAGTGTGGGACAAGGGAATAATTGAGTGAAGACAAAAACAGATGTTAACACAACAAAAATTTTCTTAATGCAATTACAAAAACCAATAATTGTCAAAAGATGAGTTGAATTGTTAAATAAAAGAAATTTACAAAGTAAAGATGTGGGGTGTCTGAGGACCCAAAAGAACAAGGAGCGGGACGTCCTTCACCAAGCCATTTGTAAAGTGCCTCATATCCGAGAAGGTGGTCTGCTAGAGAAGAGGATGGGAAAGATGCATGATGTCTTATGAGCGCCTGAAGAGGAGAGGTAACACTCTAGGGGAGGAACAGTGTGGTGGTAGGAAGCTCTCTAAAAGGGTATACCTACCACCCCCGCATTGAATGATTTGTAGCAAACTTATCAGCTACATTAATGAAGAAGTGACCCTTAAACAGTGTCTTCACAGCTAGCAACCCCTTCTACCACCTTCAGCAGAGCCTTGATGGGACAAGTATCAAAGGAAGAGTTTTGGGAAGGCTATGATGCAAAGAAAGAGGATATATAAGAAGAAAGAAGTTCTACAATGAGGGGACTTTTTTGGGGAGAGAAATAGAAAAAGAAACAGAAAAGTGAACAATGTACTGCTTGACAAAATTAAAGTAAAACATATATAAGAACTTATCATCGGAGTGACCGAGGAGCACTTTTTTTCATCAATTGCTTGAGTCATACTCTTCCTTGTCTATGAACCACATCATTAGCTCAAAGCTTAGGTAATCATTCTATTGTAATTGCCTTCCCATCTCTACACTAAAACAATCCTATTGTCTAGGCTCGGGTTGAAGTACAAGGCACTACTAATCTAAGTGGGCTTGGGCTTCCAAATCTAGCACTTACAAAAGACATAAACTAATTGATAAAATATTTTAAGTAATTATAATTAAAGTTCACTTAACAACAATAATTAATATTTTTTTTTTTTGATAAAATATTTTAAGCAATAATAATTAAAGTTAACTTAACAATAATAATTAATTTTTTCAATTTTTATTATTTTGAGATAAAAACTCTACTTTATTTTAATCTAAATATATATGTGTATGAAACTCCCTAAGGGTACGCGGTGGTATTGTATTTAGAAACAATAGATTATTTTTAAGATTTAATCTTAGCAACCATAATTAGTATATTCATTATATTAAGAAACAATATACCAAATGAACTTATAGTTTATCTTCAGGTTCAGCTCTACTATATAAGCAAATGAGGTGGTCGTCTAAGGCCCATGTAGAAAAAGGCCCCTAAATTTAAACCAATAGAGTCATTTTAGCCAATAAATAAAATAATATATTTTTATCAAATGAAAAACAAGAAAAAAGAGGGAGAAAAATGCTACTTCCATAACATTTTTCACAATAAATTCTAAGTATCAAATTGTTACTAGCTATTATTGATGAGTAAAAAAATAATTTTAGAGGTAGGTTCAAATTAGAACCTTAATACTTAATACTTAGAATTTGTTGTAAAAATGTTGTGAATGTAGCACTTAATTTTCACACAAAAAAAGGAGCAATACACCAAGAATTTCACAACATTTTTCACAACAGTTGAGTTGACAAACTTTTACTAGTTTTCATCTGTGTCCACCACTAACGGATCTGGATCCTTTCCATTTCTCTTTGAAATGAAGAGTGTCCATTTCATGGAAAGGATGCATCTAAAATAAATCAAGGGTGTAAAAAAGTGCCACGTCAATTAAAATCTAAAACACTTGACAACGGGGAAACTCAATTGTGGTTAAACATTGAGTTAACTAAGCAAACCCATCTTCTCTGAATATTTCAAAATCTCAATCTTTCTCCTCCATTGCCATGGTTTGCTCTCTCTCAACCTTGCCATCGCCACTGCCACAATCACCAACATGCCAAGCCATAGTTGTTTCATCTGCCATGTCTCACACCAGCCCAAAATCGCCGAACCCTCTGTCCAGTGAGTTTTCTCTCTCTGATTTCTTATTTATAAGCTCTGTTTGGTTGCTTGGAAAACAAAGGAAAATAAATTAGTATACTGCTATTTTTTTATTATTGATTTCTTCATGCTGAGTTTGGCTTCTATTCTGTGTGGGTTGAGCTTTGAGATAAAACAAAACAGCTAGTGGGTGTTTCAGCTTTATGGGTTGTTTTGATCTGAATCTGTTCCAAAAGGTAATTGATTTTTGGGTTGTTTTGATACCAATCCCAAGTTTCTTGAGACTAGGATGAAAAATCTGAAAAAGGAAAACAATAAACAAAGCTAATACTGGAAGGGTGTGAGAAAGAAATAGAATTAATCATTGGAGAATGGAAAAATCTTTATAATTTGCAAAAGCTAAAGAAAAAAGACATGTAAATGATAACATATAAGAAAAGCATGAGTTAGTTTTTATAAGCTAGGGTAAACTCTCTTCCCTTTGTTGTGCCTCATCTTCTAATTTATTAAATTATCTTAAATTTTTGGTTAGTTGTTTGCAAACTTTTGGGGGAGGACTTAGGGGAAAATTTTTGACAATTTTTATCTGGTAAGCATGCATGAGTGCACTAATTCACCTTATAAAAAGCTTACAGCCTTGTCTGTTATTGTAAGGTTAATCACATTGGCTTGAGGATGCGTAGACTAAATGTATGGTACTGTGAATGTTCAATTTTGGCTTTTAATCAGTTGTTAATTATTTTTATTCTTCTTTCCCCTCTCCCCAATCCCACGAAAAACATATTATTGGTTGCAAGTAATCATCAAAATACAAGCTTAGTGTTTTACTTAATCATAATAGTTAAACTTGTTGGAAAATAGAGAAGTTTACAATATGAACGATTGGCATTTGTTGGATATTGCTTGTAGGTTTCATCAATCCCTGCTTGGTATACTTTCCTGCATTATTTTGAATCATCAGTAACTTGAGGGGGGAAGACTCTCAAAGTGCAAGGTACTCTAGGAGATTGCATTTCATATGCCCAGAAACTTGGGATTCTAGAGCTTTGGTACAAAAAAACTTAATAATGAAGAGACTTCATACCAGGAAAGGGTGGGGCAAGCTGTATAACACGAGACAAGTTAAAGTGATCAAGCTAAGACTGAAAATTGCTGACTGTGGAGGGAATGTATGGTCAATAAGCAAGAGACACGCCAAGTGTAGAACTGGCTAACATTGTTATCAAAGTGTATATTTCAATAGAACTCTAATTATTATGGCTTTTGTAATCAAAATGTACATTTTAATAAAATTTGTTCTTTTTTGGATCAAATTTTGATTGTAAAGGACCACCAATTATTCAACTTGAAGCAATTTGCTTTATTGTTGATGATGCCTTACGAATTCATAGTGATGTAAACGTTACATATTCCTTTGGCTTATGGTTTCTTTAAAACAACACAAAAATAGGAAAATATGTTATACACAAGTACGCACCAGTTGCAATGATTTAAGAGCTTTGAATATTAATGTAAAAGCATGATTTAATAGCTTTGAATGTTAATGTAAAAGTGCATCAGTACTATTATATACAAGTAAGTACTGCTAAAAGTACGTACATATGAAAACCAAGCTAGCTCCCTCAGATCTGGCTAACTCAGACAAAAAATCTAGAATCTCCATTCTCCACATGACAGATTCTCTGATTCTTCTAGCATGTTGAGCTAGTTCATGGGCTATTTTGTTGCTAGTCCTATTAATGTGTCTAATTTTTTACTCCTGGAAATTGCATAAACTTTGCACAATGCCCTTCACAAAGTGGCCAACAACTCCTCTAACATCATTAGCTTCAACAGCTTGGACAGTCAAGAGAGAGTCGCTCTTTATGATAACTCTCTCTAGGCCAAGCTTTTTTGCCAGCACACATCCCTGCTCCACTGCAGCTGCCTCAGTTTCCTCAACAGAATATCTTCCTTGGAGGGGCAAAGACATGGCTGCTACAAATCTACTGTCACTATCTCGAACTACAACTCCAATCCTGAATGTCCATTGGCCAAAGGGATAGCATCATCCACATGAATGGTGTAAAAGCCCACAGGAGGAGGTTCCCAATGATCCTTCTTATCCCTCATGTGTTTAATTTTCAGACCATTTGCTTCTTTGAAGTCTTCAATCATACGGATAGCAACCCCCCAGATGTGAGTTTCTGAGGTTCCATTTGCCTCATAAAGCACCTGGTTTCTATTGTACGAAATCCTCCAAGCCACCCCGAAAAATTTCTCCAGGTCCCTTTGGGTTCCTTGGTGCAGGATCTCAATAGCCAAATTTGTAGGACTCCAAATTGTCCTACAAGCTAGAATATATCAAATGAGAGTCTTTACTAAAATTGAATTTTAAAGTTGCTAAGTTCAAGATATATTGTCCTCAACGAGGCATGGAATACTTCAAAACCTTTCAAAACCTTTTCTTGATAACGAGCAAAATTTGGTACATGAAACTTTGCATAACAAAGCTTGCACTTGACTTCATGAATAACACTTACACCCTTCTCTTCAAACCCTTTTACAAATGGGCTGCTAGGCTGCTTCAAGTCTTCAACTCATTTTCTATAAAAATAAAAATCAAATGCATTACGTACATCAGAAAAAGAAAAAAAAACAAGAAAATTCCTCAATAATCCATACCATCATATTAAAAGTTCTACACATATTGCAAATACACCATGACAAACTGAAAGTGGTCCACATACTCAGCCATTAAAATGAACCAAAATAAGAACAAAAGCACTATCTCCTTTTAAATATACCTTTTAGTGGAAAGGAAACTAGGTAAGAAGCGAAACAAAATTCCAAACACTTGTGTTTCAAAAGAACATGAGTTCAAAGAGAGAATAGAGTAATGTTCATCCACTCATTAGACTCCAAAGCAAGACAAGAAACTGCATTCAAAAGCCATTTAATAATAGATATTTTGATGATAAATATTTATGCTTTTATATGCAGTAAGCCAAGTGTTCAATGCTTTAAACCCCTTCACACAAGCATTTTGACATATCAACCCAAAGGCCATTTAAAATTCAAGCACTAGTTAGCTAGGGGATATGATACAATGTAAAAGTATGATTCAAGCACACCAAGATGCAAAACCAACAAATAAAAAAAACAACATATATTATGGAGATTCATAGGCCTGTCGTCCACTTTAATAAATTCTCTAAAAATAATCATATCCTTTATAGTTAAATTAGTTTTCCTGATAAAGAATAAAAAATGGTTTAAAATGTATTTTACTATGTTTCGAATTAACTCACAAATACAGTTTCTCACCAAGATTCAATCAGCCACTTTCGTTTCATTTGTACGCCACATCATTTCTCCTAGCTCTTCCCTTTCAATTAGACAATTTTTTACAAATTTCAATCAATCCCCAAGCTCAAAACCAACAAAAAATAAAACACAAAAAAATAAAAATAAAAATCAACATGGAGAAATCAATAAAAAATAGCCGTATAATAATTTATTTTCCTTCTTTTTCCAAGCAACCAAACAGAGGTTATCAATAAGAAATGAGAGAGAGAAAACTAACTGGGCAGTGGGTTCGGCGATGTTGGGCTGGTGTGAGACGTGGCCAGCACAACAACGGTGGCTTGGCACGTTGGTTGTTGTGGCAGCGGCGACGGCAAAGTTGAGAGAGAGGCAATGGAGAAGAGAGAAATTGAGATTTTGAAATATTCAGATCAGATGGGTTTGCTGAGGGTTAACTGAACGTTTAACCATAGTTAAGTTTCCCAGAGTTAAGTGTTTCAGATTTTAATTGACATGTCACATCTTACACCATTGATTTATTTCAAATACATCCTCTCCATGAAATGGATACTCTCCATTTCAAAGAGAAATGGAGAGGATACAAATCCACCACTAACATCTCTTTTTTACTTATCACTACCAATTTGCCACATCAACAACTGTGAAAAAGTTTTGTCATTTTTTTGTCTATAGATTTTTTGAAGAAAAAAAAAATTCTATATGGCTAATTAGTAATTTTGCATCTAAAACGAGATAATATAATTTAAGAAATATTAAAATTTATTTTTCAAAAAAATTCTCTTTTTTTATATCATTAATTGGAAAAAAGAGTACACGAAAAAAAAAAACTAGTACAGGACCTAGGCCAGCTACAGGCAGATGGCCAAGGACAGGAGCTACAGACTACGTAGCTAAAAAAATAACTTCTAAAACATTAAAGCCGAGACGACATCAGTCTCTGATACTCCTCCAGAAGTTCCTCTATGCCACTCAAGATTATCCTTGGGTGGGTTTGTTTGTGCTCAAAGTAGAACCTATTTCGAGCATTCCAAATAGACCAAGCCACTATAGCCCAATGCTCAAGGTCCCTCTGATCCAAATTCTTTACCATGAACCCAAATAACAGAAACAAATTCCTAGCCTCGTTGGAGAACTTTTGTATCTTTCCCTTAACCATAGCCCATACATTTCTAGCAAGAGGGCACTCCCACAAAATATGTCCATTGGTCTTAGGTTGTTGGCCACACACTACTTCAACTTGAATCTTCCTCTTGTGCAAACTATCCCGAATAGATAAGCTATTTGAGCACACCCTCTAAATGAAGTTTCGAACTTTTGGGGGAACATTGAGTGACCATATTTTCCTCCAGATTGGCTTGTCAGACCGAGCTGTCGAGTGCTCCACAGGGTGCTGCTATTTTAACCTCAGTGCAACATGGTATGCAGTCTTGACCGAGAAGGTTTTTGACTTGTTTTCCATCCATATAAGAGAATCTCGGGCTTGCAGATTATTGAGAGGTAATGCTAGGATTTCAGACTTGGTCCTGGGCATAAACAGAGTGTGAATCTTTCCTCTATCCCATTGTCTGGTATCATCGTCTATTAGGTCTCGGACTCGCAACTTGGGATCAGGCTCACCAATGAAGAATGGATCATGTGAAAGCCATTTATGCATTGCGACTCCAATTAGACTACCATCGCCAATCTGCCATCTAGACCCATCAGTGATCACTTCTCGAGCCGCCAACAGACTTCTCCATACAAATGAAGGATTGTCACCCAGTTGGGCCTCCAAGAATGTGCAATTGGGAACATATAGGGTTTTGTACACTCTATAGAATAGAGACTGAGTACCATGGATTAGACACCAAGCATGCTTAGCCAACATTGCCAGGTTGAAAGCATTGGTGTCCCAAAACCCCATGCCACCTCTATCTTTTGCAGTACACAACTTCTGCCAACTCATCCAATAAATTTTCTTCTCTTCATTTTTCTGGCCCCACCAATATCTCGCCAAAGTTGAGTTGATATTATCACACAACGCTTTTGGAAGCTTGAATAAACTCATGGAGTAAGTTGGAATGGCCTGCGTGACTATCTTTATGAGTATTTCTCTACCTGCTTTTAAGATGAACTTCTCCTTCCACCCCAAAAGCCTTTTAGAAATTCTTTCTTGTATCTCCCTGAAGGTGGTTGTCTTAGCTCTCCCCCCAAGCATCGGCAAGCCTAGGTACTTCTCACAATCCGTCATAATTCTTGCCCCAAGCATGTTTTTGTTTGATTCTCTAGTTTCTTGTCTAGCATTTTGACTGAAGAAAAGAGAGGTTTTCTGCTGGTTTATGGCTTGTCTAGAAGCAGATTCATATTGCACCAAGATATTGAGCAATACTTGGCACTATTGAGTCATAGCTTGGCAGAACAATAGACTGTCATCGGTAAAGAGCAAATGGGATATATTCACCCCGTGCTGGCAAGAAACAACCCCTTTGAGAGTTCAAGTAGCTTCTGCCTTACGTAGCATTGCGGACAAACCTTCGGTACATAGGAGGAACAAATACGGCCATAGAGGATCGCCCTACTTGATTCCACGGGTTGGAGTGACAAAACCACGAGGCTCCCCATTGATGAGGATAGAGTAAGAAGCGGTGCATACCGTTTCCATGGCTAGCCGTATCCATGTATCATCAAAACCAAGCTTGCTCATCATATTACGCAGAAATAGCCACTCAACCCGATCATAAGCTTTGCTAATATCTAGCTTGATCGCCATTTGTCCTTTCTTGCCCTTCCTCTTATTTCTCATTCTATGTAACAATTCAAACGCTACAGTGGTATTGTCAGTGATCAAACGGTTTGGGACAAAGGCACTCTGAGCATCAGAAATAATGTTAGGCAAAACTTTAGAAAATAATCGAGACACAACATTACCTAAGCTGATCGGGCGATAATCCGAGATATATTAGCGCTCATTTTTCTTGGGAATCAGTATAATGTGGGTATAATTCATCTTATGCAGGAGGTGGCCAGAATTTAAGACAGAAAGAACAGCCCTGATCACATCCTTCCCAGAAATATGCCAAAACTTTTGGAAAAAGAACGGGGACATACCATTAGGACCCAGTGACTTGGATGGGTGCATTTGGAACAACGCCTTCTTTATCTCTTCCAGTGTATAGGCTTGTAAGAGTTGGCGGTTCATGTCAGGAGTTACCAACTTGTCTACTGAGTCCAAAACTCTCCATATTACTTAGCTGTGCTGAAGTAAATAAATTCTGAAAGTACTAATCAGCTACTTATGCAATACCATCTTCCATGTTACACCACTCATCATTGGCATTAAAGGTTCCTGCGATGTGATTTTTTCGTCTTCGTTGGCTAGCCCACTGATGGAAGAATTTGGTGTTCTTATCACCAGCAAGCAGCTAAATGGAATGGGATCTTTGTCTCCAAGCCACTTCCTCGTGGTACAATAATGAGTTTATTTTAGCCCTTACACCCCGAATAGCCTCATTGTTATTAGCCTTATTCTGGTTGGTCAGTTCTTCCAGCACCTTATGTTTATCTTTGAGCTTAGATTTTGCATTCCCGAAAGCTGTACGTCTCCAGCTCACCAGGGCCTATCTGCATAGCTTGATTTTTTCAAAAAGTTGAAACATGGGGCTTCCCTCTGGCACTGGACCCATCCAGGCCTCAAGAATGGTGGCTTCACATGTTGGGTGGGTCACCCATTTTTCCTCAAACCTATGCGGGATCATCTTTCTCCGTGTAGGTCCATTTAGGTTTTGAATGCTAACAAGGATAGGTACATGATCTGAGTACGAAGATTGGAGATGGGTGACTCAAGTATGTAGAAAGCGCTCCCTCCATTCCAGCGTTGCACATGCTCGATCCAAGCGTGCTTGAACAAAGTTGTCACTCTCACGTCCATCATCCCATGAGAATATGTTGCCTTGAAAGCCCAAATCAATTAAACAACAGTCAGACAAAGCTTCCCTAAAATCTAGCATCAGATGCTGAGGCATTGGGATTCGACCTTGTTTTTCTTCGGAAACGAAGATTTCATTGTAGTCTCCCACACACAGCCATGGAACAGAGAATCTAGAAGAAAGGTGCCTTAAAAGCTGCAAGTCTCTTTTCGCCTGTGCTCTTCTGGTTGACCATAAAAGTCAATCAGCCTCCATGGTGAGTTATTGTCTTCAAAAATAAGAGCATCAATATGGTTTGGGGAGTAGTTCTGAATATGTAAATTAGTTTCAATCTTCCATAGCATCGCCAAACCCCCACTCCTACCCTCACTAGAAACTGCAAACATTGAAGGGTAATGAAGGTCATCCTGAATTCATTTCATCTCCTCAACAGATTGTTTTGTCTTTATAAGAAACAAAACATTGGGCGCTTTTTCCCTCACCAAGAAGGAAAGGGCATTCACTGCTCATTGATTCCCAAACCCCCGGCAGTTCCAACTTAAGACAATCATTGTGCTCGGCGGGGTTGGACACCAGCCTCCACCGTTGATGGTTTTGGTTTGGATCATATCCTTCAGACTGAGGACGTTTACTGGGTTCCTCATTGCTTACAAATTCAATGTCAGTATTGGTAGGGGTGTCCACGGGTCGGGTTTGTGCCTGACCCGGACTCGACCCGAATTTTTCGGGTGGGTAAAAATCAAAACCGAAACCGACCCGTTTTAATGGTCGGATCATCCGATTCGGGTCCATCGGGTTTCGGGTTGGTGTCGGTTCGGTTTTGGGTTTCGCCGCCAGTTCCGATATTTTGCCGCCGGTGCCGATATTTTGCCAGATCGGTCTAGATCTGGCCGATATTTGGCTGGATCTGTCAAATCTGGAGTAGATCTTGACGAGATCTCGCCAAATCTCGCGGGATCTAGTGGATTTCAAGTAGATCTTCGTCGAAAAATAAAAAATATCGTCGGATCTGGTGGATTTCAAGTAGCTCTTTGTCGGAAAACCTTTCAATCTCGCCGAATTTTGTTGATTTTATGGTCGGGTCGGGTGTAGGGATGGCAATTTTTTCCCAACCCGCGGGTACCCGGTCCGGCCCGACCCTAATGGGCCGAATTTTACCCGGTTCGATTAAGAATAGGGTCGGGTATGGGTTTTTAAAAAAAAACCCGAAGCAGGTCCGGGTTTTATAAAAAAATCCGAGACCCGACCCAAAACCCGACCCGAATAAAAACCCGGTACTCTAAAATTACAAAAATACCCCCTATATATATATATACCCCTATAATCTAACCCTAAATCTAATCCCTCATTTCTTCAGCAGCAACACAGTCACGCCTCCCTCCCTCAGTCCTCACCCTCACTTTGATATTCCCTCTCCCTCAGCTCAGTCCCTCATTCCGACACTCCCTCACCCTCACTCCCACACTCCCTCAGTAACGCCTCCCTCGCCTCCTCACCCTCACTCCGACACTCGCTCAGCACACGGCCTCACAGCCATCACTTACTCTCAGTCACTGCCTCACGCACACACCTTCACTCCGAGCTCGAAGAATCCTTCTCCACCGCTGAAAAAGACCTCCAAAAGCGCTTCAAAGAAAAGTAAGTTCACACGGAACGTAAAAAAAGCTTCCAATTTTTTCCTTTTCTTTTTTCTTTTCCTTTTAATTTCTCGGTAACCAAACACTGGATAAGTGAAGAGTTTGAAACTGCGAATTTTCTTTCCAGGTACAATTACGATATTGTCAAGGACGTGCCCTTAGAAGGCCGTTACGAATGGATTCGATTAAAGCCGTGAAGAAAAAAAAAAACTGAAACTAAAGCAAATGGCTTTTATTTTATCAATTTTTAGCTACTCCAAATATAGTCTTAAGGCTTTTTAATTTTTTTTTTTAATAATTTGGTTTTTTTTTTGCAAAATATGTACAGTTTTTTTTTTTTTTTTTGGTTGGGCCACGAATTGAGCCCAAACCCTTAACGGGACCCGTGGAGCCCGCAGGGCCCGGCTGGGGCGAGTCTAGGCCCCGGGGAAAAAACCCGGCTAATAAACGGGCCGGGTCCGGGCCACAGGTCTTGGCCCGCGGGTCGGATCCGGGTATGAAAAAACCCGGCCCGAACTCGACCCGTTGCCATTCCTAGTCGAGTGGCTCGGGTTTTTGGGAGGAAACCCGCCAGCCGACCCAAAGGGATCGGGTTCTGTGGGTGGCGACCCGCCGCTAACCGTCGGATTGGTCGATTCGAGTGGTGGCGGTTCGGGTTCAGGCAGGTCTGGCAGGTTGAGTGGGTGAACGTGTTTCTGTGGACACCCCTAAGTATTGGCCTCTAATCTAGCCCTTTTTACTCCAATGCTAACGAGGTTCTTGTCATCCATTTGCATGTGGGTTTGCATGGACCTTGGAAGTTTTTTCCACATACCATCCTCAGTGACATTTGCATGAGATTTCTCATGTTCACGTGATTGCTTTGTTCCCCTGCCATCATGCTCCCCCACCAGGTCTATAGAATCTTAATTTTGTGGTATATAGGAGATAGGAACACTATAAAGGCTACTGTGCATACCTGTCACTTTTCTAGCAACCAGCCAACCACTCTCATATCTGTAGGCACCAATATCGAAGCAGTTTCCTTTGAGTATAGTCAACCCCCAGAAAATCATGAATGGGACCCCGAGAATCATACTCATCCTTATTTTCCTGCGGATATCGCGTTACTGCCATATATTCCACCGAGATATTATTTTTTCCATTATTAACTTCCCCATCGGTCAAGTCTAGGTTATGGCTGCAGTACGGCAGTACCCTAGTGTCAGCGTTGCTGTTTGGCAGAGCCTCTAACGTATGTGCTTCCGTTTTATCACTCCCGTTACTAGCTTTCGGTGTCCCATCATTCTCCGCGGCTTCTCGTCAAAACCCCGCTTTCAGCCATTTCCCATAGGGTAGGTCTTCCCTAGCAGTATCAGGGATAGTACATTCCTTGGCTTCATGTCCAATTTTACCACAATGGAAGCACAGGCCGCACAGCCTCTCATACTTAAAAGCGATCCAGACCTTGTCTCCCCCAGGGTTTACTGCCGGACCACCTCGCCGAATAGGTTTGTCTAGGGGCAGCACAACACGGACTCAGAGAAAGCGTGCTTGGTCAGTGGTAAGGGCCTTACAGTCCACCTCGATGACTTGTCCAATACTTTTGCCAACTTCTAGACCTGCTTCTTCGTTGATGAGATCGAAAGACAGCCCCCAAACTTGTACCTAAATAGGTAATCCTGTGAAGTTGACTGATCGCGCCATCATACCCCGTTCCCATCTCCTAAGTACTAGGATCCGGTTATCAAAACTCTATGGTCCGTTGTTCATGACCCAAGATACCTGACTTTCCAAGGCAAACTTAAACTGAAACAGTCCATCACCGACTTCGATTATCTTGAGGTCCGGTCCCATCTTCCAAACGGACCGAAGAAGATTCTTTGCGGCTCTTAGATTCAGCGGTCAATGTGTTAGGAATTTCCCGAGAAGGCTGAGAGAGCATTTTTCTAGGGTTTTGTCTCTACGTTCTGACCGTACTGTGATGACTTCGCCTTCCTCTGACGTTAAATTGATCTGTTGCAACCGATCAATAACATCAGCGTCCATCCTAGATTTTCTGCCCTGTTGGTTTAGGAAAATTGAGAAAACAGCGGGATGTAGAAGAAGAAAACCACGTGAGAATGTAATGAAGAAAAAATGGCTCACCCTAGGTGAGATGGAAAACTCCTAGAGAGGAGAAGAAAAAATTTGCATTAGAAATTCTAAAATGCGAAGGTAAAAAAAAAAAAAATCATATTTAAATATATAAAAAATCTCAAATTAGTTTCGCCTAAGGCGCCAAATGCATCAAACTGCCTCTATTTATCTTTTATACTTTTCTTAATCAGTACTTTAGACAATTTTGTAATAAGAAAACTATGTAAACAACAAGATTAATTGCTACTTAAGATTCATCTTCTTATTTAACCCCTAAAAAAATTCTTAGAGTCACTACTGCTTGGATAACCCTTTTCCTTTTTGTCCTACTGACCCCCTAAAAAAATTCTGGAGTCGCTATTGGAGTTAGGAGCAACTTATTTTTGAAGGCGACTTCACAAATATACATATGAAGACCAACTCTCAGGTGCGCATTGACTTCAATAGTTCAATGCCGTATGGGAAAGAGGCAGAGGAGCTGTCTAAGATTGTGCTGGAAAAGTCCTAGACACTGGTTTATGGGGAACATGGCTATGGCCGCCACGTAGGTGACATACAATTAATGCAACAGCAAATTTGCCTTTGGGTTTTAAAAGTTTTATCATATTATTTTTGGTTAAAGGGAAAATATATTAAAAACTAACCGAAAACAAAAATCAATCTATTACAAGATGTTGTTGCTCTATCAAGAGCCAGCAGATTCACCAAGTTTTATCATATTAGGTGATTTAATGAGTTCTATCTTCATAATACCAAAAAAAAAAAGTAATTTAATAAGATTTTCTTTATATGAATTTTAAATTTTTAATATTTTGTAAATAAAAGTTTTACACAACGTTTTATATTGAATTTGTTTGTTCTCATAACCAAGTACTTACTAATGGATATATTGATTAACACCCACAAACAGTCATTCCCTAACACAGTTTGCCTCCAATAAACATTAAAGCATCAGCAGTGGATCTATTTTTTTAGCTATTTAGTACCATAAAAAGTCACTTTATCTATTTTACTTACTTATTTTACAAAATATCCCGCAGCAGTAGATCTATCTTAGCTTTCAACACAATAAAATAATATAAATATCACAATAAAATAATATATCTAGTCTAATAAAATAATACACCCCACTGCCAAAAAAAAAAACACCACAAACCGATCATCTGAAGATTCTGTAGAACAATAAACAAACCCAAAACCCAGCCACCTCCACTGCCACCCACAACCCGCAACCACCTCCACTGTCCACAGGCCACCATTAACACAACCTAAATCCATCAAATTTGCAACAAAATCATCTCAAAAACCAACCAAAATCACACATAAAAACAACCAAAATTCAACAAACCCACAAATCCAGCAACAAAAAAACCCAGAGACAACCAACAAAAAAAACCCACACCACCACCATAGCCAACAACAACCGCCCACAGTAATGGCTTGGGACAACCCACCACCACCACGAACACAACCCAATCAACAACCCACCACCACCACCACAAACCCACCTCAACAACCACCACCCACAACTTTGATTTAAAAAAAAAAAACCACCACCACCACCGGGCTTGGGTCGCCGGCGACTTGGGACTTGTGTCGACAACGGCTTAGGACTTGGGTCACTGGTGGCTTGGCAGGCAGTGGCTAAGGAGTGGTGAGGAGTTGAAGGAAGAAAGAAATAAAAAAATGAAGGTGGAGAAGAGAAGGGCTGGGTTCAGTGAAGAAGAAAGGTGAAGTAGAAAGATAAAATAGAGAAAAAATGGCTGGAGGAATGAACAAAAAAAAAAAATTTGAAAGGGAGAAGTGCTGGGTTTGGTTCGGTGAAGAAGAAAGAGTGAATGTGAAAAAGAAAGAGAAAAGAAAGAAGGAGAGAGAGAAAAGCTTAATTTAATAAAAGAAGAGAGAGAAACCAATTATTATTTTTTTTTTTTTTTTTTTTTTTTTTTTGCCTTTGAGCTACAGTGCACATCTATCTTTAGATGTGTACTGTAGCTGAGAAACTAAATTTTTTAGCTTTACCTCTACTACTGCAGTTCTACTTTTGTAATTAGTGGTGCTAAATTGCTATATTTTTAGCAATATAACTATTTAACACCACTGCTGTGAGTGCTCTTACAATGTTTAACAAGAGCCCAAAGAACAAATGGAGGTCATGACTTGTGGAATGTTATGCTAATATTCATAATTTGTGAGATGTAGAAATTTTTGTTTTCTGATATAAGGAGATAGTGAGAGAAGATAATGTAAGGTTTGAATCACATGCATGAAAAACCACAAATAATGTAAGGGCAAAACTTATGTATAGTTCCTTAGATTCCCTCTTTAAATTTAAGCCACATGTCCAATAAATGTTAACTTAACAAACCGGCGTTAAAAGATAACTGCGTCCTCTCCTTATTTTGGTTTTTGTGTTTTTCCTCACTGGCCCGCAATTGATGATTTTAGTTTCAGATATCAGATCTTTCCCTAGTTGACTTCTTCCACTAAGTCTCCTCCTTCAAATTTCTTCTATTAAAGTCTCCTCCTCCAGAGACATCAGGTTCCTTTTATGTTCTTTTTAATATTTCTTTGGCCTTTTTTTTTTTTTTTTTTTTTCCAAATCCTCTCCCCTTTTTATGGCTTACCCAGCAACAGATAGAATGAAATAAGAGGCAAGGCCATGGACCAAAAATTCTTACTAGATTCAAGAAAATCAAGGTCCACTGTGAATCCCTACGCAACTGCCATGCCCCGCTGTCTTCTTCATCTCTCTCTTAGGCTAGTTCTCTCTTAAAGCTTCTATTATGGGGTTTTCATGTGGGTGAAAACCAATCTGCCTCATATATTTCTAAATAAACAAACTTTTCATATGCACATAATAATTATGAAAATAAAAAATCATAAAAAATAACTAATCGCTCTTTCAAATTTAAAAAAAATATTATTTTTTAGGAAATATAATTATATAAGTAAGATATTTCCTAAAATATATCTTAAGTTTGATTTAAAATTCTTTCATTTTATTATCTTCAGGATTCCATTATTGTGTTGTCACCAAACAAATGAATAGTAATAAGCATTACATTACAACATTTTATATTCCTTGTAATATTTGATGATGCTCCAAATTGTTAATAGATCTATTGCCCAAACCTGCAATCTTCAATGAAAGATGAAGAGTAGTGAACCTGCAAAAAATAGAAACACTTTCAAAGGGCATCGGTGTGGTGCCGGCCTAAGACATTCTGAAGGTCAAGTCAGAAACTAGTGGTGAACTTTTTGGACAGGAGTTTCTGAAAAATATTTTTTTCATGCCTTGGGATTGGAGTGTCTTGGTGTTTATATAGGAGTTTTTGGATGATCATAGTAGCTGAATTGTAGGGATATGGGGTTATCCCGTAGCTAATGTGTAGGGGTTGGGAACTATCCCATAGATGATCCATAGGGAGTGAGGAGTTATCCTTAACTGATTTTTAAGAGATAGGGTTTATCACATTACCAGCAGCCGTGTGCACGTAGGAGAGTCTTAAGTAATGTGGGCATTGCAACATAAGTTTAGTGTGCTTGGTCGTACTCGTCAACTTTTGGTCATGTCATATATCCATGATGGTCGCATCTGGTCTTCCGCTTTTGGTGTGTAGGTGCTCTTCGAAAGACCAACTTATTTGGGAAGAGTAGCACACTCTGGAAGAGTAGCTATGGAGTTAGTCAAAATATGCCCCATCAGCTACCAAAATATTCCCCATCAGCTACCCCTCATTCCGTGTTCGTCCCTTTTGTGGCAGGCCACGAAATTACTCATTTTTATAAAAAAAATTTGGCACGACATGTGGTGTCCCAAGATAGGCCAACAGTCACATCATTTGGCATTCTCAAGATTTTTGCCTATAAATAGGTGAATTTCCCCTTCAGACCTCATTTGTTTTCAAAATTTTCGTTCAAACCACCCTCAGAACTTGTTTAGTCTTCCACTTTGTGCTCGTTCGTTTCCTACTCATCTGAGCCCTACTCGCCTAAAGTTTTTGAGTCCCGACAATCGTGGTCTTTTGGTTTTGTGGTCGTCCGCCTTTGTGGTCTTCCGACTTTTCGAGGCTCGCATACTTGCAGTCGTCTCTTTGGTGGTCATCCGAACTTTCAAGTTCACGTGCTTGTGGTTGTCTGCTTTTTTTGGTAAGTTATTTCACCCTTTTTCTTTTTGTTGCCCTTGTTAGATAAGAAAATTTAGACAACTAGAGTGGACTTAGTTTTATCTTGTCATTGTAGGTGTGAGAATGAGTGAGTTTGGGTCCACCAATAGCCCTTCGTCGTCCAAACGTAGAAAATTGGATGACTGTGGGTTGCCACGAAGTGTCAGTATGGATTCACTTGACGATGTGTTGTCCTTAGAGTTATCACACACAGGTCCACCTAGAGATGTGCTACGAGAAGACTCATCTGGTTCTGAGTCTTCTGAATTCACTCTAAAGTTAGGTCATTAGGTTATGCTTCAGTGAGTGGGGATGATGGTACTCCTACACTTGAAGGCCTTGATTGTCCCTTTATCTTACCCGACGAATGGGAGGTGAACAAGTATAGTTCCTCTCTTTCTGACCAGAGGCTAACTAAGTTAAGGTCTGACTTCCAAATTCCTCCTGACATGCCCACTAGGATAGTTGAAATCAGAGAGAAGTGTTATTCCCGTGATGGAGAGGGTTTTGGGCTTTATGAGGCGTCCTTTATAAAAAATTTAATTTGGAACTTATTTGTTTCTTGGGAAAATGAAGATGAAAGCATTTGAAGCCATCTGGTGTTTTTGGCAGGTTGAGTTACCTTAGAGACTGAGCTCATGACTCATAGCTCACGTGAATGATATTGATGGATCTATTTACTTTCTTGATCTTTCTTTCTTCTGAATAAGTTTATTGCACTTTCTCTTCTTTTGAGGTGTGGTAGTAGTAAAAGCTTGGTTGAGTTATTACTGCACAGCGTTGGTTGAGTAATAACTTTAAAGTTTAAACGGTGTTTGTTGAGTTAACTTTATTGGACACTTCCTTCTCAAAAAAAAAAAACTTTATTGGACACTTGTCTTAAACTTAAAGAGGGTTCCTAAGGTACTGTACCTAAATTTTGTCTATAATGTAATTATCATGGAACTATCACATGAACCGAGATAAAGAAATAAATAAGAGAAATTTTATTTTATTTTTTTATACAACAAAATAGGAGGGGAGATTTCAAGTTTTTTACACTTTATTAATCTCTTCAATAAATATCAAATGGTGAAACTAAACCACACATAAACATAATAATCATTCTCAGAATAATGATACAAAATCCTCAACTTTTCTTTCGTAGTACTAGTTAATATTTTATTGAATGAAAAGAAAAAAAAGTAAATAAAATCACACAAACCAACATCATCCTAAAACGACTAACCCAACGGCTTTAATTCCCAAAGCCTTCTAATTCTAAGCGAAAATTTTAAAACAAAAAGGCTAATAATCAAAGCACTATAGCCATTAAATTAAAAAACAAGAGTAAAAAACACACATCAATAATGGAAGACATAAACATTATACTCCACAACAGCATCACCAGTTTCAAGGTCAAGCGTGTGAGTATGAGCATGAGCATGAGCATACCCACGTGCGAATCGGAAAAGCCCACTTCTACCAACGATAGGCATTTCCGGGATTTCCCTGACATCGGAGAGCACAGTATTGCGACCCAATACACTGAGAGTACTGCCATTATACTTGCCTTCAGTGAAAGCAAAGTTGAGCACCATTAAAAACCCCATGTCAGTTTGCGAAGCAGAAGCATAGATTCCTTGAGCTCTGCCAACGGGTTTTGAGCTCAGCTGGGGCTTTACAGTCAAAGGGTCCTTGATCATCACAACGGCTCCGAAACCTGTGAGTGATGTCTTTGTCATCGGAGCCTCGACGACTCTCACCGCCGTGGCGTTTTTCCCACTGACTATTTCGTGGAAGTAGAAGTGGAGGTGGCTTCGTTTCTCACGCTTTAGCCCGAGTTTAGCTGGAGATAAGATTCTTGAGAAGCCATGGTTTTTTTCGGCGGTGGTGAGGGTTGAGATAGAGAAAATTGTGAACAGAATGAGAAGGAAGGTGAGGGTCTTGGTCTTGGTCTTGGCCATGGTGTGCTACTTTAATTGAAAGGTTTAGAAATGAGCTTTAGGCTGCGTTTGTTTTGGTGTAAAACCATTTCAGAAAATGATTTTACACCTCACTATGTGTTTGGTTGCGCATGAAAAATAAAATTTTCTGAAAAAGCATTTCAGTTGACCATGTAAAATATGGATTTGACTCGGAAATTGGTTTACATTTCTATTTTCACTACAAACCATTTTCGGGTCTTCAGACCCGCAAAGAGAGAGATAGAGAGAGAGAAAGAAGAGATAACAGCTCACTCACTCACTCACACCGATCCTCTCCCTCACGGTAGTCCGATCACCGAGCTCCACCCACTCTTCATTGAGCGCCAAACGCAGACCCACGGTGAGTTTTTTGTCTCCAATTGATTTATTCCTCAGTCCGACGGCGTTTGTTTATGGGTTTGACAGTTTTACACCTCCGATCCACACACCTCACCTCACCTCCGATCCACACACCTCCGACCACACCTCACCTCCGATCTACACACCTCCGACCTCACCTCACCTCACCTCCGATCCACACACCTCCGACCTCACCTCACCTCACCTCACCTCCGATCCACATCCCCTCAAACTCAGATATGCCAAAATCCACCCTCAAACCCATAAACAACCCATCCTCCGATCCACCTCTCGGATCCGATTTATAAATAAATAAATTTATTTATTTATTTATTTATATAAATATTTGTATAATTATTTATTTATTTATTTATTTATTTATTTATTTATTTACTTTTTTTAATTATCCATTTTTTATTTAAACTGTGTATTGTTCATGAATTCTTCATAGATTCTGTATTGAGCATATACTAAATTGGTGAACAACATAGGGCTCTGTGAAGGACAGAGTTTCTAAAGCTTGCTTTTTTACAATCACTGGAGTCATTGTGTTAAAAGATGCCAAATTTTGTGGGGAGACAATTTATCTTGATCATAGCTTCCATAGAAGAAAAAACTTTATTGATTTAAGAATTTAAATTTTGTTGGTGTTACAATTACACAGAAATAGAATGCAATGTGATTTGTTTGTGTAAATATTGATTGCGATGGTATTATGTTGTGTACGTTGTTGATGTTACAGTTATACAGAAATAGAATGCAATGTGATTTGTTGGTGTAAATATTGATTGTGATGGTATGGTTTATCACCCACACAGCACAAGTCTTTGGCTGTGAAGATGAAAAGCCAAGTGTCCTAGTATGTCTACTAAAGGACATATAGGAATTAGAATTCTCCTGAAATTGAGTTAAAAATCTCAAAACTTTTAATAACTCACCAAGAATAGGCACAGAGCTTTTAGATAAAGGATGAGACCTATTAAACACTCACTTATGAGAAAACAACTTGAAAAAGTTAGGATGAGTGTGACCGGAAGCACTACAATGATGACAAACATGAGTAGTTTTAGAACTATTAGATTTTCTAGAAGGAGGTCTAACCTTAGGGTTTGACAGAGACATTAACTTAGGATAATTTGGCCTAATATGACCAATAATATGACAATGATGACAAGTGGGAACAAATTCAAAATTTTCTTTTAACCTAGGAGGAGTTTTAGACATAGATTTAGAAACTTTAGTGTCTATATTAGATTTTTTACCTCTATCTATCCTAGCAATATTAGTTTCAACTCTTCAATATTCCTTTTAAATGGAGGAATATAAAAAATCTTTTTCTTTTGAGATAGGCTCAACAACAAGTTTGGCACTAGTTTATTTTTCAACTTTAGTTTTAAATTCACCTAGTTGCTCTTCCAAACTTTTAATTTTGTCCACATGAGATGAAAATTTATTTTTTAAATTCACATTTAATTTATTGGATTCATCAAATTTTGCAATCAATTCATCTTTTTCAAGTTTGACCTTCTCAAATTTAGCCTTTAGTTTGGTAAAGCTTTTAACAGACCTGAAATGAAATTTATAAAGCTTACAATAGGCATCTTGAATATCATCATCATCATTCAACACAAAATCATGCAAATCAAAACAATCAATAGTTTCCATGACAATAGGAGTCAATGGATTACACAGCAAATATTAAAAACCTAATTTGAGTGTGCATGCTCTGATACCACTTGTTGAATTATAGATTGACCCTGGTTAATTACTTTAATTTCCCAAGTTGATTAATTACATGCAAATCGTGGAGGCACACACAAATTACAAAATAAACTAAAGTGCAGTGGAAATTAAATTGTCTCGGTGATTTGTTGACTAATGGGGAAAACCTCTTACAAGGAAAAAACCCCACCGAGTGATTTTCAAGTCACCACTCCCAAGAATCAAGCGGTTACAAATACAAGGAATCTTATCACTATCTTGGACTATCCCAAAATACTAACCTACAGTTGAACTTTCACTCCAATCTCCAATTAGACTTGATCTTGTAAAGTCTTCTTCCTTTTTTGCACGGATCTCAGTATGTGGCTAACTTCCCAGCAACTGATGTTTGTTGTTAGATGCAAAGTTCTTCACTTCAATGCAAGTTGTAGATTTGGAAAGACTTGGTTACAAAACCCTAAGGCGCACAAGAATGCAGTAACTTCTCCAAAAGTATATGAATTCTCTAGATGAGTCTTTATGTCTTTGATGACTTTTAAAATAAAGCTTTTATACCCTCTAGGAGTTTAGTAAACGAAACCCTAGTAATCCAAGTCATCATGGGCCAAAATTCTGATATGAGAATTTTTGATTTGCATAGCTCGATAGATCAAGAGGTGTCGAGCTAGTGTCGAGGTCCATCATTTAATCTCGATAGATGCTAGTGTCAAGACTAATGTTGAGGTTCACTATTTCAGCTTTTCTTCACTTGTTTCTTGATTTAATTTTCATATTGAATGTTCAATTAGTGTGTAAAACACTAATGAATGTTTAGACCCCCAATTTCAACAATACCAACACAAGCTTATACACAAACAATATGTGTGCGGAATGATGAATATAAGCTATATCCAAATTGGTAAAACACTCTAAACCATAATTAATCACAAACACAGCAGCAATTAAAAGGTAAAGAGTAAGGGAAGAGAGATGCAAACACAAAGATAACACCGGCACGTATTATTGAAGAGGAAATCGAAGAACTTGGCGAAAAACCTCTCCGCCACCCTTCAAGCAGTCAAATGATTCACTAAAGAATAAAGTTGGGATGCATGAATAGTAGAAGACCCTTCAAACCTAATTTACCCAATACACCTAAGCCCTCCAAGTTTCTTGCTCCAACAGGGTTAAGCCTAACCGTGTCTTCTTTAGCTTCCCGGATCCCGCAATAAGCCCATTGCATCAACCAAGTAAATTGGTCATCTCCGAATTGCTTCCCAAGCACCAAAATACCTCCTCATTGATATGGGTATGGTGAGATAAGGATTTGGCAAATGTACCTCTCAAGGATATGTCAACGGAGAGGGTGAAAGTAGAGGAATTTAGAGAATCAAATATCAAAGATTGTGGATGAGTCAATCTTGTTTTTCTTTAGGGTTTCTCTCTCAAAATTCTCTTTGGAAGCTTTCTACATTTCGTGGGTATAAGGGTATTTATAGTAGTGTATATGAGGAATGTGAAAGTCATTTTTCTACATAACAGGGCATTCTGGCGACTCAGTCTCGCGAGTAGGACAAGTCGCGAGTTTGAGTCGCGAGTCGCGAGCTAACTGCTTGGTCAGACTGTACATTTTGTCCTGTAGTGCTCCAACTGTCGTGACCCTTCAGTTCCCTACATGCTTCACACGTGTGCTACTTTGGCGATTTGCCAGTCGCGAGTCAGTCGTGAGATCCAGTTGCAAGGCTCCTTTGTATGCACACATCTTAAGTTTTCTTCACACTCTTTCATACACAACTCTTACATAATTCCCACCTAAATACATGGTATCTAATTGCTAAAATATAAGCAAATTTGGCATGGAATAAAGCCAAAACATGATTGAATAAATTCAACCTTACTCATATCTTCAATGATATCACTTGTATAAATTCAACCTTACTCATATCTTCAATGATATCACTTGTATTGGTTACTCAACATACTTCATGATATTTTAAACACATCTTAGATCTACCTAATTACAAGTAAAATACATTTTGTCAAAGGATATGCCAACACATGAAAAGTATAACCCTAAAAATTATAAATAAAATTGGGTTATATATTTTACTATATATATTTTTAATCATTCATAAGTAATTTTAACCATTTATTTATTATTAAATAATATATATGTTTGTTTTGTTTAGACCCCTTAAATCAGATTGTTTAACCTAATATATTAGCTAAGTGATTACTTAGGTTAATTATTCAGATCTAGGTTAAACAATAATACATTAATAAATCATATCATGCATAGCAATGGAAAAGTAAATAACACCACAATATGATGACCCAGGAAAATCGATGAAAAGAATTGTTTCAAGATAAAAACCTAGGGAGGATTTAAGCTAGCTATCCTCAAGGTAAAACAAATCCACTATAAGAGAATCGAAGTTTTTACAATCAGATTTAACCCTAAATCTATTGCTACCTCAAATAGTAACTTACTAACATGGTCACATGCAAGTTCTGAATCCACGGACTCCTTCTCTTCTTGGATTTACAGCAACACAAGCACCCACACTTGTGACTTTGAGATCCCACTCAAAGGTTTCAGATCAGCTTCAGTTGTTAATCTTTGTAGCAGCAACTAGGTTCTACCACTGCTTGATTGTAGATCTTGCTTCGGTAGACGCTTGTGTAGTTAGAAGGTACAAGACCTCTCGTATCTCACAAAAAGTAACACACAAGTCTTCCAAAAGTCTGCAAAACGTAGCTAGGGTTTCCCTTTTATATGTGGACAAGTTAGATTGAAACCCTAAACGTTTTTGTGGGCTTGGGCCTGGTTTAAAATTTTTGCAGAATCTGATTTCTGCGATTCTTGATCGATCGGGCCTAATTCTTGATTGGTTGAGCTTGGCAGATTCTGACTTTCTTTTTAGCAATCAGCTTGAACTTGAAGCTTGAAACATACACCTTTGAGCAATGCCTAACACATATACTAGACATGTTTTGTTCTCGGTTTGCCAACACATACAAAAAAATAATTCTAAAAATTTAATCCTAAAAATTTAGAACCTAACAATATAAATGAAATAATATCTTATATTACTGATTAAGGTTAGATAAATATGTTACAAAAAAAAAAATTGTAATGTAAAATTCTTGAGTAGGAACCATTTTTTTCTTAGTTAGTACTCATGTGCACTTGCAAGGCACAATGATGCCATTTTCTCATCCTCAAAAGCCGGAGCTTCCATAACTTCTTACCTAATTTGTAATCGTTGCATGTAATATCTATCTACATGTGAGATACGTGGGATTCACATATTATGAGAGAGACACTATGCGCATCTAATACATATACTAATTGTTAGTGTGTAGTTGTGATTGATAATAACAGCATAACATGGTGCTTCATGAACACAATAAACACGCTTGGTGGATGATTTTGCCTCACATAGGTAGGATTGTTTTTATAAAGAATAAATAGTAAACTGGTATTTGAGTAAGATTGTGACTCTTGAGATTAATATATTTCTTTGTACAAATATGTCCATGCCTGCCTATAAACATTCACTTGGACATATACATTTTTTTTTCCTCTCCAACAAACATAAAATTGAGTATATTAGGAGATGCTGCAATTGTTAAAAATAAATAAATAAAAAGATTCCTCAACACTCATTAAAGCACTATCCACAACTCAAGTACACAACCCAAACCCACAAAAACCCCATACCCATTAACTTAACATATAGCCTTAGCCTACCAAACTGAGAAAATTTATCATGTATCCAATCTCTCATATGGAGTGGGTTCCACAGTGTGGAGTCCATCCCATATGAAATGGTTGATTCATGTATATCTGCTACAAGTAATACCACCTTAAACCGACGGATATTGAATACACTACTGTAGAAGCACCACTTGCCACAACTATTCAACAATAGCCCATGCTATTGTGGTTCAAAACCATGGTATTCAGTGGCAGAGCCAGGAATTTTTTTCCAGGGGAGCGAACTATCATGACTAAAAATATATATTTTATTTTATAAATTGGGTCATGCTAACTAGTGCCCTTAGGGCATTAGTTAACAATCTATTTTAAGAAAGTTTTGACACCACTTTTAAGGGAAATGAAAAAAGTTATCAAAACATTAATTACTTTTTTTTTCTCCATAAAAAGTTTTTTTAAATGAATTGTTAACCAATACCCTAAGGGCATTCGTTAGTATTTCCCTTAGAAATGTTTGTACGTTTAATTCAATAACAATGTTAGCATTCAATTATTCATTCACACACGGTAATAGTATGTATGCAGTATATATATAAAAGTCATAAACTGAAATTTAACAGCCACACTCCATCCAAATAAAAATAATTAAAAAATAGAGAAATTAACAAGCACAAAATTTACTATTATTAGCCTAGTGCAGTACAACTGTATAAAGACATAATCACAAAAGAAAAAGAAAAGCGGTAATTTATTACCATTAGTCTGTAGCAGTAGATTATAAATACCATTAGTCTGTAGCTTACAATTATTTTGGGATGAAATGGGCCAAAAACAAGGTAAACTACTGCTTTTACATTCTAAGGACGAGTACATGAAGCTTAGCAAAGCCTTGGACAAGAAGTCTGAGAGTAGTTTGATCCTTTCAAAAACCTATGCTCAAATGGTGAACCATCAAATATTTAAGCCTATGCTCAATTATTCTTAAATATTTAAACTACTCTTTCACTAACTTGAACATCAGATGAACATGCCACACGCTAAAACATTCTAATATCTAGCTAGAAATGGATTTTTCAACCATGAACAGCATAAATATCACTACAAAGTTTTACAGATATGGTTAGTAAGAGATGGATTGACTGAAGAAGAACAGTTGAAGGTGTGGAAGCAAACATTATTTATTCCCTATTCACAATCGCCACCAAAAAAATATAACAAGGACTGCATATACCATTTCACACCAGCAATGTTGATTCCTCCTCCTCTTGAGAATATCTACTCTTGTGAGGTTCGTAATGTTAGATTAAATAAATGAATAAATTTATCATCTTCTAATATCTTAAACTTTTGAGAGAATCAGTAATTTAATATAATATTAAAGCAAGAGATCTTGTGTTCAGATTCCTATGTCCACCTTATCTCCTATTTAAATTTCCACGTGTTAGGCCCTCACTCAATTTAATATTAATATTAATGGGAATTTTGTGCTAACAATCAATCACTCCCTTTCTTATGAAATGTAATGCTGACACTATTACTCTAAATTTGATTTTTCCAATCACTTTGCTTATGGAAGCTTTGAAATATATGGGTGCAGAACTGGTTGCCAAGAAGGGTGCTGAGTGCATGGCGTATAGTTGGGATATAACATGCATTAGAAGGATGGAATGAGCACGAATGTGGTTACACAATGTCTAACATGGAGAAAGTTTGGCAAGCGAGTCTTCATCATGGATTTCACCCTTTGATGATCTCCAATGAATCTTCATAAATATGAGACTTGTGCAATGGATAATGCATTTTCAAACATTTTGCAATACTTCATATTATGTCTCATAGAACAATACTATGTGATATAATATTTGAGAAACCATCTTAATTTATATTACATGTTCTTCATATTACATGTCATTGGAAGATAGGATAATAAAATTAGATACAAACCAATTGCTTGAATGAATTGAAAATAATTTAATTATTTTCACTCATTTAATCATACAATTATCTTTTATCTTCTTGATTGGTGTAAATAATGTTGCTTTTATCTTTTTCTATACCATGTTCAATTATTAATATAATTTGGTTCGAGTGGAGGCCCATTAAACCTAATGGGTACGTAACACGAGATAGCTCTAAATTCCTTCATGCAGCCCTTCCTCGCAGGTAAGGCGAATTCTAAAATTCCTTTATTAGTTGAGTACCCAAAAAAAAAAAAAAAAAAAAAAAAATTCAGTTTAGTCAATTGACAATCATGTTTATATAAAATTTCAAAATAGATATATAGCAATTTGAATAAGTGGTTGGAATGGCTTGTCACATTCTGAGTTTCTTAATGATATCCTATTGATACTAGTAATTTTTAGCAATTGCATATAGCTAGGTGGTTGGCCTTATACTAGCCTAAACTACCATATTTAAGTATATTAATTGTGAGTGCCCTAAAATGTGACCCTTGAATGTTAGTGGCCCTTTTAGAAACAGCTTGGTGTAGCCAATCATAAATGTGGACTTAGAAATATACTGCTAACTCTAGGGTTAGGAGGAAGAGAGAAGTTGGCTCTTACTTTCGGTAAAAAAAAAAAATCACTTTTCCCACTATGTGTAGAGGTCTAAAATACCTTGACTTGAGTTCAGAGTTGAGATATGAGATTGGGATGATGTTAGGTACCCAATACCTTCTAATTGTATGAATGATTTCCAATGGTGTTTTAAGGACATTTTAATTAATGAACTTAATTACATATTTTAGCAAGATGAAAAATCATGAGAAGTCTCACCTTGCTTAGAACTAGCAGTCTTTCTTGGAAAACCCTACATATATATAGTCACACTTGAGAGTGTTTTTAACGTAACAAAAAGGGAAAAACACAAATTAAGAACCATTATTCTTAGAGGGTTTTTACAAAAAAAAATAAAAATGAATTTTATAAATTGATTTTGACAGTGTCTTTTCAATAATAAAAGTATTTGTATTTGTCATGCGTGCTTCATGCGTACACATGCACCATTCTAAAGAAAATATTTTCCGAATCTCCATTTTATAATTTGTATTACCTTGAGCAGTGGTTGTTTAGGGCTAATAGAGTGATATTTTTATCCTTAAATAAGGTATTAATTTGTAATTATAAAATGGGATATTTGCAGTTGCCTCTCTTAATATTGGTTAGGTTTCATTGCAAACAAATGCTAAGGTCCGTATATACGGCGCATGCTTCAACAATGAATGTAAACAAATGGGTTTTTGGCAAATAATTTCTTAGATCATTTTTACTAGCCTAAGAGCTTCCTCTATATCTATTTCAATCCAACTTGGGATTCACATGAATCTACCTTGGAATTTGTGTTATTTTGTCTTAAGATTTTTCCATCTTGGAATGTGTTAATTCAACTTAATTAAGATTGAGTGATGCTAAAAGTTCTACAAATTTTACAACATAGGCTTTATAAATTGAGATGTCACCAATTTTAAAAACAAATTCGAACATTGATTTATGGTGTTTAAATGGGACCAATTAGGGACGGAATTAGGATTCGAATATGGGAGGGGGCTAAAGCTTAAAACAAAATTTTTTTTAATGAAAATAAAAACTAATATCTATTTTATATTCAACAAAATACTAAGGATGACATTTTTTGACCGACCCGCGGGTACCCGGCCCGGCCCGACCCTAATGGACCGGGTTTTACCCGGTCCGATTAGGAATAGGGTCGGGTATGGGTTTTTTTAAAAAAACCCGAAGCGGGTCCTGGTCGGGTCCGGATTTTATAAAAAAAATCCAAAACCCGACCCGAAACCCGGCCCAGATAAAAACCCGGTTCCCTGAAATTACAAAAACACCCCTTATATTTATATACATATATATATTTATATAAATATATATATATTTATATATACCTATAATCTAACCCTAATCCCTCATTTCTTCAGCAGCAACTCTTCTCAAACCTAAACCCATCATCAACAAGACCCCCAAACAGAAGACTACCACCACCATTTCAAAAAGAAAAAAGAAAACCAACCCATAGAGAAATACCAAATCAAACACAGCAACCAAACCCAACAAATACCTAAGCCAATCCTCAACCATAGACTAGAGAAACCAAGATTCAAAGCAGATCGTGGTGGTAACTTGCAAGCAACTCTCGCCACAACAACCTTGCGGAGACCATCACCGACGTCCATTGCGGAGACCTCGCAGAGAGCATCGCCCTCAAGCTCCACTTAATCGCCTTCAAGAACGTTGCCATGGAGTTAGGCTCGGTGGAGAGTGGTGTGGAGGACTTGATGGACGACTTGGCTGAACAAATTTGTGATCTAATGGTGGAGTATGTGAAGGGGCTTAGGGATGATTTTGTGGGTTTTAATTTCTGGTCTGAGATCCATGAGAGAGGGATGACAGATAAGAGAGTTAGAGAGTAACGCCCATGTTGACACCGTTTAGGACAAAAATAAATTTGGGCTTCAAATTTTTTTTTTTTTTTTTGGTTGGGCCAAGAATTGGGCCCAATCCCTTAATGGGGCCCGGCAGGGGCGGGTCCGGGCCCCGGGAAAAAAACCCGCTTAGTAAACGGGCCGGGTCCGGGCCACGGGTCTTGGCCCGCGGGTTGGGTCTAGGTATGGAAAAACCCGGCCCGAACCCGACCCCTTGCCATTCCTACAAAATACTAAATATAAAATAAGTGTTTCTTAAACATTTGATATTATAAAAATATCAACAAAGTATAACATACAAAATAAGTGTTTTTTAAACATTTCAACACATTTATCAAAATGGAACTCGACGCTCTTTTAAGTCTCGAAAGTCGTCTATGATTGATTCTGTACCAAATTTTGCAGCAATCTCCTTCTTAATGTACAAAATCATAGAGTCCATTAGAAAATCATCAGATTTTTTCTTTTGAAAAAATTTAATATTGTAGTGGACTTACTCATGATCTACAAATTAAAAAAAAAAATGTTTCATTATTTCCATATTTCGTAGTTCTATACACCAACTAAAAAAAAGGGACTTCTCAACCAAAAAAAAAAATCACAAACAGACAAGCACAAGTTTATATATATTACTAATATTAGCCACGTTACACAAAGTGACAAAGACAAAGTTCACAAGTTCATATATATTACTAATATTAGCCACATCACACAAAGTGACAAAGTCACAAAGACAAAATTTTTGATAAAACCAAAACAATCAGACCAAAGACTTCAGTTAATTGGTCTCACAAAAAAGTCACTAATGACTTACCAAACACTAGTCTCATAGATTCACAAAACTAGTCACGTCCTTGTCCTAGTGGTCCCCTTTTATTCCTTTATGGATAAAAGTAAAACCAAAACCAAAAAAAAAAAAGTTACAATTTACAAACACTGAAACCGGTCCACACAAAAGCCATAATTACAAAGTGGTTTAGAGACACAACACACCAGTTAAAAAGCCACAACTCACAAACACAACTGTCAAACACCAAAGTTCATAAAAAAACTTAGAGGGCAAAGGGCAGAGGGCTAATCGGCTAAGGCAGAGCAATATAGCAAAGGATCTGAGGAGGAGCAGCAGCAGCAACAGTCCGGATCTGATCTGAGGAGGAGCAGAACAACATCAGCAATGATGAAGATTGGAGGCATTGATGAGGTTGAGTGGAGGAAGAGTGAGGTTAGGGTAAAAATTTGAGAATTGTAATTTAGGTTTTCAGTCTATATTTATTTTTTATTTTGTAGTTTTTAGTTTGTTGGTTATTTTATTATTATTATTTTTTTTTATGAGAGTTTGTGGGTTATTTTTTCAAATTGCATTCGGGAATACCAGTTTTTTTTTTTCTTTTTTTGGGGGGGGGGGGGATAATGGCCCCCCCTGCCCTACTGTAGGTCCGTCCCTGGGACCAATCACATATTCTTACATCAATTTGTAAACTTTATATTGTAAAATTTGTAATAAATTTAGCATTTTTCATTAGGATTTTATTATCAACCTTTGGATACATGTTATTCAACCTCAAGATTTACTCTCCTCATGATAAGTGTCATCCCATTTTGAGATTTTTTTTCCACTTCGATGTACATGTTTTAATCCACCTCTCTCTCAAATCACTTTTTTGTAGTGTTCTCATTTTTACATTGTAAGTGATGAATTCTATTGTATCATACCTTGTACAAATTTCTAAGGTTTTCAGACCTAGACCGTTTATTGAACCGTAAAAGGAAGAGGTTCAAGGTTTTTGAGGTCGAACCGAGGTCAAACCGGGGTCGAACCGTGATGTTGTCATAATTAATTTAATAATTAATTAAAGCCTAAATATAGATATTAAATTTATAAAACTAGCAAAATTGACAATATATCTATATATGTGAGGGAAATTTAATAATTTTCAAGCATATATTTAATAATTAAATAAGAAAGTTAATAAAATAAAATAATAACCATGAAAACATTAAAATTTATGATTAATTTTTGAAGTAAAGTTGAATATCTTTGAAGGATTTTAATTATAATTTTTTTTTTATTCCTTGTAAGAGATGAATAATTTAATTAAGTAGAATAAAATTGTGTTAAGTTGTTTTAAAAAAAAAAAAAATTGCTAAGGGGTTGGACCGCACGGTTCTCACCAGTTCGTGCGGTCCAACCCCGGTTTTAGGAGTTCACGGAATTAACAAAAAATCCGGTTCTTTATGCTTAAAAAATCGGTTTTCATCCCGATTCTCGGTTCCCGATTTTCACGGTCCGACCTCCCGGTCCGGTCCGGTTCTGAGAACTATGCAAATTTCCCCCACACAAAATATATTGTTTTACTAGCATCTCCAAAGCCTTCCGAGGCAGAGATTGAACCAGACACACACTATAGAAATAGAATGATGTTGAACAAGGTTCACATCCTTATTTATTGGCATGCATGTGGACTTATGTGCCAAAATAAGAAAAACAACTTTGATCGGAAGTGAACTGTACCGGCATTATCATTTCACAATTATTATCATTTTAGGACCTTTCTAGTTTTTAGTAAGGAGTAAGTACCTTATAGAGCCTTTAAGGTAAGGTAAGTACAAAAAGAACCTCTTTACGTAGCCTTGAAACACATCTCACATTCATAAAAAAAAAAAAAAAAAAGTTAAAGATTGTGAGTGATATTATCAGCCCTTCTGTCCACTTTTATTTGTCTACCTGTTTGGCCTTGGTGGTTTTTGTGGGTGTGGGGGGGGGGGGGGGGGGGTTGTAATCACCCTTTCATGTCTTTGTGATCTAAAACTATGAATAAAAAATAAGTATAATGATCAAATAGTAAATAACATTTGATTTGAATGAAATTTGACATGCATGTTAAAAACGTAAAGATCATGAAATCCAATGACTAGATTTTCAAAATTTACATCTAATAAAAAGTTCTCGGCAAAGTTGGAAGGGTTTCTCTCCAAACTAATTTGGGGAGAAACCTTTTCCTTAAAGGATATTCCTTTAAAAAAAAAAAAGATTTTCTAAGATGGATAAACAATTTAAGACGAGGGAGTCAAATTAAGGGGACAATGTTAAATTAGAATGCTCTACATTTTAACTAAAATGAAGAGTATCCATGTCTTGGTGAAGAGTTTGTTTTGTTTTTTTCTTTTTTGTTTTTCTTAATCTAATAATAAAATATATTGTGTCATGTAATTTAAAAATTATAAATGATATGATACTATATACATATTTAGAAATCAATAATACTTTCTTATAATTTTTCTTGCAAACGTGAATCAAACTAGAAAACCTTTAAAGCTACTTCCACATGGACTAGATTTAACACTACACTTTCCTCCATAAGGACAATTCTTGTGTAAATTCATTTTCTTCTTATTTCCATTTTTATTAAGAGGGTAATGTTACTATTAGAGAGCCCGTTGGATTAGGGAGATAGAAAAATGGGAGGATAGAGGATGTTTTAGTTTTTTCTCATGGTGTTTGATTGGGGGAGAAGAAAAGTAGATGGATAGAAAACTCTTTTATTAATTTGTTTAAGAAGAAAAATGAGAGGATAAATAATAAAGTTTGTATAAATTTACTCCCATGCCTCTATTAAATAAAAATTATAATTGCACATTATATTTTTATTAAAAAATTGTATATGAATGGACACTTCATTAAAAAATAAATAAATAGATGAACACAAAAATCCAAAATAAATGAACATAAAAAAACCAAATGATCGAGAAGGGGAAAAAAAAGATGAACACAAAAAATAAACCAACAAGAAGTAACAGAGAAAAAAAAAGGATTAACAAAAAAAAAAAAACAAAACAAAACAAAACAAGACTTATGAGAAAGAAGAAGAGAAAAAGACAAAAACCAAATGAAAAAAGAAAAAGAAAAAGAAATGGAAACATTGGAGGAGGACATTTTTGTCCAAAATAGAGGGTGGTTTTTGTTCTTCATTCTCTCCAATTTGGAGAGATTATATTTTGGTAGGTACGGGGAGAAAACTCTTGAGACCTATCAAAATTTCTCATATTTTCCTCCCTTTACCAAACAACCCTCGGACCATTTGTCCATTTTCTCTCCCTTTTTCCATCCTCTCAATTTCCATTCCAACCAAACACACTCTTAATTTCCTTTTCCCTTTTTTCCTTGTAAGTTTTCCTTTAGTTAAAGATGATTTAGGTTAGATTTGTAGCTGCAGAGTCACATATATAGAGACAATGGGAAGTCATGGCCCACAATTTTTTTGTTTTTGTTTTGGTACAACTGTGAAAAAATGTACAACTCTTTAACTCTTTGACCCAATAATTTGTTACAATACCTAATTGCACCCATCCCTATTTGAAATTCCGTAGATGATCACTGACGTGCCTGACTTCTTTGGTGGAATGGCAACCATATTTTTATTAGCTTCAATGCCCACAAAATATGTATCGAGTCATAATTTAGCTGTAATTAAATTGATTTTATATCATTCAGCATAATTTACCAATTATTCAAAAAATAAACTATTATCAATAAAATGTAGGTATAGTTTTTTCAGTGTTATACCTTACTATCTGCCAATATTAATTGAACTTAATTGTTATGGAAAAAAAACAACATTATTTTTGTTATATTGATCAATATAATCACGTAGTTGAATTTAATTGATAAATCTATGGAAATATATTAAAAAAATTTCTCTTTTACTGCTTTGTCAGTTAAGTTTGAATGATTTCATGATTTGTCAATTTGATGCCCTTAAAGTTTAAAATTTATCAATTTGATCCTTTAGTCTTTAATTTGATCAATTTGATATCTCACTTAAAAAAAAAAAAAAAAAAATGTAGGCAATATAGGCCTATTAATTTTCGTTGCACTTTTGTGGTTAAGTATGAAAACAATACTGTTTTCGAACGGAATTTTAATCTAGCTGAAGTTTTAAAATTCGGATTACATATTTTACAGTATAAATATTTTTAATCATTCTTATATATTCTTAACTGTTTATAAATTATTAAAAAAATATAAATAAATTTAGATAATAAATTTTACTATATATATTTTTAATCATTCTTAAATAATTTTAACCATTTATTTATTATTTAAAAATATATAAATAAAATAATATCTTATATTACTGGTTAAGGTTAGATAAACATGTTACATAAAAAGATTTGTACTGTAAAAATTCTTGAGTAGAAACCAATTTTTTTCTTAGTTAGTACTCCTGTCCACTTGCAAGGCACAATGATGCCATTTTCTCATCCTCAATAGCCATAGCTTCCATAACCCCTTATCTACTATGTAATCATTGCGTGTAATCTCTATCTACATGTGAGATTCACATATTGTGAGAGAGACGTTATTCGCATCTAATGCATATACTAATTGTTAGTTTGTAGTTGTTGTAATTGGTAATAACAACATAATACGGTGCTTCATGAACACAATAAACCCCGATTGGTGGATGATTTTGCCCCACACAGGTAGGATTGTTTTTATAAAGAATAAATAGTAAATTGGTATTTGAGTAAGATTGTGACTCTTGAGATTAATATATTTGTTCGTACAGATATGTCCATGCCTGCCTATGTTCACTTGGACATATACAATTTTTTCCCTCCAACAAACATAAAATTTAGTATATTAGGGGATGCTGCAATTGTTACACACACACACAAAGATTCCTCAAAACACCCATGGAAAGCACCACCCACAACTCAGTTACACAAAAACCCCATACCCATTAACTTAACACAGCCTCCTTAGCCTGCCAAATCGAGGAAATTTATAATGTATTCATCATTTCACATAGAGCGGATCCTACAAGTGTTGGGTCCTCCCCCATATGAAAGGGCGGATACATGTATCCAATACATGTAATACCACCTTAAATCGATGAATATTGAATTTACCACTGCAAAAGTACCACTTGCCACAACTATTCAACAATTTAGGCCCCTCCATCGCTGTGATTCAAAACTATGGACCATGGTACGTACCACAAAACATTAGCCGTTGTTGCTTTCACCAATATTTTTGTTTTGACTTTATACATTGACAACAACAACTTACGTTACATTCTTAGCACCTGCCTAAATTTCTTTACTATGCACGTGGAGTAGAAGAAGAAACACTTCCAAGCTCTACATCGATACCCCACAACACAATTAATAGATTTGCATACTCATGGTCAACAACACCAACACCCACCCACCAGCTAGCCAACCATATCTCTACTCTGCTATTCCCCATTTCCCCTTTTCTTGTTTACCATAAGTTCTTTTAAAAAATATGGAATTCATCTGTTCTTAAAATAGATATCTAAGGTATAACACGTAAAGAACTATACTTAAGTTTTTTCTTAATTAAAATAATTTTAGCCTTTAATTTTTATTTTGAACAAATTTGGGGTACACAAGAAATGGTAAAATTTAATCTAATGATGAATTTATTAAAATACACAAGTAATAAATATATATATATATATATATGGGTTACGTTTAAGTTACAGATGAAGTACCTATTTGTTATATTATAGTACTACATAATTTTTTTATTAAATAAATATTTTGACAAATCAACCATTGGATTACGTATTAATGTTATACTCTCCATTACTTACAAAATATCAAAGTAATTAAAGATTAATAACTATCTCACCATAAATTTTGTTAAAATTTCAAGTGTTTTCTAATTTTAAAATTATAAGTAGAATATAAATTTATTGATCAAATAGTAAATAACATTTGATTAACTTAATTTTTAGTGTGCATATCTATATATATAATAATAGGTAAAACTGAGAGAAAATCCAATTAGATTTCAATTGAATTCTCAATTTTGCGCCACGTGTCTTTTTTTTTTTTTTTGTCAAGTGAGTTAATTGAATTCTCAATTTTGCACCATGTGTCCTATCTAAATTTTTAAAATTTTTGTGCCAAAATAAATAATACATTAACACCTAATACAAAAACCAAGAAGACCACAAAAATAACCTAAACAAGAACATGTCACCTGGACACTTCTATGTAGACTCTCCAGCTCCTCTCTCTCTCTCTCTCTCTCTCTCTCTCTCTCTCAAATGTTTCTCTAAATATAATCTCAACCCCTAACCACTTGCTACCATCCCCATTAGTCAATAATTAAGTGTTGTACTCTGCTACCAATCCATACATCAATTCATCGATGGATCATCTGTTATGAAAAGGGAATGGGAAATCTACCTATAATCCATAGATCTGGAATAATTAAATTCCAAAAAAAATAAATGCAGATTACGTAAATTCAATTAGTAAAGTCTTTTATCATCGAATAAAATTGTTAGGACATATGTGTTTCACATGTTAAGAACATATGTCACAATTTTATGTAATTGGCTTATCTTTTGACAAAACGCACTTTACTTGTAATTGGGTAGATCTAGGATGTATTTAATGCTTCAAGAAACAAGATTTCAAATTCAAGTGTTAAAGTCATGCAAGTCTGTCCAAGAATCAAGTGTGAAAGTACTGCTCATTAAAGCTCGACAGCTAGCATCTATCGAGGCTTAGAGAGCTGTCTGAATCCCGTGGCTCGACAGCTTCTCGACAGATAGGGTATCTATCGAGGTTTATGAAAAACTGATTTTTCAGTTCTGTTTTCATCCAATCTGTGGGTATATGTTTGGGCTTTCTTTTCTCACAACCCTAGACATATATAAGGATTATTTTAAGGGCCGTCAAAGGTAACACAAGTTGCATAAGTGTGGAGCAAAGTCTTGTTCATGCAAATTGTGACCGGAAACAGAATTTACCTTAGTTCATCTCTCTCTTGAAGAAGCTACTGTGTTTGTATACCGTAGGGTTTTGTAACCAAGGAGCTTCTTGATCTTCATCGTGTGATGAACTGAAGAACTTTGCAGCCAACATCCTTCTCTAGTTGGTGATTGAAGTCGCGTACTAGGATCCGTGCAATTGGTTAGTCACGTACTGGGAGCCGTGCATTGAAAAGGAGAAATTGTCACTACAGAACAAGTCCAATTGGGTATTGGGATGAGGGTTCAACCGTAGGTTGGTATAGGGTACTGGGATTCCTTTACTTGTAACCGCTTATTGTGATAATAGTGGATTTTCAGAAGTGGTGACCTTAAAATCACCTAGTAGGGTTTTTGCCATGTAGGTTTTCCCCATTCGTAAACAAATCACTGTGTCAATTTATTTTCCACTACATACTTTTGTTAATTGGGGATTTGTTTGTGCTACCATGCGCTTTGCATGTTAATTTGATTAATTAATAAACTTGGCTAATTAATCAATTAATTCATCACAAGGGGTCAATACATTCTTGGCCTATCAAAAATAACTTGAATTTGATATCTGCCTACACTAAAAACCAATTTGTCCCCATTTGGATTGAGGAAGGAGGTAAGGGGAGTAGAGGAGGAGTAATTTTTAGATACTCGTAGAGCTCAGAAAATAGTGATCACTCCTCTTACATTCATGGAAGGATCTATTCATTAAATTTGATATTAGCCTACATTAAAAACCAATTGGTCCCCGTTTGGATTGAGGGAGGAGATAAGGGGAGTAGAGAGAGAGTAATTCAACCCCTAACCACTTGCTACCATCCCCATTAGTCAATAATTAAGTGTTGTACTCTGCTACCAATCCATACATCAATTCATCGATGGATCATCTGTTACGAAAAGGGAATGGGAAATCTACCCATAATCCATAGATCTGGAATAATTAAATTCCAAAAAAAATAAATGCAGATTACGTAAATTCAATTAGTAAAGTCTTTTATCATCGAATAAAATTGTTAGGACATATGTGTTTCACATGTTAATAACATATGTCATAATTTTATGTAATTGGCTTATCTTTTGATAAAACGCACTTTACTTGTAATTGGGTAGATCTAGAATGTATTTAATGCTTCAAGAAACAAGGTTTCAAGTTCAAGTGTTAAAGCCATGCAAGTCTGTCCAAGAATCAAGTGTGAAAGTGCTGCTCATTAAAGCTCGACAGCTAGCATCTATCGAGACTTAGAGAGCTGTCTGAATCCCGTGGCTTGACAGCTTCTCGACAGATCGGGTATCTATCGAGGTTTATGAAAAACTGATTTTTCAGTTCTGTTTTCATCCAATCTGTGGGTATATGTTTGGGCTTTTTTTTCTCACAACCCTAGACATATATAAGGATTATTTTAAGGGCCGTCAAAGGTAACACAAGTTGCATAAGTGTGGAGCAAAGTCTTGTTCATGCAAATTATGACCGGAAACAAAATTTACCTTAGTTCATCTCTCTCTTGAAGAAGCTGCTGTGTTTGTATACCGTAGGGTTTTGTAACCAAGGAGCTTCTTGATCTTCATCGTGTGATGAACTGAAGAACTTTGCAGCCAACATCCTTCTCTATTTGGTGATTGAAGTCGCGTACTGGGATCCGTGCAATTGGTTAGTCACGTACTGGGAGTCGTGCATTGAAAAGGAGAGATTGTCACTATAGAACAAGTCCAATTGGGTATTGGGATAAGGGTTCAACCGTAGGTTGGTATAAGGTACTGGGATTCCTTTACTTGTAACCGCTTATTGTGATAATAATGGATTTTCAGAAGTGGTGACCTTAAAATCACCCAGTGGGGTTTTTGCCGTGTAGGTTTTCCCCATTCGTAAACAAATCACTGTGTCAATTTATTTTCCACTACATACTTTTGTTAATTGGGGATTTGTTTGTGCTACCATGCGCTTTGCATGTTAATTTGATTAATTAATAAACTTGGCTAATTAATCAATTAATTCATCACAAGGGGTCAATACATTCTTGGCCTATCAAAAATAACTTGAATTTGATATCTGCCTACACTAAAAACCAATTTTTCCCCATTTGGATTGAGGAAGGAGGTAAGGGGAGTAGAGGAGGAGTAATTTTTAGATACTCGTAGAGCACAGAAAATAGTGATCCCTCCTCTTACATTCATGGAAGGATCTATTCATTAAATTTGATATTAGCCTACATTAAAAACCAATTGGTCCCCGTTTGGATTGAGGGAGGAGATAAGGGGAGTAGAGAGAGAGTAATTCAACCCCTAACCACTTGCTACCATCAGCAAACAACTCTTAACAACACACCGGTAACTCCCCAATGCACAACAAATAGATTTGTAAGTAAACTTCCAGGCCTTTTTCTATTCATATTCATTGACTTATGAAACATTGTCAATTCCTTTTCTCACATATATTTTTTACGGTTAACAACTATTTTGCTTCATAACTAACCATTGAATTTAACAATATCAATATTCAAATGTATAAATGAAACTTAAATCTTGTATGAGGATTAAAATAAGCAACCATACGAATTTGAAAAATATGGCTTTTGGAAACAATACTTCATTATAATGCTATTTGGAGATTTTATTTATTATTAATTTTTTTGTTGTCGTATGCCTTTTTTGTTTTGGGTTGCATCTCAACAATAAACAAAGCCAATAATCCAATTATTTGTGGTAAGAATATAATGGTATGATTGGGCAAGACCAATAGTTTTTTTTCTTCCAAGTCCAATGTACATGACTTTTTTTTTGGAGACTACAAACTTGCAGTTGTACCTTAAGACTACAATTTCCTTTAAAAAAAAATTAATATTGTTACATATTTTGAAAATCTAACAGTTGTATTGCATATTCTTTACACTTTTAATCATTATGGGCATACGCTAAGTTGAAAGTGGTATTTCTTGAAATTTTTCATATTGCATGAGATAAGATCTATAATGAAAAAATATATAGTTGAATTTAGTTATACAATTAGTAACAATGACCATACTTTAATACAAGTTTTTTATATAGTTAGGTAGATGAGATTTATTGATTAAAAATTAAAAATATATTTAGTTTCTCAATAGGTAAATATAGAGAGATAGTATTTACTTAGATCCAATATGGGGGATGGCACTCAAAAGTGGTAAACATTCATCAATAGCTAAAATATAGCATTCCATATGAGTGTTGTTACTTATCTTTGAAAATATCATATCCAAAAACAAAAAACCAAAAAAGCAGGAAAATTATAAATTCAGCCCATTTTAAGAGAAATTTGTTTAGTTTACAAGCTTTTATAATAGGTTTCTTTTTTTTTTTTTTTTTTCATAGTTTGTAATGCTCTAAAGTATATACTTAGTTATGTGTGACTTTTAATGAAACTAAGCATTGCTAGAAACAATGGTATCATATAGCAGAAAATATAGTGGAACAAATGAAAGCTCTCAACGAAAGCTATTTATTTGTCTTAATTCGTGAGCGAATTTTGGTTTGGAAGATTCACATATGAATGAATCTGGAAATATTTCATATGAGAATCATATAGCATAATATTGTAAAGTTATTATTTACAACTATGTTTTTTGTTGGCTTTATTCCATGACAAAAAGTGTTGTAATTGCTTCAATTTTGTTCCTTGTATTTTGTGGGATTTTATTGTATTGGGTTTAGTATTAAGTTGGTGAAGAATCAAGCTTAAATGAAGAATCAATGAATTTCGTGAGAAGCTCGCGAGAAGCTAAGCCGCAAAAGAGCACGTGAGGAGCACATGACTGGAAGCTGAAGAGTCATGCCAAGCTGTCGTTTTCGCGAGTGTCTCACGGGTAAGGCCTTCCCGCGAGACAGTCGCGAAACATTCGGCCTGGAGGATTTTTAAGTGAGACTTTCATACCCTTCATCCATACTATATATACCCTCATTACCTACAAATGCAAATGAGGCCATTCAGAGAGAAAAACCCTAGATAGGTTTTCTACAACACACACACCCATCTTTTAGAGAGAGAGCTACTTATCCTTAGTGAGAATTCATTGTAGCCTCTTTTCCTTCCTCTCCCATTATCATACCTTGAGAGGAGATTTGTACCCAAACACAATCCACACCTTTTCAGAGTGTAGTGAGTGTTTTGGAGTTGCTGGGAAGCATTGGAAGAAGCCAAGGATGGCAGATGCAACATGGAGCTTGTTGCGGGATCCGAAGAGCTAGACAAGACAGGGTTCTGAGAAGCCTTGTTGGAGTAGGAGCTTGGAAGGCTTAGGTACATTAGGTAGATTAGGCTTGGAGGGTCTCTTGCTAACCCATGTATCCCAACTGATTGTCTAGTGGATCGATTACCGCTTGGAGGGCGGCGGAGAGGTTTTTCGCATAGTTCTTCGATTTCCTCTTCGATAACACATCAGCGTGTTATCTGTGTTTGCATCTCTCTTCCCTACTCTTGTTCATTTCATTTTACTGCTGTGTTGCTTTAAATATGGATTAGAGTAGCTTGTTTGGTTATTCGCTCATATTTACACTATTCCGCACTTGTAGTAAGTTAGTGTAAAATCTATTGAGCCGTAATTTTAATTAGGGGTCTAAACAGCTCTTGTGTTTTTAACACATTTTCGAGCTTTCAATTGGTATCAGAGCGGGTTCACTTGTTGTGGTTTAAATACCTAAGTGTGATCCTTGACCCCTTGTGTTTATTTGCCATGGATTGTGCTTTGTATGCCTCTTTGTATGATTTGGTTGATGATGAATGTAGCATGTCACGTGTTTGTGAAAATGCCTCTATGAGTGTTAATTCTCATGATTGTGATGTTATGTTACTTGAATCTATGGGTGTTGTTGATATTCCTAACATCAAACTCTTGAAGAAAAAGGCTAAGAAGTTTAATAAGGATTTGAGCAAGTTATTTTGTGAAAAGGATGATTTGATTGCTAAGCTCAATGAATCCAACAAATTGGTTGAAAAATATAAGGAACTTGCTGAAAATTCTCTTGAAAAGCTGAAAGAGTTTGAATGTTTGAATACGGACTTGGATGCTAAACTTGTTTTATCTAACAAACTTGTTGATGATCTCAAATGTGAAAATGAATCTCTTAAGATGCATGCCAATTGTTTGATTGCTGAACCTTTTGCTAAAAATGATGAAAATATTTGTTGTAATCATGTTGTGGTACCCGAGTTTGTGCCTATTGTGTGTTCTACCTCAAAAGACAAATCAGTGTACATTCCTCCACACAAAAGAAATCAAAAAGTGGAGAGAAAGGCTCTTAAACCTAAGCCTCTGTTTAGGTCCCATTATAGGGAATTGAGTGGATCTAAGTTTGTTCCTGCTTGCCACCATTGCGGTGTGATCGGTCACGTAAGACCCCAATGCCCCAAGTTAAAGAGAGAACAAACCCTTGTTGTTAGATCCCTTTCCAAAAAGTCTAGTGGACCTAAACCCATTGTTTGTCACCATTGTGGTGCCCATGGTCATCTTAGACCTCATTGCTCTAAGTTTCAAGCTCTTAAAAGAATCAAAAGAAAAGAGAAACTTGAGTTTCTTGGAAGTTGTGCTAAAAAGGATAAATCGGATTTGAGTGAAAATAGCATGTTGTTAAAGAAAGTGTTTAATGTTCTTAACTCCTTGTCTATGTGCATCTCCGGTTTTCATTCTTCCAACCCTCGTCTCACTTCTCATGAGACACTCATTCCAAACAATCATTCCGTTTGGATGAGGAATGGTTCCTATGATTGAGCTTATGCTCTTTTGGTCCTTGATCTAATTCTTTCGATCTTTGTAGGACCCTTCATGCATTGATTGTCATATCTTCATGCATTTTTGTACATCTTGCATTTACTTGTATGCATTGCTTTTGTTTTGATCTTATTTTTTCTGTTTTAGTTTTGTGTGAGTAAAAATCCAAAACCGCATAAAAAGTGAAAAATTGAAAAAGTTTGATTATATGTGTTTGATCACATTTCACATGTGAGTTTGGCCTAGTACCTTCGTACTAATGGCGTAGTGCATTTACGAGCTTAGCTTGTTATGTATGCACATATATCTTTGTGAGAGAAACCTTGAAAACTATGGGTGATTGTTGTAAATAGATCTTCAAGCTTGTCATAAATGATTAGTCAATAGTCTTGATGGTCTTGATACTTGCATAAACTTGTGCCTATATATCTTCCCACCTTTATTTTTCTGTTTTTGCAATAGAGCTCACTAAATGTAAATCTCAAAATGAAAAAGAGATTATGAGCTGCAAAAGCTTGTCGCACATACTAGTATTTGACTAGGAAAAAGGAAAAGCGACATTCTAAATTGAAATGTATGGTGCTCAAAAGGCCAAAGGCTTATTCTCAATATTGAAATATCAAAAATTTCAAGCACCGATCTCAAATTGAGATGTATTGTTCAAAATGATCAATTGTTATGATTTGTAAAGAAACCAAATGAAAAGCTTCTAATATTTGTAATCATTTTCTTGTGGGAGGTCATATATGTTCACTTCTATAATTGAGATAGACTACTTGACTTAGCACTAGTTGTGTATGACTTGATTGAATTGATCATTAAAGCTTCACTCTAGTCTAAGGAATATTCCACACTTGATCCACACACACAACACATAAGTTTAATGTTCATTGAATATAACACTTCCCTCAGCCCCCTTTCAACTACAGCATTCGCAACCCTAGTTACCAAGTGGAAACCCTCCAAGTTTCACCACTCGCAGGATTCGAACCTGAGACCACTTACTTGGCAGACTGAGTTCCATACCACCTCATCCCATGACCAATTGGTGAAGGATGAGGGGGCACAAATCTTTTATAGCATTCGATCGCAGACCAAGCCCATTGGTATTGGAGCGAATTGTGAAATCCCTCGCAATGCGGCTCTAACAACTCGAACCTATGACCGGGCTCTAATACCACTTGTCGGACCGTGTGCCTTACCGATCCATCCAACAACCAATTGGTAACCGAATAGAATACTTCCCTCGGCCCCCTTTCAACTACAGCATTCACAACCCTAGTTACCAAGTGGAAACCCTCCAAGTTTCGCCACTCCCAAGATTCGAACCTAAGACCACTTACTTGGCAGACTGAGTTCCATACCACCTCATTCAATGACCAATTGGTGAAGGATGAGGGAGCACAAATCTTTTATAGCATTCGATTGCAGACCAAGCCCATTGGTATTGGAGCGAATTGTGAAATCCCTCACACCTTTAAGTCCTTGAAACCCATCTCGCCATCCGTTTTCCTCATACACATTCTTTCCCATGAAACCCAAGCCATTTTCCTCTCACTTCCTTTCTGCCCCCACCAAAAACTACTCACCATGGCATTTAGCTCTCGACATAAGGAATCCGAGAGCTTGAAACAGCTCATGGTGTATGTGGGGGTGACTTGGGCCACCGCTTTAATAAGGATTTCTCTACCTGCACTTGAAAAAAGTTTGCCCTTCCACCCGGCTATCCTTATTCCCACTTGGTCCTTCAATCGATTAAAGGCTTTCTTTTTTCCTTTCCCTATCATCAGAGGCAGCCCCAAATATTTTTCATGTTGCTGTATGATTTGCGCCTCAAAGAGGTTTTCCACCCCCTCTTGCACTTCCCTCTTCGTATTTTTACTAAAGAAGAGTGAGGTTTTCTCCTTATTCAATTTCTAGCCCAAATCCCTTTCATAATCTGTCAGAACCTTGATCACTCGGTTACTTTCCTCCGTGGAAGCTCTACAGAAAATGATGCTGTCGTCGGCGAATAGCAAATGAGAAATTTGAGGAGCCCCTCTACACACTTGGACTCCCTTCAATCTTCCCATACTCACCTCCCTTCTAATCATAGCTGACAAATCCTCGGCACACAGCAGGAAAAGGTAGGGGGAGATAGGGTCTCCTTGACGAAGCCCCCTAGTAGGATTAATGCAGCCTTTTGGTACACCATTAATGAGAATTGAGTATGACATAGTCTTCACAAACACCATAGTAAGAGCAATCCACCTTTCTTGAAATCCCATTCTCCTCATCATCGCCTCTAGGTATGGCCACTCCACCCTATCGTATGCCTTACTCATGTCGAGTTTTATGGCCATCATTCCTTTCTTCCCTTTTCTTTTCTTATTGATACAATGCATTGTCTCAAAGGCGATGAGCACGTTGTCTGTGATTTGTCTCCCTAGCACAAAAGCACTTTGGGCTTCACTTATCACTTCGGGCAGGATCTTTTTTAGTCTATTAGCGAGGACTTTAGATATGATCTTGTATATTACATTGCACAGGCTGATAGGTCTGAATTCTGTAATTTTCTGCGGGCACTTCACTTTTGGAATTAGGCAGATATAGGTCTCATTTATACTATTAGGCAGGCATAACACCAGAGTTCAATGAATGCAATACACAATTAATGACATTAAGACCTACTATACTCCAACATTTTTGGAAAAAAATAGGAGACATATCATCTGGGCCCGGGGATTTTGTAGGGTGCATCTGCCACAACGCCATTCTGACCTCTTTGGCTTTGAAGTCTTCAAGAAGCAGTGCATTCATTTCTGGAGATATCCTTGTACTCACTGCTTCCAAACCGGGTTCGTGAGATTCATAATGGTCAAAGCTATAGATTGAGGAGAAGTAGTCAAGAATGATTTCCTCCACTTTCTTTGGTCCTCACACCACACACCATCATTATCCCAAAGTCCTTCAATCTTATTGGTTCGCTGCCTTTGTGTTGCCGTCGCATGAAAGCATTTAGTGTTTCGATCACCACACTTCATCCATAAAGCCCTGGATCGCTGGTTCCACATTAACTCCTCCTTGTAAAAAACTTCGTTGATTTCCTTCCTAAGCTCTTCGATCTCTTCCACGGTCTCGTGAAGCAAATTCATGGCCTCAAGTTGTTGAAGGTGTACTTGCTTATTCTTCAAAATCTTGTTCACATTCCCATACACCTCTCGATTCCACTTTTGGAGATGAAATTGGCAGCTCTTAAGTCTATCTTGTATTTGGAACTCAAGGCTTTCCCTGAGTGGGTCCCATGCCCTTTCACTTACCTCCTTGCATCTCTCATCTCGGGTCCACATGGCCTTAAAGAAGAATCTTCATTTCAAATGTCTTGAGGGAGCTCGTTGTCGCAGGTACAGAGCTAGGAGATAGTGGTCCAAAGCGGACATCGAGACATGGTGCACTTTAGCTTCCGGAAACAATTCCCTCCACCCTTCGTTGGCAACCATTATGTCCAATCTTATCAACGTGCACTAATCCCCCAATCTTTCATTACACCACGTGAATCTTGGCCCCACGAAACCTAAGCCTGTGAGCCCGCAACTGTCCAAACACTTTTTGAAAGATCGTATCTGGTCTGCATCTCTTTCAAGCCACCCCAATTTCTCATCCGAGTGGGTTATTTCGTTGAAATCCCCAAAAATCACCCACAGCATATCACACTATTTTTCAGAGATTCAATTAGGCTCTAAGAGATATGTCTTTTACCCGAATCCAGCTAACCGTAGAAACCTGTAGCTCTCCAGGGCGTTGTTCCCATCTTGCCAAAAACCACCACATCAATGTGGGAGTTTGAACAACTCTTCAATCTAACATCCGTACCTTCTTTCCTTATCATCACTAAGCCTCCGCTCTATCCATCACTATGGACCGTAATCCCCTGAGTTAGGTTTAGGTTACACTGAACACCCTTCATTTTATTTATGCTGGCTTTCGTCTCCGCAAGGAAGACAAGGATTGGTTTCTTCACTTTCACCTCCTCGGTGAGCGTCCAAACCACCGAGGGTGATCCAAGACCCCGGCAGTTCCATGCCAAGACACTCATCAAGCTCAACAACGCTGCTCTGTAAACGCTACCACACCGGCATCCTTGCTATTCTTCTTTCGCTGGACTGTGCAAACTTGTTCTAGCTTTTTACTCCATTTCAATTCTAGGGTATTTGAGTCAAGCTCTTGTATAGGGATCGGGCTTTCTCTCTTTATCTACAATGGGCATAAGTTTTCCATTTCATTTTTTATGTGGGCTACCCTTGCCATCCTCTTCCAATGCCCACTCTTTGGGCCCAATCTCTCGGCCATCCAGCCCATCTCATGTGAGAAAGTCATTGCCATTGGGCCTGTTGGTGTACTTTCCTTTCCTTGGCTTTCCTTATCCATTCCTTCACACAGGCTATACCCCACCTTAAATTCAAATTTTGGCTCATCAACTTGTTGTGTTGCTGTCTCCCACTGCATTGTTTCTCTCCCCTCTTTTTGGGGCTCGATATCTTCCAGGTTATCCTTTCTTAAGATGGGAAGGATTTTTTCTAAGGGCTTACCTAGATTGTTGACAATTCCTTTTGTGTGAAAGGTCTCTACATCTTACACCACTGCTTTTGTCTCCTTTGTCTCTACTTCCTTGGTGCTCTTCTCTATGTAGGCTGTGATTGACTCTATTTTCCCACTAGGTTTATCTCTGCTCGCCGATGACTGTAAAACAACCACCGACTGATCACCCAAACTCTTATCTAGATTTTCTCTCATCTCCGACATGGCCCTAGTTCCGTTTTGGCTCGACTCTTTTCCTGTCTTTCGCATAAACTCCCCCCTAAGCCATGCTCCATACTAAAGCCCATTTAAGTCTGGTTGCTTACCGTTCCCAGATAGTTCCGGATAGTCTCTTAGATCGTGGCTCAGGAGGCCATAGTTGTAGCAAAAGTTTGGAAGGCGATCGTATTTAAAATGCACCCAGCATCCCACACCTCCCTCAATGGCTACTTTCTTCCCCCTAACCAGCTTTTTTGTGACATCCACGTGTAACCTCACCCTCAAATACTTTCCCCATTGTACCCCGGTGTCAACCACATCTACCTCCAAAACTTCTCCAAGTGTGCCTCTTATTGCCCATCTTGTTTCTCTCGTTCTACTCTTAAGGGGTAGATTGTGGATCTGTATCCAGAAAGAAGACTATTTTAAGGAGATTTCCTTTGGTGCTTGATCCCCTTCAAAATCTTGGAGAAGGATAAGTTGTTTTTCGTAACTCCATAGACTCATATCCAGAACTTTCTTTTTATCTCTTTCTTCGCCGAACTCCACTATGAACATTTCGTCTTCGATTTCCACGATCTGTAGTCCTTTGTTTGGTTTCTAGACCATTCTCAAGTTCTTTCTAATAGCCATAAGCGCAATGCTTCTACGTGATAAGACCTTCATAACTAGGCAGTTTTTGCCAAGTTCTTTTGCTACTTTTGTGCTGTTACTTCCCAGTACCACCCTCTCGTCTTCCTCTTCTGTGAATGACAGCTTCTTCCATAGTATCTCTAATTCGTCAGCCATCATATTTTGTCACTAACCTCACCCATGAAGGTCACAATACTCTTGCAAGGATAGACCTGCAAGACTCACATTGCTACTACATGCACAAGGGCAAAAGAGCAAAAAAGCTAGGGGTAAGGGTATAGCTTGTACCAACCACATATTTTGGATACCTTGAGTTTTGAGAATTACAATTCACCCTAAATGTGAGGAATGATATATAGGTTGCGTTTGGCATTGGCTTTAAAAGCCAACTTTTTTTACTATTTAGCTTATTTTTGCTACTATTAAGCTTATTTTTTGTACTATTCATGGGTCCCACTGTACTATTTCAGCTACCTTTTAGCTTTATCTACAGTACTTTCAGTAAAAAAATTTCAGTTTCAGTTAAATAAGCTGTTCACAAACGGACTCATAGTCCCTTCTCTTGAAAGAAATAAACACATTAATCCTTTTAATAATAATAATAATAATAAGGGTAAATTCTATTCACACTCCTAAGGGTTGGGCTAATGCCAACTAAGTCCAAGACTTTTCAAAACTAACCAATTTGGCCTTTAAAGCTAATTTAGTTACTAAAACAATTGAGAAAAAATAACTAACTGTTTAGGGACAAAGTTGGCTTTAGGAACTAAATTGGCTACTTTTGAAAAGTCTTAGTCTTGGTTGGTATTAGCCCAAACGTCAGGGTATGTTAATGGAATTTACCTTAATAATAATAATAACATAATTTTCTAGATTTTGAGAGATTATCTTGACCAAACCCTGACCATGTTTGGCAATAAAGAATAATATTTATGCTAATGTTTGTTGTACATAGCTAGTTCCTGTTTGTTGTACATAGCATTATTAAGGGGAAATTCATTTAAGTGCATGATAAAGGGGACAAACTTAACCAGCCTCTGCACTCTGCTGGACATACTTTCTCTCCCTCCAATTGCACTCATTTTTCTCCTTCAATCTTGAAGTCATTATGTAAGGATTTATCATGGCATATTGCCTCTATACCGCTAGAGTCATTCTGCTGGAATATTATCAGCTCACCGATGCTATACAGCTAGAGCTACAAACCATACAAAGATAAGTGATTATGTTTCCGTATCTCTAAATTTACATTATTGAATACATGATTACTTCACCTTTAAAAACAAATTACTTTAATATTACATTACTATTTAATACACATGATTTCACTAGTGTTTCACTAATAAACACATATACTAATAAATTGATCTATCATTGCTGGACATATATTATTTAAACATAAACTTCTGCTGGACATATATTATTTGAACATAAACCTCTGCTAGACATATATTATTTGAACATAAACCTCTGCTAGACTTATAATATTTGAACATAAACCCTTGCTGGCATATCTTATTATGTTAAACATGAACTATTTTGAACTCATCCCATTGCTGGACATATGACAATTAATTATTCCCTAATAATGGACATCACTCAATATAAATTATTAAGAACTTTAACTCATAACTTAAGCAACGCAATTACGCTAAATAAATATTACTTTATTTCAACTATTATTATAACCATTAATCAAAGTTTTTACAAAACATATTATTTACTTTATTTTAACCATTATCATAATCCTTAGACTTTGGGCTTTACCCATTTTCTAGGCCTATAATTACACTGAAAGCCATTAGACTATGCGGCCCAACGTAGAGTTCCTAACTCAACTCCCTAGACAAATTCGGGTCTAGCAAGGTCACCCTTCCAAAGGACAACACGTGGCTATGAACGAAAAACAGCCCCCAACATCCTTAACTAGAGGAAGAGTGCAGAAATACAGTAATGGGGTGCAAGATTTTTTCCAGCTATTTGGCCAGATGGTGGAACTATCAAATAAGGAGTTGGAACAGTGGGCCACTACATCTTGGGCAATTTGGAATGCAAGAAACAAAGCTTATTTTGAGAAAATTCAGACACAACCAAAGATCATTTTTGGATGGAGCTTTAGCGCTGTTAGAGACATATCAGAAGCTTTCGGCCACTCAAGAAAACACATGAATATGAGGCAGCAGGTTCTACGATCTAGGGTTGTTTTTTCTCGACATTTTTATTTTCTAGTTTAGTCGAGAGGTAGCCTTAGACATGGCAAAACGGGCGGGGCGGGTCGGGTTTGGGTCGGGTCAATCGAGTTGCAAGTCGGGTCGGGTTGACCCATATTTTTCACATGAATTTTTTTTTTTTTTTTTTAAGAAAACAACATGTATTTGCTATTTGGAAAGTTATGCAACAAATTACTTAATGTAAAATGCATTATTTTGAATTCACCACTTATATCAAGAATGAACTCAGTTAAACTTATTAATACTTATTCAATAATTTTAAAATTATACAAATCCTAACATTGCTATCTAAAACAAAATAACACAAAGATAAGTAAAACAAATACACAAGTTTTATTTCTACACAATATCAATATCCCAAAACATAAAACAAAATTACAAATGACTTATTGGATAACTCATTTGATAAAGAATAAAAACATATAAGAAATTTGCAATCTTGAAAATTAATTTCATAATCTATTATCAATTGTGGTTGACACTCTATTTCAATTTGAGATATACATTAAAGTTTGATTGCTTACTTATTTACACATGGTCTTTTTTATGAATATCATATCATTGTTAAGCAACACATACTCTAGGAAATATCATAATTTATTTTGAAAAACCGTTTATTTTGGACATAAATTGTTAAAAAATAGGTCTACGCATTCATAATTTATGCTAATTTGATACTTTGGCTTCACTATTTTCACACTTGTGAATGTTTCTCACACATGTCTACAATTTTAAATCTATGTTTTTAACTCTACAGATTATCTTGGCATGTACTTTGCTATTTGATATCTAAAAATCTTTACTCATTACAAAATGCTCAACCATATGCATTTATCTTTCAATTAATTTGCATACAGTTATGTAAATGTATCAATTGTTTCCTTAAAGTTCACAATAAACAATTAAACCAATATTGTCTTAATTTTACTTTTTTTTTTTACCAAAAAAAAAAGTTTTAAAAAAATGGTTCGGGTTCCGGTCGGGTCGCGGGTCGGGTCGGGTTGACCAGCAAAAAAACACGGGTCGGGTCACGGGTCAACCCGTTTTTGCTTCGGATAAAAAAAAAAATCGGGTTCGGGTCGGGTATTTTTCGAGTCGGGTCAGAAAATTCTGACCTGTTTTGCCATGTCTAGGTAGCCTAGTCTTTGCCTTTCATTGTATGGCTACTAGCTAGCCTAGGATGTGTGCCTAGGTTTCTTACTTTGTATACGGATTACTTACTTCTAAATAATAATAAAAAATTATCTATTATCTCAAGAAAAAAGTATAATTTGGACTCATATATATATATATATATATATATATGTGTGTGTGTGTGTGTAATTATGATTGTTTTTAATTGTATTTGTGTATATGCTTACATACTTGTCTATATCTAAAGCCAAAACTCAGAGAAAATCAAATTAGAATCCAAATTGGATTTCAATTCACCAAATGTCCAATTAAACTTTCTTAATTTTGGTGAACTACTTCAATCTCAATACAATACTTATTAGTCAACTATTCTTGAGATGAGAACCCTACAAAAATGTGTCTCATTCATTGTTCATATATGTAATATATCTATTTGTGTTTCATTCATTGCTCATATATGTGTCACATAGACAAATGAACCAGTGTAATAGTTCTTTAAAGAATAACACAGTTACACAGAAGGAAATGATATGTTCACAACATTTTCACAACAAATTTTAAATAGTAGGTTGTTATTGGTTGTTATGGGTAAGTAAAAAAGTAATTGAAGTTGTAAGATTCAAATGTCATTATGTACTTCTAATTTATGCCAATCTATTTCCAACCTTATATCTTTGTCTGATAGTTGTGCTTTACAGGGCCGGCCCTAGGCCTAGGCCATCTAGGCTATGGCCTAAGGCCACCTAACATAGAAAGGCCCCCAAATATGGGGGCGGTAAGGTCTTTTTCTTATTTATTTTTTAGGCGAAAATGCACTTTTGGTCCCTACATTTTGGACCGATTCTCAATTTGGTCCCTAAATTGATTTCACTCCTAAGTCAGTCCCTGATTTCAAAAAATCGTTTTTATTTTGGTCCCTGCCGTCACCTCAGTAACAGAAAATGCATACATGGCAAATGGAATGCACTGTTTGCTGACTAGATGCTAATGTGGCTAATAAAATAACAATAAAAAACCACCTCAGCATGCCATGTCATTGTCTAATTTAAAAAAAATTAAAAATACATAAAAATACATAGTTTCAGATTTGAATGGGCTCAAGAACATGAACCCAGATCACAAGAACTCAAGAACACAAAATTCCTGGGTATTCAACATCTTTCCCAGAAAATTTCACCAAACACTGAAAAAATTCACATCTAAAAAGCTGATGCCTAAGATTTTCATCACAACATTTTCTTTCCACCCAAAACCAGAAATTTTCTTATGAAACAATCACACACAAACCCAGCCAATTCGGCTCACAATAACAACAAACCTAACCAGCCTCATAAATTTTCCTTAAACAATCATCAACATTTTCCCCAGAAAATCAAGATTTTCTTTCAAACCAAACACTAAAATAACTCACATTTAATAAACCGATGCTTAAAATAAATACAAAATCCCTATCCTCCACCGAAACTTCCAACAAATCAAACCCATAAACCCAGAAAAATCATCAAATCCACATGAAAAAAGACAAACCCATCAACAAGTGAACAGATCAGAAACCCACCGATCAAGCCACATCAAGCCACTGATCCTGCAATCTAAAATCCACATGAACAGATCAGACCACCAATCAAAAACAATGGCGATGACACCCTCAGCTCGCGAAGAGAATGTGTACATGGCGAAGCTTTCCGAGCAAGACCAGTGGTACGAGGAGATGGTGGAGTTCATGGAGAAGGTCTCGGCAGCGGTGGAGAGCGAGGAGCTCACCATCGAGGAGTGAAACCTTCTCTCCATGGCGTACAAGAACAAGATCAACGCAAGGCGAGCATCGTGGCGCATCATCTCCTCGATCGAGCAGAAGGAGGAGAGTCGCGGCAACGAGGACCACGTGTCCATGATCCGGAACTACAAATCCAAGATCGAGTTGGAGCTCTCCAACATCTGCAACGGAATCCTCAAGCTCCTTGACACCAGACTCATCCCCTCCGCCGCCACTGGCGACTCCAAGGTCTTCTACCTCAAGATGAAGGGCGAGTGAGCTCCAGCCATGGACAGTGGAGAGTGAGAGATTCTATCCATTGAGCGTGAAGAGAGGGAGAGAATTTGAGATTAGTCTCAGTATAGGGATTTTTTTTAAAGTTGATGAGGTTAAAGAAAAATAAAAACAAAATAAAAAATAATTAAAAAGATAATGATTTTTTATTTTTTAAGAAATTATTTTAGTTTAAATTAGATTTAATGTTTTTTTTTTAATTTAATTTACTTTTAAAAAAAAAAAAATTCTGAGTTGGTTTTTTTTTATTAATTTAAAGGCTGATGTGTCATTTAAAAAATGCTAAATATAAATTTTTTATTATTATTTTATTAGCAACGTAGGCAAACAGTGCATTCTATTTGCCACGTATGCATTTTCTGTTACTGGGGTGATGATAGGGACCAAAATAAAAACAATTTTCTGAAATTAGGGACTGACCTAGGAGTGAAATCAATTTAGGGACCAAATTGAGAATTGGTTCAAAATGTAGAGACCAAAAGTGCATTTTCGCCTATTTTTTAATTAAAGAAAAAATGTGAGTTAGGTGTACATTTTTTTCTCACTCTTAATAAGGCTTAAAATATTAGAGTTATGCAAGTATATTAAACTATTACATAGGTCCTATAAATTGATGTGCAAGTAATTCAATACTCATTGATTCTTTTGTTGAAGGGTCACTTCATAGCCACATCAGTTTATAAGCTTTTTGTAGTAAGTTTAACATTTTCTCTGTAGACAAAAATAATAATAATAATAGATATACAACTCATTCACCATTAAATAAATGAAAAATGCCAAAGCTAAAACAAATTTTACAACAAAAAAACTTACAAATTGATGTGACAGGAATATGATCGGTGTCATTTAAACAATATAATAAATGAATTTTTAAATAACTTTTTTTTATTATTGGCGATATGACCGTTTGTAAAACCTATATAGTAAGTACCATTAATTCACTGTGGGTGAATTAGTGTCACATTAATAAGTAAAAATTAATAATAGATTTGAAATGAAAATATGTATAATAAAAAAATAAACTAAATATTATTAAGTGATATTTAGATGTAAAAATTCTCCTTTAAAATTTTCGCCTTAGGCTTCAAACTATTTTGAGCCGAATTTGGTGCTTTAGATCCAAAGTTAGATTTACGTTTCATTACTTCTCCGCAAAACTCTTAGGTTTTTTTTTTTTTTTTTTCATTTCTCATTTTTATTCTTTAAAATATTATGTTGTCTACGTGAATAATAAATGGATATAAATATATATATATATATATCTATATATATATAGGTACCGCTACAATTGAACATGTTTGTATGTAAGCACGGTTATCTACCAACTCTCAGGTGCGCATTGACTTTAATGCCGCAAGTATGAGAAAGAAGCAAAGGAGGATCTGACTATAAGATTGTGCAGGAAAAGTCTTTGACAGTCATTGTCAACGGGGAATTATGGCCGCCTCGTAGGTGACGTACATTGCAATAGCAAATTTGCCTTTGGGTTTTAAAAATTTTATCATATTAGGTAATTTAATGAGTTCTATCTTCATAATACCAACCAAAAAAAATGTAATTTAATGGGATTTTCTTTATATGAATTTTAATATTTTGTAAATAAAAGTTTCACACCACATTTTTTATTGAATTTGTTTGTTCTCATAACCGAGACTCCGAGAGCTTAACGAATGGATTGATTGAGATCCACAAACAGTCATTCCCTAACACAGTTTGGTTCCAATAAACATTACAACGTTTAACATGGGCCCAAAGAACACATGGAAATCATGACTTGTGGGATGTTATGCTATTATTCATAATTTGTGAGGTGTAAAAATTTTTGTTTTCCGATATAAGGAGATAGTGGGAGAAAGGAATATAATGTTCGAATCACATAAATTGAGAAACCACAAATGATATAATAATCACGGAACTATCGCATAAATCGAGATAAAGAAATTAATAGGAAATATTTTATTTTATTTTTTTATACAACAAAATGGGAGAGGGGATTTCAAGTTTTCTACCCTTTATTAATCTCTTCAATAAACATCAAATGGTGAAACTAAACCACACATAAACATAATAATCATTCTCAGACCAACGATACAAAATCCTTAACTTTCCTTTTGTTAATACTAGTTAATTCCCAAAGCCTTCTAATTCTTTAAATAAATAAAAATAAAAATAAAAATAAAAGAGAGAGCTAATAATTAAAGTATTGCCGTACAAAAATTAAAATAAAATAAAAAGGAGTAAAAAACACACATCAATAATGAAAGACATAAACATTATACTCCACAACAGCATCACCAGTTTTAAGGTCAATCGTGTGAGTATGAGCATGAGCATACCCACGTGCGAATCGGAAAAGCCCACTCCCACCAACGATAGGCATTTCCCTGACATCGGAGAACACAGTGTTGCGCCCCAACACACTGAGAGTACTGCCATTATACTTGCCTTCAGTGAAAGCAAAGTTGAGCACCATTAACAACCCCAAGTCAGTTTGCGAAGCAGAAGCATAGATTCCTTGAGCTCTGCCAACGGGTTTTGAGCTCAGCTGGGGCTTTACAGTCAAAGGGTCGTCGATCATCACAACGGCTCCGAAACCTGTGAGTGATGTCTTTGTCATCGGAGCCTCGGCGACTCTCACCGCCGTGGCGTTTTTCCCACTGACTATGTCGTGGAAGTAGAAGTGGAGGTGGCTTAGTTTCTCACGCTTTAGACCGAGTTTAGCCGGAGATAAGATTCTTGAGAAGCCATGGTTTTTTTTGGCGGTGGTGAGGGTTGAGATAGAAAAAATGGTGAAGAGAATGAGGAGGACGGTGAGTAGGGTCTTGGTCTTGGTCTTGGCCATGGTGAGGAATTTGGGGTTTGCTTCTTTAATTGAAAGGTTTAGAAATGAGCTTAGTTTGTGCCTAGCATCCTTTATATTGTGGTACGGACACCTTGAGTTTTGGGGAATTACAGTCCACCCCAAGTATTAGAAATATCATCTCGAACGTATCTCTTGCGCCACTCATGAGACCAGTGTCTCAATGTTTATGCAATATGCGTGGGTCTCATGCGTTCCGTGTGTGGGATCCATGTCAATGAGATATGCATCTGGAAAAAACAAACTTAGGTGCTTCTGGAGCAATACTCCCATCTCTCAAAAGAGAAGTGGGCCCCCATGCGTTGGTCCCACCATGAGGCCCGCTCCTTATGTGAGAGAGAGTAATTCTTAGATACTCTCGAGATACGGAGAATGATGTTCTCTCCTCTCACATTCATGGTGGGGTCCACTCATTAAATTCATGGTAAGATCCACCATGAATGTGAGAAGAGTGAGCACCATTTCACTATACTCCGAGCCTACCTAAGAATTTTCCTGTGAGAGGAGGGAGCATTGCTCCCAGAACATGTAAGAATTACCCCTTATACATTTGGTATTTTAATCCTTCTAAGAGCATTAGTATTGAAGGTTGTAAAACCTCCCAAAATGTTATTTTATACCATAAACCTACAAAAATTTACCCTTACCCATAGTGGTAGTTGTAAAATATTTTACAACTCTGCTAAAGTACCATCTTATAAATAAGATGGTTCTGTAGCAAGATGATATTTTTTTAAAATAATATTTTATTTAGTTTTGGGTTTTATTTGAGTATTGAATTATATTATTTTATTGTGTAGATATATTATTTTAATGTATTATATGATAAAATAAAAGCTGAAATGTTAGATATATTGTAAAATAGTATAGTCTAATAGATAAAATAGTTTTTGAGATGGTAAAATTGAATATTTTTTAGAAACTAGATGCTAATGCTCTAATAATAATAAAATATTCTAGATTTTGAGAGATTATCTTGAACAAACGCTAACCACGATTGGTGATAATAATAATAATATCTACATTAATGTTTGTTGCACATAACTAGTTACACTTGCAATCTTGGAAATTATGTTGTGTTTTGAAAACATGATTTCAACTAATGTGGCACACATACTATATACACACCGGTGTGTAATATTCAGCACTAGAATATTTAATCTAAAAATTTTTTTACCAACCATGATTATAATTTGGTCTACGAAAATTAACTAAATAAGTAATTTGTTGACTTTCTCAAACCTTCAGGGAATAGGTGTTGTTTCCCTTAGATACAAAAGCTTAAGTGCGCTAAATTAGGTTTTCCAATTGAATTCAAGCACTTGGTTGCATTAACCAATAAAACACAAATGGTGTTATCGTTTTTAAAAACAATCAAATTCAATCAAACCAACTGTTTAAATTCAATTGGAGGATCTAACATATTGCACCAAAAATATTGTAAGTCGGAAACTAAGTTTTATAATTGAGAGCATTCGAATTAGCTTATGGAACAATTTATGTCTATTTTAGTATAAGAACCTATATTTTCTATTTTACAAAGCCACTTTTCAAAAATACTCACATCAGATTATCTATTATGCATTATATCTTATTTAAATACTCATTTCTCATTATTTTTTTAATTATTATCTTCATATATATATATATATATATATATAGAGAGAGAGAGAGAGAGAGAGAGAATATGATGAAACATGTATCTTTACACAACTTTTCATGGTCTTGTGTGTATGAATTTTGGGTTCCTTATTTTATTATACAAGCACTGACTAATTGTTCTTTTCGTCTGATGATAAAGAGCACAATCATCTTAAGTAAATGACATAAATTTAAACTCTATAAAAGATAATAAATAAATAAAAATAAGCAGTGATGCAAGTTACCCTATATATATTCTATTATTGTTGTTATTTGTGTAGCACAATGGGTTTATTTTAGGAACGGTATGTTTTAGGCAGAAAAAGAAACTTAAAGGAAAAAGTTAAAGTTAAAAACAAATCAGTATCATGGGTTGAGCATTAAGCACGGGCAAAAATACCTGTGTGAAAGAAAGAATAAAAAGTAGAGAAAGAATGTTTTACGCATTGTTTAAGTTTGGAATGATTTAAAATCACCATAAAAGGCATACTTGTGGTCCTCTCAGAAAATTCTTCAGAACGGTCTATTTAATACACCCATACGTGGTCAATTAAAAAGAGAATTAGTCAATGACACAACATTTTAGAATTAGTTAATTACCAAAAGTTTATGATTTAAACTTTAAAGAGTTTTTTCGTTTTTTTCTTTTCTTTTGATCTTGGGATCTTCTGATATATTAAAGTCCCCATTTATTAAGTGACACCATGCCAACGCACACATGACACATAGATATGCATGATATTAAAATTTACAATGTACTTTGTAGTCAAAGTTGTAGTGAAGATCATCGCACACCATTGATATGATGGTCACTCACAAATATAAATTTTTGTAGGATAGGGTGAGGTAAAGGTCGAGGTTCAAGTCTTTAGAAGGAAGTTTCACACACATAACTTAGATTATACTAGAGTAGGATTTTTGTCTCAGATAAAAAAATAAAAATAAAATTAGTAAAAAAATAGTTATTCAGCACAATAAAATCTTAACATACTTTTATGAAGTAAACGTTATAAGTTAAAATTCTATTGTAATTACGTAAGAAATAATAATAAGAAGAAGAAGAAGAAGAAGAAGGCACTAGTTGAGATGTACCATATGACAATAAATAAAATAAAATAAAATATTACACGTGGCCCATCACAACTCATAACAAGATTGTTGTGAGATTTTGGTGTTTCCATAAATTTTCTTTAGAAAAAATGGTAACTACATCAAACACATCCGAGATTAAAAGTTCAAACTTCATTTTTTAACACGAATTGAGCTTGAGCTCATCATCAAGTTGTATTACACATTCAAATTTGTTTCATTCTTTTATTGAACAAGCTAAAACCTGTTCACAAATTGTTTGATCAACTTATACTTTTTCCATATATTTAGACAGGAAGACTAAATTTTTTTAACCCCTTAACATATCTATGCTAATAATATACAATTATATTATATAAACTAATTAAATAGAAAATTTTTAATTACAGACTTTATTACAAAATACACTTTTATATTTATTTGTAACTTATAACTAAACTTTATACTCGAGCTTGTTCACAAACATAATATTATGTTTGGGTTTTGTCGTTGAGCCTAAACACAGGCTTAAGTTTGACACATTTATTAAATAATTAAACATAATTTTTTTTTGTTTTTTTGATAAGTTGAGAGTTCAATTCATTTACCCTTATATATATATAAATATATATATATATTAAGGCTTAATGATTTTTTTAAGATTATCTTTTATAATGTGCTGCACTAAATAGTAATTAAGATTAATGAGTTGAAGAAGATACTTTGCCCGGAAAGTGAAGGAAGAGATGTTCAAGCAGTACGAGACACGCAAAGAGTCAAAGACAATAATGTGCTTTCTCAAAAGTAAATTTGGGGCCCTAAAAATTATGTGGAGTCATCAAAATGTTTTTTTGCTAGATATAGTCCATTTTCCTTTTTCTGTTTTTTGTAGATGGATATGTGGATTGTGGAGTCATCATAATTGCTTTTAAATAGTTTCACTAATACATGCGATAGGCTCCAAGTTGGGTAAAATCAGCCAAAGTATTTTGTTGCAGAACAAAATTCTAAAGAATAAATCTGCAAATAATAGTGCAGGGAAATTTAAAAGACAGACTCCTATTATATAACTACTAATACATCCAAATAATTTCTAGTGAAAAAGAAAGAGAAAAAAAAAAAAAAAAAAAAATAGGCCCTACTTGCCCTTTGCCTTGGGGATAGGGGGAGGAGGACCTTAGCAAGTTCAATGTTTGGGGTCAATAGCTAATATTAAATTGGGATTCATATATGAATTTATGGTCAATTGAATTGATGGATGAGCAAGTGGACTCTGAGTCTTTCAATTCTTAGTCAATAAGAGGGTATTAAATACAGATTGGGGTCCATATAATTGATGGCAAGTCAAAAATAATTGGATGCTAAAATTTCCTTGTGAGAGGTGACCTGCCCACTTTTAGAAGAAATTTTGTTGGCATTAGAACCGACGGTCCAATTGAATATAAAATGTAGAAAGTGAAAAGTAAAGGAATTGGGCCAATTCGCACTAGCCAGTATTGGAAATTTGGAGTTATGTGCCTGTTGTAAAAGAATGAATGAAGGGGCATATGAAGGTCCACCACGTTTAAGGATTGTCTATGTTCTAAAATGTCTTTGTCAAGATTTGTTTTCTAGATGCTTTCACTATTCATTATGTTATTATTATTAATTGATGATGCAAAGTGCTTCCCAAAAGGAAAAATAATAATTATTATAATTGGCGATGGAAAGAATTTTGGTGGTTCACTCTTTCAAACGTGTTTTGAAAGACTTGTCAAAAATGTTATTATTAATTGATGATGCAAAAAATCTTAATTGCTAATACAAAGAATTTTGGTGGGTCATTCTTTCAAATGTGTTTTAAAAGAGCTGTCAAAAATTACAAGTTAACTTAGAATGATATCAGTGTGATATCAATCAAAACTCTTCTGATATTCAAATTAATACTAATAGTAATAGAATTAAAAAGTGTATCAATGTGAGAAATCATAGATACAATTTTCTCATTCTTAGTTGAGGAGATGTATGGTGCTTATATAGAGCTTTTGCTAACCATTACTCCCTGATGATGCCGTGAAAATCACCAGTGAGCTACACGGTCTTCGCACACTCAAAAGAATATCTGCACAATGAAAACAGAAGAGACCTAACAGAGAGCACCGGTGTGGTGCTGGCCAAATACCCTCCGAAGGTCAAGTTAGAACTTATTCTCACAGCTCTAGAGTGCTAGAGAGGGTAAATTATGCGTACCTTGGTTTGTGAGGGTATTGGGGCTTTTATAGTAGTAGAGTATTGACATCTCCTTGTTGGATTAGGAGTCTTTTCCTTTTAGGAGTTTCTTTGGAGCGTATTTTACGGGATCCTTTCCTTATAGGAGTCTAATACTGAGCGTGATGCGCACGATATTTCCTTATATACCCATTCGTGGGAGGCAAGGCAAAGTTATTCTGGAACCGTCACCTATGTGCAATCCCTTCAACCTGGAACCGTCACCTTGTGCAAGCCCTTCAGCCTGGAGCCGTCAGCATTGTGCAAGCCCTTCAGCCTGGAGCCGTCGGATTCCCACCGTCAACGATATGACCCCGTCAACCATAACTCACGCCATAAGGCGAAACTGACGAGCTTAATTCGATCGTTGCTTCACGCCATACCGTCAGGGAATGTTGTAACTTTATCCATATCAGCTGCCCCCTACTCCATAGTGCCGTCGGCATAAGCTGACGGATTGTGGAGTGATTTTTATTGCCAATCTCCTCCTTGGCCAGAAAACAAAAAGACTATTTAGGGGCAACTCCTCGAGCCGCCAACATTAAATGTTCGAACACGCGGCGCATCCTGGTTGGTTCCGCTACTGAACGAAGGCGTCGCTTCGTCTTCTGTGCATTTCCCCTTATATATAACTCATTTCTTCCCCTCATTCCTCTTATTTCATCCTCGCTGATTACCTGAGAGAAGCCTCGTCAGCTTTTACCTTTTGACTTCGTCAATTGTGCTGTTGCCGTCGCATTTGAGCCCGCTACTTCAAAAGCCATATTCGTAAGTTCCTCCTTTCCTTTCTCTTTTTTTTTTTTTTTTTTTTTTTTGCATATATATATTTTTATTCGGTTGGTTCTGTAATGAGACCGTCAACTTAGGCTCTTAGAATGGCTCCGTCACTTGTAGGTAGTCAGATGTCAAGTGACGCGTCGAGTGAGAACTCGTCAGTCCGTGAAGGAGCGGACTATGACGAGGTGTTTGGTTCAGGTCATGAGTCCGAGGATTCATCCTGGTCATCAGAAAGAGAAACGTCAGCCCAGTCTCCTGACGAGGAGGTTAAAAGTTATGGGGAGGAAGGTGAGGAAGGAGTAGTGAGTGAGGAGGGTGATGACGAGGAAGAAGAAGAGGGAGGTAGTGACGGAAGTCGGGATGAAGGTGACGGGGAATCCTGTGAAGGGACTCAGGAAAGTCCCGGAGGCAATCGGCCCTTCATTCTTCCCGAGGATTGGGCCGTCAACAAGTTCCTACCAAACATGAGTGACAGGGTCTTTAAGGAATTGCGCACCCGTTACCAAATCCCCGACCATATCCCTCTCCGTCTTCCTAGGGAAGACGAGCAATGCTATACAGGGAGGACGGCAGACGTTGGTATGTACGACGCTATGTTTGCTGCCGGGCTTAGACTACCATTGACGACTTTACACCGTCAGTTGGCTGATTTTCTGGGATTGTCCGTCAGCCAGATTGCTCCGAATGCTTGGAGGATCTTTATAGGTGCTGAGATTTTATGGGGACAATTGAGTGGAGGGAACCGTCAGCTTTCGTTGGACGAGTTCTTCTATTGCTACAGACCCCAACACCTTGTCTCCTCTAGGGGGACGTATCATTTCGCCGTCAGAGAGAGAGACTTGAGACTAGTGTCTGATATGCCAGATTCCAACAAATACTGGAAAAGTAGATATTTTTTTGTTAAGGGGACAGATTGGGTGTGCCGTCAGGAGGAATGGGAGACGATGCCTGGTGGTTATTTTGACAATACTTGGGCTTTTGTCAAGGACTCAGGTTAATCCCGTCTACTTTTTTCTTTGTCTGCCCATTCCAATTTTCTAACGCCGTCTATTTCCCTTATTTTCAGCTAGCATTCGCCCTCATATTTCAGAGGAGCAAGAAGATTTTATTCGCCGTGTAACAGAGATTCCTCTGGACAAGCGGAAGTGCCGGGACCTTATAACTCTCGACGCTTTGTACGTCTATTGTGGAGGTCCGGAATCGACGGAGGAAGCTCGCAGATTAGACACTCTCTCCCGTCGACGTAAGTCGTCTGGTTTTTCATTGTCAATTCATCCCTTCTCTCTCAATCCGCTAATCATACATCCATTTTGTAGAAATGGAGGCTGCGAAGCAAAGGGTGAGGGCTGCTGCTGCCCGTAAGAAAGAGGAAGAGAAGACGGCTAGGGAAAGGGACGGGACTTTCTCGTCAACGCCCAAGACCGTCGTTAAACCCTCGGCGAAAGAAAGAGTGACGGGAAGAATGATCGTTCACCTAAAAAGGTAGCCGTCACTACCGTGGAGGCGTTAGCTAAGAAGAAGTCACCTTCCAAGCCAGTTCGTGGGGCGGGGAAGGGAATGATGACTTCCTCTGGTCCCGTCAATGAAGGTCCTCGCTGCTTACTCACTCACAAGGATTATGCCGTCGAGGAGGTAGAGTCTCTTATAAAGCCGACGGACATAGATCCTTGTGCTCAACTAGGGACGGAGGAATTAGAGGCGTCAGCTCTTTTTGACCTAACCCGGGTATGAATATTTGCATGACTGGTCTTACTTTGCTTATTTCCTTGTTTGTTAGCTGACGACAGTATCCTTTATAGGCCTTGGTACGTGTTAAGGCACTTCAAGACCGTTGTGTCGTCAAGGAGGACGTCGTCACCAGGGTTCGGAAGCACAACTCCAATTTGTTGGACCAACAGGCCCAGTATAAAGAGGGCCTTCGCGATCTGAACTGCGAGTTGAAGGTGCAGGGAGAGAAGTTGGGAGAGGCAGAGCGTGAAAAAGATAAACTTCAGGAAGAAGTGACGGCTTTGCGCGAACGAGTGGTGACGGCTGGGACTGACGCTGTCAAAAAATTTAAGGAGTCGCAATCATTCATCGACTCTTGTGCCGATTATTATGGTACTGGGTTTGAAGATTACCTCAAACAAGTTGCGTCAGCTTTCCCGAAGTTGGACTTATCTGGGATTACAATGGATGATCCAGAGCCGGCGACGCCTGTTGTTGACGTCGTTATTGGTGACGATGACTCCCCGAAGTCCAATCTTCCTCGTAAAGATGATGGTGTCGTCATTTTAGCTCAACCTGCTGCCAATCCTCCCGTCTCTACTTCCAATCAGTCTGTCGAAGCCTTGGTCTCAAAGAATCCTCTTGTCAAGGATAAAGGTGACGGGACCTCTAAAGATACTCCTCTTGCTTAGTCCCGTCCCTATTTTTGTAACACTTAAATTTGTAGACAATGTTTGAATGCCCCTTTACTTTAGGGCTTGTATTTTGCAAACTATCTACTTTTATTAGTGATATGTTGTTTCTGTTGTTTTTATTTGCTGTAGAAATGTTTCAAAATGAGTTTGTTGGTCTGTAATCTTCTATTATTTTGCAAACCCATCGATTCTATTGTTGACGTTCTTTTCAAGGGCATGATAAGCCCGTCTGCTTTATAGCCTCGTCTATGAACTCATTATTTTTATAAGTCCGCCAGCTTATAGCTTCGTCCACCTGAATGGACTGCGGATTTATCTTTTTAATAAGCCTGTCAGCTTTATAGCTTCGTCCACCTTAATGGACTTCGCGGATTTATCTTTTTGATAAGTCCGTCAGCTTTTTAGCTTCGTCCACCTTAATGGACTCGTTGGTAGACTCGTCTACTTTTTTGATCAAATAATTCAGTTCCCATAACAAACACATCAGTTATTTCTGAATAAACTCTTCTTATTATTGTGAAGGCATAAGTAGAAAATTGTTCCAAAAAATAAATTTCAGTCCTTTGGACTTTAAAAAGTACTTGTAGGCAAAAGTAAACTAGGATAAATAATTAAAAAGAAAATAAACTAGGAATGAGGAGTAGTGTTCTTTGATGCTGTCTTCTACTGGTAGTTTTTTCGTAAGTGCTCGGTGTTCCATGGATGTGCCAGCTCCCGTCCATCTAACGTTTCTAAGTGGTAAGTGCCCTTCCTCTGCCATGCCGTGATTCGGTAGGGTTCTTCCCAGTTAGGGCTGAGCTTTCCTTGGGTAGGGTCTCTTGCAGCGCCCATGACCCTCCTTAGAACGAGATCTCCAACCTGGAAGTCTCTGTGTCGAACCTGGGAGTTGTAGTGCTTAGCCATGCAGTCCTAGTACCGTGCTAGCCTTTGTTCTGCCGTCGCCCTGACTTCATCTACTAGGTCAAGTTATAGACGCATGGCTTCGTCGTTGTTGCTTTCGTCATGGTTATGCACTCTATAACTTGTGAGTCCGACCTCGGCTGGGATGACTGCCTCGCTTCCATAGGTTAGCCGGTACGGTGTCTCTCCTGTGGACGTTCTTGCCGTGGTCCTGTACGCCCATAATATACTTGGCAACTCTTCAGGCCATATACCCTTTGCCCCCTCGAGCCAAGTCTTGATGATTTTGAGCAAGGATCGGTTCGTGACTTCGACTTGCCCATTAGCCTGAGGGTGGGCGGGGGAGGAGTAGTGGTTTTTGATCCCTAGCTGGGAGCAGAAGTCCCGGAAGGAGTCGTTGTCAAATTGCTTTCCGTTGTCCGAGACTAGGACTCTAGGGATGCCAAATCTGCAGACGATGCATCTCCAGACGAAGCTTCGTACGTTCTTTTCCGTAATGGTGGCCAAGGCTTCAGCTTCCACCCATTTTGTAAAGTAATCAATGCCCACTACCAAGAATTTCAGCTGTCGTACTGCAGTAGGAAATGGTCCCATGATGTCTAGTCCCCACTGAGCAAATGGCCATGGGGCCGTCATCGGGGTCAACTCTTCGGTCGGTTGTCTAATAACATTGCTGAATCTTTGGCACTTGTCGCAGGCTTTGACATAAGCCTCGGCGTCTTCTGCATGGTGGGCCAATAGTACCCCGCTCGCACTAGCTTATGTACTAATGATCTTGACCCTGAATGGTTTCCACATACCCCTTCGTGCACCTCTCTCATAACGTACTCCGCCTCTTCAGTACCTAAACACCTTAGATATGGACAGGAGAAGCCTCTTTTATACAAGACGTCTTTTATCATGACGAACCTCGCTGCCCGAACCTTCAGCTTTCTCGCGGCCTCCTTCCCATCTGGCAAGACACCATCCTTTAAGTATGAAGCAATCGGTGTGGTCCAGTTATTTTCAGAGCCTATCTCCTGCACGTCGTCGGAATCTATTAGTGGAGAAAGCTAAACAAAAGAGAGCACATTACCAGGGGTGATCATGTGTTCTGCTGAAGCGGCCTTAACAAGTCGGTCGGCTTGCTCATTTTCTCCTCTGGGGATTTGGATGATCTTGGCTTTTAGGTCGTCTACTCTTCTCCTTACTTGGTCCATGTATTTCTTCATCCTTTCGCCCTTGCACTCGTAGTCTCCATTCACTTGGTTAGTAACGACCTGAGAGTCGCAGTAAATGACTACGTTTGCGGCCCCTGCTGCTTTGGCGAGGTCTAGGCCTGCTACTAGTGCCTCGTACTCCGCCTCATTGTTGGTGGTGGGGACGTCAAGACGTACCATACATTCAACTGTGTCTCCTTCGAGTGACAATAATACGACGCCTGCCCCTCCAACTTGCCTATTAGATGATCCGTCTGTATGTATACTCCATCAAGGCGGTTCTTCTGCCCCTTGTCCTCGTCACTGGTGAATTCAGCTATGAAGTCTGCGACGATCTGTCCTTTGATGGCGATCCTTGGGCGGTACTAGATGTCAAACTCGCTCAATTCTATGGCCCATAGCGTCAGCCGACCAGCAGCTTCAGGGCTGCTCATTGCCCGTCGCAAGGGCTTGTCGGTCAGAACGATCACCGTGTTTTGGTAGCAAACCTAGACTTGCCTTACCCCCTAAGTAACTAATGCGAAAGTGAGTTTCTCCATGGGCGAGTATCTTTCTTCGACGCCGCGGAGCGCTCGGCTGGCGTAGTACACGGGTTTCTGCACTCTTCCTTCTTCTCTTACCAAGGCGGCACTGACGGCGGCAGGGGAGACAGCTAGATAGAGAAAAAGTTCTTCACCGGCCTGGGATGGACTTAGCAGCGGCGGGGAAGAGAGATAAGCCTTCAACTCTTCGAATGCCCGCTGACACTCGTCAGTCCACTCGAAAGACTTCTTCAACGTGCGGAAGAAGGGTAAACATTTGTCCGTTGCTCTTGAGACGAACCTATTCAGCGCTGCTATTTTGCCGTTGAGGCTTTGTACTTCCTTCACATTTCTTGGGGGTGCCATCTCCATTATGGCCCGGATCTTGTCTGGGTTAGCCTCGATGCCCCTTTGAGAAACCATGAATCCTAGGAATTTTCCTGCCGTCACTCCAAAGGCGCACTTTTCTGGATTGAGCTTCATGTTGTAAAAGCGAAGGGTGTTGAATGTTTCACTAAGGTCTTCCAAGTGATCTTCCTCCCTTCGACTTTTTACTAGCATGTCGTCAACGTAGACTTGGACATTTCTTCTGATTTGCTGCGAGAACATCTTGTTCATAAGCCTCTGATACGTTGCGCCCGCATTTTTTAGACCGAATGGCATTACTGTATAACAGAATAGGCCTTAGCTAGTCACGAACGAAGTTTTCTCTTGGTCATCTTCGTGCATTCGGATTTGGTTGTAACCCGAGAAAGCGTCCATGAAGCTCAGTAGCTGATGCTGAGCCGTAGAGTCTACCAGAACGTCGACTCGCGGGAGAGGATAGCTGTCTTTTGGG